>BPLQ01007101.1:0-47059 GCA_021605075.1 Caerostris darwini
CTTTCAAATGACTTGAGGCTATTTTATACTGTTATGGCAAGATTGTAGATTGGTTTGTCGCTCTACTGTTATTTTGTTCACACTTTGGGCTAATTAGACCGGGACAGTTTAATGTGGATTCCGACCCATTAACAAACATTCATGTCGCCGCCAGGATTCGAACCTGTAGCCTACAAGTTTGTAAAAGATACAACATTACCCAGCAGTATTACTAGCGATTTGCTGTACTACACTTTCAAAAAAAAAAATGAAGGGTATTGCAGGTCGAAGTAACATTTTCATATGATGTGTCTCAATCCAACTTTTGGTGATTGTGAAGAAGAGGAGGAATTTCCTTTCTTAAACTCGCTTTTCCATGAGGAAGAGAATGATTCTTTAAGTTTTGAATTTCTTTTTCTAAATTATTTTCATAACATAGAGGGAGAAATTAAATAGATTTAGATAATTACGAATAGTTTCATCATTGAATATTCCAATTTTCAAAGCCTTTTTTTTAAAAAAAAAGTTTATAAAATAAATAGTATACACTTTTATAAAGGATAATTTATAATTCTAATTTTCCTAAAAGATCTGATAATTCTAGAATGATTCTATAAGTTTTGAATTTCTTTTTTCTAAATTACTTTCATAACTTTTATTTGTAATAGTCAAAACTTATTTAGATCATAGTTCTTCAATACTGAATTTTCCAATTTTGTAAGCCTTTTTATTAAAACGATCATAACGTTTTTTAAAACATTTCTATTTCATAAAATAATGGAGACGACGTATATAGCTT
This sequence comes from Caerostris darwini, assembly GCA_021605075.1. Lineage (NCBI taxonomy): Eukaryota > Metazoa > Arthropoda > Arachnida > Araneae > Araneidae > Caerostris > Caerostris darwini. Next base: position 779 of record BPLQ01007101.1, read on the forward strand.
CAGTGTTCTTTCCTACAACATTTATTCATTCGGCTGTGCTATCCTCAGTCTTTTCCTTACACATAAGTGGACAACCAAAAAAGTGGATAGTTCTAGATATTGATATTCAACACTGCATAAAGTTTCTAGTATCTTCCACTACGAGAAAGAACAGTGCATATTTTCTCCATGTTCTAAGAATATAATCTCTTTCAGACCATATCTCTCCTGTAAGTATATATGTGGTTCCTATCTCCGGTTGCATATGGAGTGAAAATAATAAAATAAAAGAGGCATCATTGACCTGTTTTATCGTCCATAATAACGGTTGCCTACAAGAAATAAAAAGAAAAAAAGTAGCCAAGGAAGAAGAAAAGGCGGACGAAAAATTCTTCTTGTGCATTGTAATGAATGTTACATAATTACTAAGGCACAAAACTGCCGCCATTATATAGAGATTTACGTGCCAACTTGTTTACCCGAACTTAATGTGTGAAAGAGAGTGGAAAAATGCAACCATCGGTTAATTTTTTTCCATCCTAACTAAGGGCCGCCCGTTGCTACTTCAACTCGGAGTTAATGTAGTCCAGGATTGAATATTGTTTTGGAATGAGGTAGAAAAAAAATGGTATGTTATGTGACTTGTGGGCACATTTATTTTAAAGGTCTCGCCTTCTTGTAGGTTCCTTCATTTCTTACTATAGTGCCCTAATACTTCTTTCTTAAATTATCTTCCACTTTTTATATGGAAATAAAGGTCTAACTTGCAATTAAACGTGGCTGGCTGCCTTGATGTAAATTTGCATGCGATAAATGTGGAGAATGCTTTTTTTTGAGGGCCGTGTTTCACATTCCATTTTACTCATTTCTTTTGTTTCTGTTCTCTACGAAGATTAATTCTAATGTCATCAGTGGCCACATGTTATTCGATTTAAGTCACGGTAGCTTAGAACAAAGCCGCGAGAATACATTTTAGTGTTCTGAAAATTAAAAAAAAATGTTGTTTATCGAATAAAGTGAAAACAAAAATGTGTTTTAATTTTATTTTCCTTTTTAAAAAGAAAATAACCTTTTGAAAATAGGAGCAAGTTTTGTGTGATGGGAAATTTTAATTACTTTTTATTAATTATCTTGAAGATGTAAAATTACTTTGCTAAATTTTATTTTGAAGTAGATTTTTTTTTCTCATAAGAAAAGTTTAAACTTTTATACCAAAAAAATTGTTGTTTTGAAGTAATTTTTAATTAAATGCATTGTTTAACCTGTTTGGTCTCACAACATGTTAAAATGCTTTTGTTTAGTACAAGTTTATTCAAGATTGTAAAGAAAATACTTTGTATTTTGCACAAAAATATAATTTTTTTTGTTAGTAAGGGTTGCATTTGTGTTGTTGTTGTTTATTAATTAGTGAAGTGCATTCCAATTAAAATATTCTATACTTAAAAAAGTGTTATGCTTCAAAAGTACAATTTTATAATTATTATGGCAGAGAAATTTTTAAAAATACGAAAATCCAAATAAATTAGCAAAATTTTATAAAGTACCAATTAATCGTTTACATTTGCTTCAAATTCGAACATTTTTAAAATATTACAATTTAGAATGAGTTAACTCGAAAAAAATTCAAATAAAATAACATAAAAGGTATAGAATATCATTTTCAATGCCGTTCAAATAACCTGAGTCTATTATATGCACTGCTAGGGCAAGATTGTAGTAGATACAATATCACCCAGTTTGTGTACAATTGGAAATTGATGATAAAATGAGAGTGTAGTATTATTAGTATCTTTTTTGTAGGATGTAGTATCTTTCTGGCCTAAGTAACATTTTCCTATGAATGGGTCTAAACCAATTTTTGGGGATTGTGAGGAAGAAGGTATAGTTCCACTCTTCCTCTTCTAGACTAAAGGAAGGATTTTTCGACATTCAGAATTTTTTAGTTGTGTATAAGTTTCCACTAATTGACTTCCAGTAATACTGGCTAACTGATTAAGAGGGAAATCCTCAGCATCGACATGGGAGTTCTCGGTTCCCTTTCGCTTCCACTTGAGTTTCGAATTCGGATACCCTAATTTGGAAATAAAACGCGCTATAAATTATATTTATCCTATCGTTTTCTTTGTGTAGTCATTGTTTGTTTCTGATCTCCTGATATGATTTAGCAAAGTTCTAAAAAGTCCAAGGATAGAAGAGGTTCAGAAAAAACCCCGTAAAATGTAAGATCAAGGTAGTTTAAAATATCAGCAATCCTACGCTTGGTGCAGGCCCTAAAAATCTTCTGGTTCATGGGTGAGTTTTCTCAAGTGTCCATTGTCAAAATCTGATAAGCAAGTTTGTTGTTCCTCCAAAAAGCAAGGCACCACCAGTGCAATCTCTCGAATACCAGTCGTGTGTTGGAGAGACATTGCAGACATGCTTAATTGTGCAGACGTAATGCTTAATTGTGGAGAACACCTCTCTGTAACGCGAAGCATATCGGACTGGTAAGTCTCAGAAGAAGCAGCCTTTGCTAGAGAATCCACAGTGTCGTTGCCACAAATGTTGACATGTGAAGGAATCCATTGAATGTGCACCTCGGAATTAACTGAAAGTCTAGAAAGAACTTTCTGGAAGCGTCTCCAACGTTTGTCCAGTCACTTAAATGCTGAACTGAGGATCGACTGTCCATATGTTCACAAAATCAAGCTCAACAATATTCACAACATAGCTCTTTCTCAAGATAGTGATCAGTTCGTATCTGAACACAGAGCAGAGATTAGAATTTCTATTTTTAAATCTAAATGTAACAGAAGGAGAACCAAGATTATTCTGGTAATGGTATCTTCCTATTGAAGATACCATTACCAGAATAATATTGGTGCAACTTCAGTTATTTGATTGATAGTTTCATGGGCCGTCTGTCTCATGAATTCAGATGCTATGTCAACAATTATGTAAACTGATTTCAGTGTGAAAGTTGACGCTTCTAAAGTCACTGATAGGACTAAAGCATGGTTTCAGAGGATCCCCTTAAATATCAATCGTGAATTTTACAGAAACACTAAAAATTTCATGTATCGCAGTTGTTTCAAAATTTTAGGTATTTCTGAAATGATTCTAGTTGAAACCTCAGATATGTAGAAGATCTAGTATCACTCAGGACTCAACTTAACAGATTTGCGACACTATTTCTACATTGCGTCATTACAATTTGAGATAAGCATCCAGAGGCAAATTTTTTCACCCTCTTTTTCACCTTCTTCAAGTTATATAATGGTATATAATTGTTGCTAATATTTAAATGTGTTACTTATTGATTTGTAATGGAAACAACAATAATATCCCTATTCTTCTATTGGAGAGTGAAACATTTTGACTTATTGCCATCCTCTTCGGACAATCTTAATTTAGCACGTGTCATACAGGATAAGACACATATCTGCTAAATGTTGTATACACTGTATAAATGCTGTTAATAATTAAATGTGTTATTGTAATCACCAACAATATCACCGTTCTTCTATTGGAGAGTGAAACATTTTGACTTATTACCATCATCTCCGGCGCAATCTTAATTTAACAATGCGAAATTGATGTTATAAATGCGATCCGATGCTGTGAAACATTCTAATTGATATTACAGCGATGGAGTTTACGAATGATCCTAGTATGCAGTCAATAACTGTTGTTTCAGGGACATGGCACAGATAAATCCATTTTGACATACAGGATAAAACACAAACTTTCTGTACGCTTTTTTACACTTTTTAAGTTATATAACGGCATATAAATGTTGTTAATATTTAAATATGTTACTTATTGTTTTGTAACAGAAACAACGACAATAACATCCCTATTCCTCTTTTGGAGAGTGAAGCATTTTGACTTATTGCCATTCTCTTCGGACAATCTTAATTTAGCATGTGTCATACAGGATAAGACACATATCTGTACGCTGTTTTACAGTTTTTACACTGCATAAATCTTGTTAATATTTAAATATGCTATTGCAATAAAATCACAAATAATATCACTGTTCTTCTATTTTAGAACGAAACATTTTGATTTATTATCATCATCTTTGGATAATCTTAATTTAACATACGCCATACAGGATGATAATAACACCTGTACGCTGTTTCACACTTTTTATACTTTATAAATGTTGTTAATATTTAAATGTGTTACTTATTGACTTATTGTTGAATACCCAACAATAATATCACTGTTCTTCTATTGGAGATTGATTTGCCATGGCCAAGATAAAACACATATCGCATTTCGTTTCACACATTTTTGACATTTTGACTTATTACCATCATCTTCGGCACAATCTTAATTTAACATACGTCATACAAGATAAAACACATATCTGTATTCTGTTTCACACTTTTTATACTTTATAAATGTTGTTAATATTTAAATGTGTTACTTATTGACTTATTGTTGAATACCCAACAATAATATCACTGTTCCTCTATTGGAGATTGAAACATTTTGACTTATTACCATCATCTTCGGCACAATCTTAATTTAACATACGTCATACAAGATAAAACACATATCTGTATTCTGTTTCACACTTTTTATACTTTATAAATGTTGTTAATATTTAAATGTGTTACTTATTGATTTGCAATGGAATCTCCAACAATAATATCACTGTTCTTCTATTGGAGGAGGAAACATTTTGACTTATTACCATCATCTTCGGCACAATCTTAATTTAACATACGTCATACAAGATAAAACACATAGCTGTATTCTGTTTCACACTTTTTATACTTTATAAATGTTGTTAATGTTTAAATGTGTTACTTATTCATTTGCAATGGAATCTCCAACAATAATATCACTGTTCTTCTATTGGAGGAGGAAACATTTTGACTTATTACCATCATCTTCGGCACAATCTTAATTTAACATACGTCATACAAGATAAAACACATATCTGTATTCTGTTTCACACTTTTTATACTTTATAAATGTTGTTAATATTTAAATGTGTTACTTATTGATTTGCAATGGAATCTCCAACAATAATATCACTGTTCTTCTATTGGAGGAGGAAACATTTTGACTTATTACCATCATTTTCGGCACAATCTTAATTTAACATACGTCATACAAGATAAAACACATATCTGTATTCTGTTTCACACTTTTTATACTTTATAAATGTTGTTAATATTTAAATGTGTTACTTATTGATTTGCAATGGGATCTCCAACAATAATATCACTGTTCTTCTATTGGAGGAGGAAACATTTTGACTTATTACCATCATCTTCGGCACAATCTGAATTTAACAATGCGAAATTGATGTTATAAATGCAATCCGATGCTGTGAAACATTCTAATTCTTATTCCAGTGATGGATTTTACGAATGATCCTCGCATGCAGTCAATAACCGTTGTTTCAGGGACATGGCGAGGATAAATCCATTTTGGCTTTAATGCAACGCTTGAATGCATCATTAGGTTCCATTAATGGTAATATTGTGGCGTCCATCATAAGATTTAATTTAGCTGGAGCGTGCCTCAGAAATTGCCTGTTTCTGTGAGCGTAATGACAGATTCGAATCGAGTTTAATTTATGATCGAAGCACAAAATAATAATGTTGCAACAAGACATAACCTTGTGTACGCTTTAGGTACGTCACATGGAAGACTTGTTTAAATCATTTTAATTCGTATTTACCACGCTAAACTAATTATCGTTAATGATTTCCAAGAAAATGAAATCAAATTTGCATGAGAATATTTGTGGGTTCATCAAGTGATGGTTTGTCATTATTATCATTTATTTATCATTGAATATAGTGTGAAATTTAATAATGAATAGTGTAATAAAAGTGTCAAAATTATTTTAAACTCCAAATAGCATTTAAATAGTAATATCTTGGAAATATTGGTTAAAGTTGGTAATAATTGGTAAATAAATAATATAGTTAAAATTGGTAAATATAAATTTTATGAATATTTAAAAAAATATTTTATGAATTCTAGCAAAATTCATAAAAAATTTTAGTTTTTCATTTTGTTTCAGAAATATTCATAAATATTGTTTCTTTAAGAATATTTGTAAATAAAATAAGCATTTTATTTATAAATAATTTTTAACTTAATGGGATATTTATATAATTTAATTTACCAATTATAATGATGTTTTCATTGAGAAATAAAAATTGGTTCATGATAATTTAGATATTTTAATCAAAATCATTTAAAGTTATACATATATATTGCATTTCTATTGTTATTGAAAACATCAAGTTAAAATAATAATACAATTTCGAATGTTATATAATCTGGGTTTAATAGTTTATTAAATTTAATCAATTATATTCCTTTATTCAACATTTCATTTGTTTTTCATTCATATTTTCACTATTTTCATTTAATTTTTACTATTTTTAATTATATATTATAAACGTTTTGATTTAAATGTTTTTAGAACAATGCTTTCATTTTTTTTCTTTCATTATATTTATTAGGAAAATAAGTAATTTCCTTTTTATTTTAATAAATTGGCTTTTAGATAACCTATACATTCTAATTAAGAAAAAAAACAGTGATTATTAATAGAGCTTGAATCTAAAATATGTTTACAATTTTGGACAATTTATTACAGAAAAAATATTTTTATGTTTTTATTCATGTTTAAAATAAACATGTTGATATCCACCTATACACTCACACACACACACACAAATATATATATATATATATACATATATATATATATATACACCGATGCCCCGATTTATACTGAAGATAGGTTCCTTAGAAAACTGCGTTAATAGAAAACAAATTAGAATGTGCTTAATTCAATCATTTATTTCAACGTAAATTAAAACTAACTTTTTTTTTTTCATAAATTTTTAAAGCCTTATTTATAATTGTACTGGTATCAATTGGAATCCTATTTTGATGGGTAATGTAATAAGCCATATCATTAACGCTTTTTCCATATTTTTCAATGCAATTTCTCTTACGAATGAAGCTATGCTCATACTCGTAGAAAATCCAGCTGCTACACTTTTTGTAATAAAGTCTCCATTTTTCTTATTGTGGAATGTTCACTCATGGAATAAAATTTTGCAACATCTGTCACTCTTTCTCCAATATGTAGAGACGATTTTAAATTTAAATTTTGTTTTCTAAAAATATATCATTTCGTTCCATTTGTTTTGTTTTTTTTAAATTTATTTTTAGCATGGTAAAATCCTAACATTTTAATAAATTGATAAATATGCTACAAAAACTATAATTGTTTATCAGTCACCAGTTAATATGAAGTCTTAAACAATTCCGAGTAGAAAAATACAATGATGTACATCTTTCAGCTTGCTAAACATTTACAGCACTAAATTACAGGAACAGAAAGTTTGATTGTTCGTATAAAATGGGGAATCTCCATTTTTAGATTGGAATAGATGGAATTGAAAAATGAAAGATACAAGCTTACAAGTAAAAAAAATGTACAAGCTTACAAGTAAAAATATGACTTAAGAATTTTTTTTTTTTTTTTTGAACTTCCATATTTTAAAAACCTTGTAAAAGTGAAATTGTTAAAAAGGCATTGTGTTAAAAAGGTACCATTTAAATCAGGGGACACATGCATATACAGGTTTATATACATACATACATATATATATATATATATATATATATACTAAAATTGCTAATAAACACTATTATTTTATTATTTTTAATTATTTAATTTAAAATTATCAAAATTCTTATATTGTATGAACAAAATTTATTATAATTTTTAATAATTAAATAAAACAATAATTTATTATTATATAATGAGTTTACAAAATAATCAATCCCTTTTTTAAATTTTGATTGAAATATCGTCACATCCGTGTGCAAGTCATGTATAAATGAACTAATGGCCTGATTTTCGGTGAAAAACTACAACGAAGTAGATATAAAATTTGAAATAGAGGGAAAATATTAAGAATACAATTATTAAGAAGAATAAAAAAGAACAAATAAATCGTAACGTCTAGTGAATGAATTACATTATGCTAAAAAGAATCTTAAATATCTAGTACGCAAATTATGTTTAATACTGAATTATTTTTAATGATGTATTTCGAAATATAGCAAATATTAGGTTCGGAAATACATCATTAAAAATAGGATGTTTTCATTTTTTTTGTGTGTTATTTAAATTTATTTTAGCTAATTTCAGGAAAAAGCATAAAATGATTGAAAAACTTATGAATTAAAACACAGAGTTAAATAATCAATAAAATGTTGATATATAGATAATTAAAAAGATAAAAAAAATTTAAATTTTATAATAACAATAAAATTTGAATATGAAAAATATGAAAATAATGAAATTGATAAGTTATAAATTTCATTATTTTCATATTCATTCTAGTTCATATTTTATATTTTTATAACATGGTTAATTTATAAAAGATTTAATAATTTAGAATATAAATAAATCAGAAAAAAAAAAGATATATTGAAATAGAAAAAGTTATGATTTGATAGCTTTTAATATAGCACATATTTAAATATATTATATATATACACATATATATTAAATATATACATATTATATATTATAGATTTTAATTTAGCACATATATCATGTTGAAGTACTGTCTGTTGAATTTTCTGGTGCTTTAAAACTTGCAGTAAAATTGTCTAAGGTTCTAGGAAGAAAGAAAAATTTTGGACTGAGGCCTTTGCTTAAGATACTGGCACGCAGAAGTTCTTTCCAATGGATTCCAGCTCATTGTGGAATTATGGGCAAGGAAAAAGCTGATATACTGGCTAAGAAAGGAACTTTGAAAGAGCAATTTATTAATCAATCGCTTTCGTTTCATATGACTAAATTGTTTGTTAACTTGATTCTTAAGAAAATTCTTAAACATATGATTCAACGCAATACAAATAAGAGACAGAGACTTATGGGGGAAGAGAGAACTATTCCCAATTTTCTAAGAGACAGTTGTGGCTCTATTTAGACGTTTGACTGGTCATAACTGTTTGTATGACCACCTAATTGGGGTGGTGGATTCTCCAAACTGTGTTTTGTGGGACTCTAGTAGACCTGTGACTTTTGAAAAATTGTAGTGCCCTTTCTCGATATGAAGACAGGGTCAAAAAGTACCGGAAAGCCCCTCAACTAATGGCTTAGGACTGAATGGCCGAGTGGTTGGTTTCGGTTTCGAATCCTAGCGGGAACATGGTTGTTTGTAGTGGTTCGGAATCCATTTTAAGATATGTAGGTCCCGGTCTCATATGACCATAGAGCGTCACAAAGCCCGATCAGACTTCTCACATAGATTATTCCCAAACTCTAAAGGGGTAACTCAGCTCTAGGCACAGTGATGTGGTGTGGTGTGCTGCAGCTTAGGCGCCAATAACTGCAGCTGTGGCTTAGGTGCCAACGTTTGGCATTTGTAAAATATATAAATTGTATTTGTCATATATGCCTTCTTTTTGTTTACTAACAAGTTTCTTATCTTGCTAAAAAGATGTAGTTAAAATATTTAGATGAAATATTGTCTCAAAAAGAATTAGCTATATAAAGACAGAAGGACAAAAATTGGTACGTTTAAATATTAAAACAATTCTCTCAACAATATAATATGCATTATTCACTATGAAGATCTCTAAGAATAAAAATATATGAGACACAAATTCGTAATTGTAAAATAACTTTATTTTCTATTAATATAACACATTTGCCACACTGCAAGCAGATTTACATAAACAGCATGCAAAATATATATCACATCAGCAAGCAGTTATATACAAAATATATTGCAACTACTAAAACACTATCTAAAAATAAATAGCCTCTTGTACATCGAACTTTTTAAGACTTACTATTACAAAATCAACATATTTTTTTGGTAACACTTCATTGGCTACATGTTCTGTGCTATTATATTATTATTTTTCAGTCTTCTTCTAGACAAATTCTGTCATTAACAAACAAATACTAAAAAATATTTTTCAATTCTATTAAATCTTCAAGAAAATGCTTCTTTTCGATGTAATTTAAATATATTGCAGTGAAAATTTAATAAGCAAATATTTATCAGAGATTACTAATATAAACGAGAACATGCATTATAAATGTGATTGATAGTGTTTACGTTATGATATTCACAAATTTATTTTGCTCTATCAGAAGAATATTCGAGTAAGTATCACTCGATATTTGCGAACACTCAAAGACAATTTGCTTCAAAAACTTCAATATTACCGAATACTTTAATTCTTCAATAACCTAAACAATTAATAGGGTGATTCAGACAATATTCCCGAATACCAAACACTTCTGTATTACCGTATACCAAAAACTTCAATATCACCGAATACTCGTAATTCTTCAATAACCTAAACAAATAATAGGGTGATTCAGACAATATTCCCGAATACAAAACACTTCTGTATTACCGAATACCAAAAACTTCAATATTACCGAATACTCTAATTCTTCAATAACGTAAACAAATAATAGGGTGACTCATACAATATTACCGAATAAAAAAAATTTTAATATTACCGAATACTCTAATTCTTCAATAATCTAAACAAATAATTGCATGATTCAGAAAAAAACTTTACACACAAATTGCTATTTGCTATTGTTATTGCTATTGTAACTTTGCTATAAATTGCTATTGTGCTGTTCATAATTTCGTGAAATTTTCAATAAAAAATAAAATTAATAAGCAACCTAGGTTCAAACTCTTCACTTTCATAAAAGTGTTTACTGTTAAATGAAGAATTATCTTTAACACTTCGCGTCATTATGACAAATTTTTATATCATATATTAATGTACTCCACTTATTATTGTGTCACAAAATCTCAAACTTTTAATTATTTCGACTCTTTTATTTGATATAACTTATACTTAAAAAATATAATTAAATTTAACATTTTTTAAACATAAATATTGCTGATTTTGTACGTTAAGTAAGTTAAGTATAAAAATAAACCATTTTTAATTAAACTATAGCCGTAAAGAAGAATTTGTAATTTGTCTGTCAAGTATTTATACACAAAAAAAGGTAATTAAACATAACATGGTTTAAATACATAAATACTACGAATTAATTAGGCTTAATTATGATTTTTTTTATAAATAAATATTTCTAATTTATGTATTTTAAGTAAGTTAGGTATAAAAATAACTCATTTTCAATTAAACTATAACCGTAAAGAAACATTTACTGTACAAAATTTTATATCTATAAGAGTCTGTCAAATATTTATATAACAAAAATGTAATTAAACATAACACGATTTAAATATAAATATTGCTAATTTATGTATGTTATGTATGTTAAGTATAAAAGTAACAAATTTTTAATTTAACTGTAAAGAAGAATTCATAGCACAAAATTTTATTTATAAACGTAATCAATCTCTGTTAAATATTGACTTATTATTTCTTTATAATTTCTACTACATTTCATTAAATAGAATTTTTTTTCATCCAAAACGGATAAATATGTATAATATTTGAATAACTTACAATCAACTTATAGGTGCTAAAACGATTAATCACTAAGACAATTTTATTCTAATTCACAACATCAAAAAGGCTTCTAAACTGATAAAATTTTATATGCATTCTCTATAAGCAATGGACATAGATCTTCTATTTGCTATTGCATTTGAATTACATGACACTCAGCTTTACAGCAATTAAATTCAGCGATCTGAATACTATATAGATAGTTACAGTAAAACAATGAGCCACTTAATAGTTTGATTTTCAATGCTATATAGGTGAATTCTTTCTTCATCATAAGCTTCAAAACATCATGCCCATATTTTAACTTCGGTACGTCATCTTTAACGTAACTTCAAATATGGGAATTTGATTAAACGCAGATGAATTAAAAGTGTCTAAAAGTGAGATACGTTAAATTTAAATTTACTTCTGCATCATTTTTATAATTTTGCATTGAAAAAGTAATTATGTGATTAATCAATACATAATTTTGAAAAATTATAAAACAGTAACATTCTAAAAATGCAATCATTTTTATGAATTATTTGACTCTAATAATAATTGTCGCCATGATTAATGAAACTTTAAATATGTGAATTTTATGAAACACAGATGAATTAAATGTGTTTTTATATCTCCAAAAATGAGATATATTAAATCTAAATTTACTTTTGCATCATTTTTTTTATAATTTGATATATTAAAAAAATAACTTATGTGATTAATCAACACATAATTTTGAAAAATTATAAAACAAAGACATTTTTTTCTAAATAAAGCATTTTTCTAAAAATGCAATCATTTTTATGAAATATTTGTCTGCAATTATAATTGACTTCAAATTATTAATGTAACGCTTTTTATATACAGATGCGGATGATGCAAGAACTCTATATTTTGAAGCCCATATATTAAATGCAGGATGTAAAATTCATTTTTTTTGTACTTTAATTTGTAATTAGTCTTAAATACACGAAGGAATATTAAAAAAACAGTTCTAAACAAATAATTTTAGCTACTTAAAATTCATATATCATTGGAGAAGTTATTAACTTTCAAACATTTAAAATGTTTATGAAACATATTTTATCCCTATTTTAAATTTGTAGGAAGTGCGTGGTCCCTAATGTGCATTTTCATAAAGGGAATTTACTAAAATATATGTTTTTTTATACCATATAAAACAAAAAAAAAAAATCAGGTTTTTCTTATCACTTTTTAAATTGCTATTACATTCATAGCTCAAATATTTCTTGTGCCACTATGAAACTACTTCAAAAAAAAGTAGTATTTCTTTATTTATTAAAAAAATTGTGCCGCCTTATTTTCTTAAGAACTATGTTTTTTCTTCTGAAATAAAAAGTTATAAAAATACACGTTTTTAATGCTTCATTTGTGTGTTCCCATGGGTTTAAAAGTTAAGAAATGTGTAAGAAAATACTAGCATACGAAATTAATGATTTTTAAGAAAATGAAAAACACATGTATTCGTTGTATCAGTTTTAAGTACAAAAAAAGCTTGAATAAATTTCTCAGAATTTAAATATAAATACAACTTCAAAGTTAGAAAAATACATTCAAGCCTTATTATTATTTTTTCTCTAGTTTTGAAAAAGAAAACCAGAAATGTCAAAACGTAAGATAAAAATTGCTTTATACAATCCAAATATGCATGTTTTCTTGAAATATATGCAACTGAAAAATTAAAAAGGTCAAAGTAGTTAAAATATATATAAATCCTGACTTTTTTAAATCAAGTCATACACTTGCTAAAATATTATGAAGTAGAAAAGAGATATTTGTTTGACAGTTTAATAATATTTTATAGTTTTTAAACACAGATTTGTTTTATAATTTTTTAAGGAAATGAAAATTATGACTTTTGACTGTTTGAGAATGCAATTACAATTATTATTATTTTTAGGAAATGCAATTACAATTATTATCATTTTAAGGAAATGCAATTACAATTATTATTATTTTAAGAAAATGTAATTACAATTATTATTATTTTAAGGGAATGTAATTACAATAATTATTATTTTAAGGAAATGCAATTACCCTTACTACAGTTTTTGGAATTTTAAATATCTTGGTGTAAACTTATTGAATTTAAACTGTCAATTAAAAACGTATGACTATGTTATTTAATTTTTTGAACTAAATAATCAGTTTTTAAAAACCGTTACCACATTTTAAAATATCAATATTTGTGCTCAGAATCTTTTTCTGCATATACGGATATATATGTATGATAAATTATAAACATTTATCTTTATAATAGTAAAAATATTAAAGAAAAATGAACAAATACTAGTATACAAAAGGTACGTATACTAGTGCACGTATACGTACAAGAAAAATTTACAATAACTGAGAAAATAATACAAAATAATGGTAAAGCTTTAAAACATGAAATCTTTATAACACTATAAAAACATTATAAACATTATCAGTTATTATAAAGCCGCATTCACACCAAAGAATGGAGCACATTGAGATATAGCGTACAGAAGCTTTTAATTAGTCTGTGCTTTACGCCTCGCCCCACAACACTGGTATAAATGCTGCTTAAATTACTATCTCTTTTCACACATTATTCATAGAAAAATAAAATTAAATAATTCAATATTTTTTGGGAATTAAACGAAAAATTTAAATGCATGCTTTTTTTATACAAGTTGAAAAGGCTAAATAACTTCCAAAAGTGATGGTTTGTATTGAGATAACCTCATGCAATAATCACGAAAGTGTCATGTCGTGATAGAGGAATATTTTTATGTCATTGCGAAATTTATATAGGAAGTAATTCCTTTAATCTCTCTGGAAAATTTGACTTTAATCACCAAAAGAAGTTTTGAAGATTTAAATGTCAGTATATGAACAAAATGAATTAGTTTAAGTGATGAAAATATTTCATGGATCAGTTTCAATTAATTGTTGGAGAATTATATCTAATTTTATTTTTTGATTCCATTAGAGTTGAATAATTTTATGAGCATCTTCTAAATATTTTTCTAAGGATTTTCTCGACGTCTTTATTAACTAGCCAAAAATTATTTGACAAAATAGAAGAATTCCACTTTACTATCAATAGACTCACAGCCTGGAACTCCAATATCAGTATCAAAATACATCACAAAGTTGTCATTAATCAACTGCTATGAATTAATTCCATCTGTAACAGGCGGTACTTTTTAACAGAAACAGCTACTCTTTTAAAAAATGGTGTCCAAGAATCATTTCTCCGGCTGTAATCTCCAAATTCATTATAATTTTTAAAAAATCTACCATAGTTTACATTTTTTGTAAATTCTCCACACTGTGAGTGTTTTCTCTCACATTTCTGCCAAGAAACAGTAAATCAATTTCTACACTACCACACCACTTTCCCACGCTGCTAATTAATAGGAACCCCGCAGTGGACAATAAATCATCTCGGTCAGATACTACACAGATGGGAAGTCAAGGGAGATAAATCTACCCAGTCAGATAAATTATTGATCGTAGTCGGTCAATCACTGGCTTAATGACCATAATATTATAAACAGTTACAAGGTTCTATCACGTGATTCGATATTTGTTTTGTAAAGCAGGATACATTGCCGAATCGTTTTTTTTTTTTTTCAATTCTATAACTTATCGACTCTAAATGGAAGGTTATTCTGTTGGCTCCATGTTATAGGAATATATCGCTAGATATATCTTTGACTTGAATTCAGTCATCTAACAAACATACACAGGGCCTGATGGCCGAGTGATTAGAGCTCTGCCACTCAGTGCCATAGGTTTGGGGTTCAAGTTCCGGCAGAGACATGGATGTTTGTAGTGGTTTAGAATACACTTTAAACCGTAGGTTACTGTCTAATATGACTGTTGGGCGTAGGATTGACCTTGTAAAAAGAAACCATCTCTTGTCTCGAAATCTGCCAGTAGTCAGATGGTCTTGGCCCACCATGGGCTATAGTGCCAGGGGTAAGTTAGTTTTAAAGAATATACTGATAGCGGTTTTTGTTGTGCAGAATGATTATGTTCCTAATTTACCCCCTTTTTTAGTTCTACTTTGTTATTTTATAAAAGTATATTTATAATTAAGAATATAAAATCATTCATAAAATACAATTTTTAAGTATTTTTTTTTTGTTGCTTGTGAGTTTAAGTTATATAAAGCCATAAAAATGCTTTATTCTTAGGGTTATAAAACAATTATTGAAATTAAGAAAAAATATTTTGATAATATAAAATTTAAGAAATTTAAATTAACATACTTCTATTATTTAATAAGGAATGTTTTTACATGTGTCTATTAAAACATTCGTATAAAATCTTTTAAAAGCATTATTAATTATTTGCTGCATATTCATAAATTTTTATATCTTTCATATTAAAGGAAAAAAAGAGATGTATATCATTATGTATACCAGTATTTATATGTGCACTCTTTTAGCAATATAATCTAAATAACTAAAAAATATTTTGGATAACTTGACTTGGAATAGAAATTGAATAGAATTGAAAATATTAAACATGGACATGGAATTGAATTAAAAATAGTAAACATTGACAGTGATGACAATGATTATTAAATTTTGCAGGCTTTTTATCAATCTTCATTTATTAAAAAATGATTTTAAATTGAGTTGCGATTGAATCTGAAGTACTATATTGATGAATTGATTATTGACTGAATCTTACTTACTGTAACTGAGATTCAGCAAATAATTTCTTCAGCCTCATTTAAAAAAATAGGTGAATCATTATTAGATTGATTAAATTAAAATTCATTAAATTATAAACTCATTGACATTTTTTACAGGGCGCTCATAAACTGTCATAGGGGAGAGAAATTGAAGTTCACACCAAAATAAGCAATATTTATTTTAGAACCTACGATGGCAATCAACTGAGCTTCAGAAAAAAGTAACTTCAAAAAATGTCAATCAATAGCAAGTTGCCACTTCTGACGTTGCTTCTTTTGTACAGGAAAAGTATTGCACCTTCATAACACGTCAGTCAAGTATGTACTCCAGTACACATTTTCAGTCACAAGAAGCAGCATCCAGAGTAGCAGCTGATTGGCTTATACAGGTTCAGTTGATAGCCAGTCAATCAAATCAAACATTGTTCTTGAAGGGGACTTGATCTTATATAAGCAATGCCAAAACAAACGGTATTGATAATTCTTTTAAAGAAAATATTAACCGTACTGTCTTCAAATTTTTTATGTATGTTTAAATTATTTTGAAAATTAATCAAGTTCAAGGGATATTATTTTACTTTTTCCATAATATTGAAAAAAAATATTGAAGATGAATAAATCGCGTATTAAAAAAAATATAATAAGCCAGGGAATGAAATTAGATTAAAATCTCAAAATCAATTTTATTTTCGGTTTTTGAATACCGAGTCACCTTAAAGCTCTGGCGTTCGGGGCCACAATTTACTGAGTTTTAAAGCAAGGACATAAGTTTCAGGTTCGAGTTACGGCATTGTCATGGATGTTTGTAGTGGTTCAGAATCCACTTTAAACCAGTTGGCCCCTTTTAATATGACTGTAAAGCGTTGGGTGTAGGTCTGACAACTCTATCCAGTAAAAAGAAAAACATCTCCTGTCAATGAAGAAATTTTCCAGTAGGCAGACTGTAAATAATCTTGCCATAACCATGGGGCTGTTGAAGTAAAAGTGAAAAAGAAAAGAGTGAAACTTTGGATTAAAAGCAGTGCATTTTCAATGTTTTCCTTGCCAAGTGAAATAATTAATGCACGTGACATAAGTGGCCTTCTTAGAAGATCTCGACAGGAGAATCGTTGTTGCAGCTGATTGGATTAACATGACGCCAGGTGTCTTCGAGAGAGTGCGTCTGTCTTCTATTCACCTACGTGAGTTATAAATTATTGGATGTCCTTTTGACAATCTATCTGAAATCTTTCTCTAATATAAATAAATGTTACTAAGCGCCTCATGAATTTTGAATTCTCTCTGTTCACCGTTGAAAGTTCAACTTGGGCATCAAACTTTACGTTTTTCTTAACACTTGGAGGGGAATGCGACACTAGATTATTATACAATAAATATTGCTTTTCTTGGTGAGAACTATCCTACCTTTTATTCGGTGTTTTGAAAGTTTACGAACACTCTGTAATTACAAATAAATCATAACAATAATAATTATTATAAATTTATTAAAATACTCCATGCTGTGGAAAGGATTTTGAATTATTTAAATAATAAATTATCATCACAAATACAGCAATACTTCTCACAGTCTGTATTCACTATAGTCCTGTTTAAAATTTGAAACTTGTCAATATGATAATTAATTCTTTTGAGGAACACCTCAAAAAATGTAATGTATTAATGTATGTATTATTAAAAATGTAATGTATTAATGTATGTGTTATTAAAAATGTAATATGTTAATATATTATTAAAAAATTAATGTATTACTGTATTATATTAATTTACATGTATGAACAACAAAGTTGTAAACTCAACATTATGCATAGGTATGCAAATAACATTATGCAAATAATAAATTACTAGCACAAATAGAGCAATACTTCTCACAGTCTGTAATCACTATAGTTCTGTTTACAACTTTAAATTAGTCGATATGGTAATAAAATTTTTTTGAAGATTCCCTCAAAAACATTTAATGTGTTTATTATTTTAAATTTAATGTAATCAATGTATTTATTATTACAAATTTAATGTATTTATTATTGCAAATTTAATGTATTAATGTATTATATTAACGGCAGAGTTGTATGAACAGCAGAGTTATGTATGAACAGCACAGTTGTAAACTCTACATTATACATTGGGGCTCCCTCTTTTAACGTCTTAATGAATAAGTTATGAGGTATGAATGTTTGAATGAATATACAATGAATGTTTGTGATTTTGATCAATTCTGAGATCAATTTGATCTCCACGTGTAAATCTGCAGATATAATGATTCGTAACAGTTAAATTTAAATTTAATTAAAAACAAGGACAGCTACAACTGTGTGGAGGTGCTTGTAGAAGAGTTAATAGCTGAATAACTCACAAAAATTATTGGAATTGTTGGATATTTGACGGATCATATTATGGAAATGGATTCCAATATCGAACTTCGTAGAATGACGAACAATGCAATTCGTTGCTTCAAGAGAGAGATCAAAGGCGAAAAATATGTAGACATAGATATTGCTTTGCAATTTCTAGAGAACAGAAGAATTTTTTCATACATATTTATTTTAACTAAAAACATTTGAATTTATTCATTTTATTTTTATTTACTGCAAAACAGGAAGATATTATTTTGGAGCTTTTTTATATACATATTTATTTTTAATTTTATTTTTATTATATTTTATTTTTTATTATATATATATATATATATATTATTTTTATATTATTTTTTATATGTATTATTTTATATTTAAGTTTTTTTATTCATATATTTGATATATAGATATTATATTTATTTCATTTACTGTATATCGCTATATATATTTGAGCTACATTATTTGAGAAATTTAGAAATTTTGTGAAACTTATTTTCTGGACTATGAGAGATATTTCTGTATTATAAATTTAGAATTTCATTTAGGGATTGATAAATATTTTAACTCTTGATATTAATAAATTATCTATAAGTAAACTGCCATTGTCATCATGTAATTTTCGGCATCAAATACACAACAGGTGTAACTTTATTAATACCAAAATAAAGAAATTAAGAAAATAAATACTTTTTCATAGAATTGTTTTCAAGGACTTTTTCATACATATTTATTTACGTATGAAATTTTCATACATTTTCTCCTATTTATTTATGAGAAAATTATTTATTGTAACTAAAAACATTTGAATTTATTTATTTTATTTTTATTTACTAAAAAACAGTAAGACATTTTTGTGCAGGTTTTTTCAATATATATTTAGGGCCTAGCTCATTTCGGAATTTTGAAAATTTTGTGGACTATGAGAGATATTTCTATATTATAAATTCAATATTTCACTTAGAGATTGGTAAATATTTTAACTCTTGATATTAATAAACAAACTGTCATTATCTTTATGTAATTTTCGCCATCAAATAAACAAAAGGTGCAACTTTATTAATACAAAATTCTTATTGCCATCAACCTATTTTTTTTCTGCTGATGCATAAAAGTTTTGTGCTTAATGCCTGCCAGGTTGGTAGCTTGATGCAGCCAGTCATTAACACGTCTACACACGATAGCAGGTAATTTATCATACAACCTTCTAGTCTTGTCCCTGGAGAAGGATAATTAAATGCCGTCAGCCTATTTTATGAGTGGGGGCTGACGAGAACATGGCTTTACCGTTCCCCGAGATGTCATTTGGCTATCCAGTCTATATCTTGGAGGGTGTGGGCCACTTTGGAGCTGATCACATCGATGGGCAGATCGGTGTCGTAGAGGAGGGGTGCCTGCAGAAAAATTCCAGCTGTGCCTATAACGCAAGCAGCTGTGAACATCCAGAGGAACAGGCGATCCAGGACCATGGCGACATACTTCCACTCGTCTTTTACCTGTCAATAGGGGGAGAAAATGAGATTTTATTAGAGAGTGGAGAAGACTTTTCAATATAATAACTATTAATTTGGAGTCGTTTTCATGGAAGGAAGTTTTCCCAATATAGTAACTATCAGTTTAGTGTCATTGTCATATTTGAAACATTTTAATAAAAGAATAGCAAGCTGTTTAGGTTTATTATACTAATTAAATGTTTGGTAGTAATATCTATTCTATATAATTCCCGTGTCACGATGTTTGTTCGGGATGAACTCTGAAACTAACAATCCGATTTTAACTTTTTTCTTCTTAAATGTGTGTTTTGTTCCAACTTGAGAGATAGGATAGTTTTTATTCAGATGTTTTTTATTTAAATGCAAAATTGACGATTTTCATATTTCGTCATTTGGCGCCATTGACGTCATTTGTCAAATTTGCAATTTCTCATCCGATGGACGTAATTTTGAAAGTACATTCAAAATACAAGGTCAGGTGTATCATAAGATCGGGTAGTTGATGCCAATACCTAACGAAGAGCCAAAATTTCTTCAAATTTTTTTTATGGCCAGTTCTGAAGAACGTGTGACAACTCGATGTCAATATAATTTTATCGAACAAGCAAGTACAAAGAACTATTGTAGAATTGTTAGAAAATCTTTTAGAAAAGCATACCCAACTAATTAAATTATTTAACGAATTTATTTATTTTGATTAACAAGATTAACAAGAAATATTGTTCATCGCTTAGTTCTTAGATAAATGAAAGTAATTAAAAAAAATTAAAAATTAAATTGATTATTAAAAATTAAATTTGGTAAAATAATTATAAAACAGTGTTAAAAATCAACATTATCTACCTAATTCATTAAATTAATAAAAATTAAACATTTTCTATTCGTTGAAGCTTAATTTGAACTTTTCATCATTCTTTACTAATCACTTCCTTAACAATAACAATTATAGTATCTAATAATTTAACGAAATACAAGAAAGCCACAGCAACGCGTGGCCGGGTCTGCTAGTTTTATATAAATTTGTGATTTTTTATTGATATTATATTGACACGTGTCATTTGTGATCACTGGCATTTTGGAAGGAAGTTTTCCTATATAAGATCTCTCAATTTTTATCATAAAGCATTTTAATAAAAGAATATCATGTTTTTTAGATTTATTGCACTATTTAAATGATTAGTAATCATATTTTCTATAAATTGTGATTTATTGACATGAGCTCCAGCTGAGAAACGTTTAGTTGATCTACAGTCTCTCACCTCGACAGGGAATATATTTAGCGCAACCCTGCACTTCTTTGCGCCCCTTGAGCGTATTCGAGTGTCAGTTTTTCGGATAA
The DNA here is from genome assembly GCA_021605075.1 of Caerostris darwini. Taxonomy (NCBI): domain Eukaryota; kingdom Metazoa; phylum Arthropoda; class Arachnida; order Araneae; family Araneidae; genus Caerostris; species Caerostris darwini. The sequence goes on from BPLQ01007101.1 coordinate 22,130, forward strand.
GAAGTGGAGTTCTTCCACGATTCTATAATTATTTGTCTTTAAATATGTTAAATATTGCTTATCTCTAATTGTATTTGTGTTGTGTTTATGCACGTGTAAATAAAACTGTGTCTCAAGTATTTCAATCCAATTACACTCATTTACAATCTGGGTCCGGCCATACCTGCACATTTATATTATTATTTTATAAGGTTATTTTATTTACTTTTACACTCTTCCATAGAGAAGACCCATGCCCTGTTAACAAAGTGTTTTACTCTTTTTCCATAGAAATGCGAGCATCTATTTATAGCATCAGCTATAGCTTTTCGAATTTTTAGTTTGTTTATTGTTTGAAGCCAATTTAATCGATGATTTTAATTTGTGCTATTTTAAGAAGAGATGAAATGGTTGAAAACCTTCAATTGTTTAATTAATTTTTTCCCACATACATAATCATTTTAAAAAGTGTTTAAGGACTGAAGATTTTAATGTTTATTCTGATTTATTTTAATGTTTATTTAGATTAAGAAATGCGTTTTGTTGCAAAAGACATAAATGGATAATTAAAGAAATATTTTTTTTATCATACAAAGTAACAATATATGATATAAGTAGTCACTTTTCTAAACGATAAGTATTAGAGATAAGCTTAATTTAATATAGAAGAAACGAAAAAAATTTTAAAATTAGCACATCTGGGAAATAATACGCTAAGGAATACTAAATTATTGTTAAATAATAATGAGTAAAACAAGATAAGATAAATGCAATCATATTATTTTATCACATTTTTGATTAAAAGAATAAAATAGAAATTAAAGGAGACGACGCCAAAAAATTTATATTGTTTTCTACAACGATATTATTTAATTAAATTTGGTTTGATAAAATAGTCCCATTTGGTCTCATAAAAACGTAGTGAATAAAGAAAAAATTTCAACTTCATTGGACTTCACTTATTATGAATGTTCAGTGTTTCTTATTAATAGATATTAATAAAGTTTATCAACAATTTTGTTATTAAGTAATATTATTTCATTATTTGTTTAATAGTAATTATTAGTAATTTTTATTAATAATGTTTGACATTTATTAAAGAGAGTGAAATTGTTTAACGCTCTGTCGCTCGGTGCTGCTTATTTGGTGTTGTGATTCGTTAATTATTGTTCCAAAATTCTATTCCTTTTATTCTGCTTGCATCGTTCGTTTAATAATTATAAATTGATTATAATATAACACTGTTTCTACTGAAAGTAAATAGTTTATTCTATAAAATATTCAAATTCAAATGAGAGCTACAAAATGATAGTTTTAAATAATATAGCCGATTTGGTTAAAATTGGCGAGATGTTTGGAAATGTTAGATGATGGATAATATAAAGGGAGAACAAGACCGCAGCTAATTTAATAAGTGGTTAGAAAAAGAATATATTTGATAATCCTTATGATTGTACTTAAAAGTCAAAGTCAATATTTGGAAGAAGTTGAGTTATTGCTCTCGTGCAATGAACTAGGCTTATTTGATGTTATGATTGATGTGGTTCTAAAATTCTGTTGCTTTTATTCCGCTGGCATCTTTCTTTTAATAGTTATAAATTGATTATAACACTGTTTCTACTGAAAGTAAATAGTTTATTCTATAAAATAAGTCAAATTCAAATGAGCGCTACAAGATGACAGTTTTAAAACAATATAGCGAATTTGGCGTTATTGGCGAGATGTTTGGCAATCTAAGCTGATGAACGAAATAAAGGGAGCACAAGACATCAGCTAATTTAGTAATTGTCTAGCGAAAGAAATATATTTAATAAGCTTTATAATGGCACATAAAAGGCCGAAGTTAATATTTGGAAGTAGTTGAATTGCTGCTATCTTGCAATTGAACTAGTCTCATTTGGTGTTGCGATTTGATAATAATAATAGTTCTAAAATTCTGTTACTTTTTTGCTTGCATCATTCGTAATAACTATAAATTGATTATAACACTGTTTCTGCTGAAAGTAAATAGTTCATTCTATAAAATAGTCAAATTCAAATGAGCGCTACAAAACGAAAATTTTAAAAGAATATAGCAGATTTGGCGATATTGGCGAGATGTCTGGCGATGTTAGTTGATGGATAAAATAAAGCACAAGACAGCAGCTAATTTAGTAAGTGCGTAGCGAAAAAAATATATTTGATAGGTTTTATAATGGCACACAAAGGGTCAAAGACAAAATTTGGAAAAAGTTGAGCTGTTGCTCTCGTGCAATGAACTAGGCTTATTTGTTGTTGTGATTTCTTAATAATTGTTCTAAAATTGTGTTGCTTTTATTTTGCTTGCATCTTTAGTTTAATAATTATAACTTGATTATAATACTGTTTCTTCTGAAAGTAAACTGTTTTATTTCATTCCGTTTAAAATTCAATATACTAGGAAATATAACAATTCCCGCATTATTTCATTACAATAAACTAACTGTTCATCGCTAATATGTCAATAATTCACCTTCAAAGACTTCCGGTAATATTTTATTTCTCTAAATTTGCAGGTTTTGTCAATGTAAAAAAAAAGATAAGTGCTTGGAATTGAACTGTTTTCTTTGCAATATTTTCTATGAAAATCAATCTTATTTTATAGAATGAAACTAGTCCATATATATTGTACATTGTTCTTTATATTTTTTGTTTACATTGTTATTAGTAATATTGTTAGTAGTATACTATATATACTTATTAGTAGTATATTGTTATTATAGCTTATGTTTCCATTGTTTTCTTACATCAATATACAATATACATTGCTCTTTCTGTTAGCTGTTGCAGAATTCTATGTCAATATATAACTATGTATATAAATTTATATATTGACATAGAATTTTGTAACAGCTAACAGAAAGAATAATGTATTTGTTTAATTATTAAGCTGTTTTATTTCACTCCATTTAAAATTCTATACACTGGGAAATCTAACCACTCCCTCATTATTTTATTACAATAAACTAATTAAAATCGCTAATATGTCAATAATTACAGTTTTTAGTGCGTTTATCAAAGTTCGTTTGTGAGTGAAGAAATTTTTCTGAAAAAGAAAAACGGAAAAAAAAATAAATAAATAAATAAATAAAAAAATAATAAATGTTCCTGTAACACAAGTTGCAAAAGAGCAGGAAAAAAAAGGAACCATTGATTTTCATAGAAAATACATCTCATGTCAAAATGAATGAACCTATTACAAAGAAAACAGTTCCATTCAAAGCACTCATCTTTTTTTTACGTTGACATAACCTGCAAATTTAGAGAAATAAAATATGAAAATAGCTGTTCTTGTAATGCATGTTCTCTAATAGGGCATCTGGATTTTGAAATAAAACTTTATCAGTATTGCGGATTGAGTTTTGAAACATTATCTGGAAAAACGAAAGCAAAGAAAACTGGGAAAGAACTTGAAGATAAGGCGAAACGTAATGTCCTTTTTTATAGCTGTTATTCCAATCATATGAAATGAGTTGCTATTTAAGAAATAAATATATCAACACCTTATCTTTACGATTAAAAAATTCAGGTGACTATTAAAGGAAAAAAAATTATTCAGGGAATTTTTAATTCTCGTGTTTATCTCAAAGAGAAATTAGTGTAGTACTTAAAAAAATGGCATAAATTTAAAGGTATTTTTTTTTTTTAAATAGATTTAATAGGATTACAGAAAAAAGATGTTTTATAAAAGTTTTTACAAAAATATTTTTTGACAAAATATAAATCTATAAACATTTATTAGTATTTTTAATTTTCATATTAAAATCCTTATTGGAAAATATATTTAAAATATTTATAGACAAAATATAAAAAATTATAAAATAATTATATAAGTAATTTAAAATAATTATAAAAAATATTTTAAATTATAAAAACTATACAAATATTAAATTACAAAATATTTAAATATAAAAATATTAGACAAAATTATAAAGATAAAAGGTTTTTAGGTCAAATAAAATATTAAAAAATATTACAAAAATATTTTGAAACAAAATATAAATCTATAAACGAATATATTATTAATTGATTTCCCCATTAAGATTCTTAGTGAAAAATATTTTTAATCCAAAACTAAATACATTTTAAATTTGTTGATTACATTCAAATTTAAAGCATGAATTTATATTTATAAAGTTTATACTTTTTGATGGATACAATTTTGTTTAATTTGTAAAAATATTGGTAAATTTCATTAATATCCTTTTTTTTATACACAATTAATTAAATGTTATTTATTAGCAAAACGTTTATTACAGAAAAAATTCGATGAATTAAATTCTTACGAAAGAATTCTGTGAGAATGGATTAAAAGTAAGCTTTAGTTTCAGTTTTGACAAACATGTTACAAGGTGTAAAAAAGGAATTCGTTATTAATGTAGATATTCGATACAGAAAAAAAATTCAAAAATCGAATTAATTTTTACCACAGTTTTGATTTACATAAATAGCATATTAGAAATAAAATAACATCAATTAACTAGTAAATGCTTCTCATTTGATCCATAAGTACATATTAGGTTTTTATAGAGTGCTATATATATATATGCATTACCTAATGTTTATTTTGTTGATTTTCTGGATACACTGTTTCATTCATTCAGATTACATTTTATAACACATTTTTTATGGGATGTATATATTTTAAGCATTTCTGTATAGTATAAATACTATCTGAGAGATAATGCTTTCCATTTCAATAAAGATTATCAGTTATGCATTAATATTTTTTTTTATCACAGAAAATTTCCTGTAACAAAATTTAATGTTATCATTTCATTTAGATAATATGTTTTATGCATGTGTATGTATATATTATGTATATGTTTTATGCGTGTATAATATAAATATTATATGAAAGCCAATTCTTTTCATTTTAATAAATATTATAATTCAGCTATGTATTAAATTTTCTTTCTACTATAGGAAATTTGTTGCAGTTAAAATTACTTTTATCACTTCAACTAGAAAAGAATAATTAATGGTGGTATTTACAGTATCCATTTGAGGAAACGTTGGAAAATTTAAGCTTCACAACCAATAATTTACAGATAAACTGATTTACAAATTAATCTTTAGGGCAAAATTCTTTAGCTATCAATGTATAAAAAAATTAGGCAAAAAAACTTTTGGTAGTAATATTTTACATAAATTGTGATTTGGTAATAGTAATAGTAATAATTAAAATATATGGCTTCCTTAAAAATATTTTAGCTATCAATGTATCAAAAAAATCAATTAAGTATAAACGAGTTGTAGGATCAATTCTTCCTAGCGTATCTTTTCTCTGAAAAATGCCAAAAGAAAAGCCAAAATTTAAGCTTCACAAACAATAATTTACATATAAACTAATTTACAAATTAAATAATTAAACTGTAGTTCTTCATTAAAAATTCTTTAACTATCAACGTATCAAAAAAACAATTAAGCATATACGAGTTGTAGGATCAATTCTTCCAAACTATCAATGTATCAAAATGTCAATTAAGTCTATACGAGTTGTAGGAACAATTCTACTGAAGCATATCTTCTCTCTCGAAAATGCCAAAAGAAAAACAAAAATTTTAGCTACACAACCAATAATTTACGCATACTAAACTGATTTATAAAATAAACTGTAAGACTTCATTAAAAATCAGTAAGCTATCAATGTATCAAAAAATCAATTAGGCATAAACGAGTTGTAGGATCAATTCTTCTAAGCATATCTTCTACTCTACTTTTTAATGAAGCCCTGCAGTTTACTTTATAAAACAATGTATGTGTTAGTTATTTATTGCGAAGCTTAAATTTTGGTTTTAAGTTTGGCATTTTCCACATAGAAGATATTCTTGAATGAATTGATTCTACAACTTATTCATACTTAATTGTTTTCTTAATATATTGATAATTAACCAATTTTAATGAAGCCTTACAATTTAATTTCTAAATCAGTTTATGTGTAAATTATTGATTGTGAAGTTTAAACTTTGGTTTTTCTTTTTTTAGTTTCCAAAGCTTCACAATCAATAATTTACACATAAATTGATTTACAAATTAAAGTATAGGACTTCATTAAAAATGTTTTAGCTATCAATGTATCAAAAACTCAATTAAGCATAAACTAGTAGTAGGATCAATTCTTCCAAGCATATCTTCTCTCTGGAAAACGCCAAAAGAAAAACCAAATGACGCGGAAAAATTGAATACTGCTACTAACCAGCTCCGAAATGGATGGTTTAAAATTACCCATGGAAAAAAATTTCACTATGGTGTTCATCGTTTTCTCTACTGGGTGAATGTATTTATTTAATGTATTAAAAATCAATGTTTCAATGTATTAAAAATAAACCCAGCTATACTTGTTGTAGCATATCTTCTCTCTTGAAAATGCCAAAAGAAAAATCAAAATTTAAGCTTCATAAATAATTATTTACACATAAACTGATTTTTAAATTAAATTGTAGGGCTTCATTAAAAATTTCTTAGATATCAATATATCAAAAAATTAATTAGGCATAAGCAATTTGCAGGTTCAATTCTTCCAAGGATATTTTCTTCTCTAGTTTTTAATAAAATCCTGCAGTTTAATTTATAAATGAGTTTATGTGTAAATTATTGATTGTGAAGCTTAAAGTTTGGTTTTTCTGTTAGCAGTTTCCAAACTTTACAATCAATGATTTACACATAAAATGATTTAGAAATTAAATTGTAAGGCTTCATTAAAATTTGTTTAGCTATCAATATATTAAGAAATCAATTAGGTATAAACTAGTTGTAGAGCCAATTCTTTCAAGAATTTCTTCACTCTGGAAAATGCCAAACTAAAAGCCAAAATTTAAACACAACATAAACACACATAAACTAATTTATAAACTAAATTGCAGGGCTTCATTAAAAATTCTTTAGCTATGGATTTATCAAAAAATCAATTAGCATAAACAAGTTGTAGGATCAATTCTTCCAAGCATATCTTCTCTCTGGAAAAGTTCAAAAAGAAAAACCAAATGACGCGGAAAAATTGAATACTGCTACTAACCAGCTCCGAAATGGATGGTTTAAAATTACCCATGGAAAAAAAAATCCACCATGGTGTTCCTCGTTTCCTCTACTGGGTGAAAAGGGAAAAAGAAGATGACAACGAAGAAGAAGTAGAAGATAGAATGGTCGAAGTGGGAGGAGGATTTTTGTTTAGGAAGAGGGTGCGATATGGGAGGTTTCGTACAATAGGGCGACTGTCGCTTTTGCGTCTTTGGAACTGGTCCAGAAGTTTCGGGTGGCTATCTCTTCTCGCAAGGCAGCAGCGATCTGTTTTAGTTTTGTTTTGGAGACTTTTGCAATGGAATGAGGATTTAGGATTTCAAATCAGGCGTGAATTCGCTGACGACAACAGATATGAATTTATCGCACTCTTTCTCTCTCTTTCACAGACTGGAAGTTTCCAACAAAATGGAAGAAGGTTTAATGCAAGGAAGGAGGGTTTGCGAATGAATTGGGTGTAACTAACTGTAGTCGCTCGCAAAATTGATCTTAAGCAGTCCCTTATTTGTTGAAATTGTTTGGATCGCTCTCTTTATTTAAATGCGTTCATTCATTTGAGTTTGTGAAAATTTGGTTTTATGGAATAGTTTAGGGTGATTTAAGTGCGCTTGTAAGTAAATTCAAGTATTTTTATCTGATATTTGACTGGTTTTTATATATTTTAGAATGATTATAAAAATTTAGTGTTTCAATTTTAATTGTTGTTAACTAAAAGTATACTTTTTAAGTAATTACACATTAATATATGTTTATAATGTACATATAGTACATATAAAGTTAACCTTAATGACAGGCGGCATTTAAAAAATCTATAAACATATATCTAACACATCAAAATAAAATCATTGACTCATAAAAATAAAGAAAAACATTCCAAGTTTTATTTTCATTACAAACGTTCCATCTGTGTGTGTTTCTAATTCGCTTTGAGATTAAATGTCAAATTTAACATCTAATTTGCATTATTGTTCGTTCCACACATACTTCAATACTTTGGTTTAATACTTTGAGGGTTTTAATACTTTGCTATTAAGGTTTCATAATACAACACTGATGTTATCTTTAAATTAATTGACTGTTTTTTGGCCATAATGGTCGTGCATACTTAAACGTTCCTTTGGTCACCTTGGTGATGCTGGTGATGATACGTTGGGCGTAGGGCTGACAATCCTACCCTGTGTTTCCTGTTTAGGAATCTGCCAGTAAGCAAACGCACTTAGGCCGCCATGGGGCTATGCGACAATGAAGTAAAAAGAATCTTTATTTGCATGCTTATTTCTTATTTGAATGTTTATTTTCCCTTATGATTACGATTATTTATTTGATACATTTAAATACCGACAAAGCCGTTAGTAAATATCGTTAAATCGTTAGTAATATTTAACGACATAAAAAACTCCAAAAGATAAAAGTTCAGAAGCCAAAAAGGAATAATTTTTAGAAAAACGTTCATGCATAAGCATATGAGGCAGGTAACGATTGATTACGAAAAGCATCTAATAATTCAAATGGAAAAGATTGTTTCTCAAATAGAACTGTCCAGATCGCATCTGGAAAAAAATAGTTCACTTGAATGATTATTTTCATCTCTAAACAGATTCACCATTCTAGACTGATCTAGACTCTACCCAACGCAGAGTCTTTCGTTCCGAAGTTTTTACAATAGATAAGAAGCTGAAAAGTTGGGGGGACCCATTCGTCAAATGTCACTCTCTATCGATAGAAGAAGTTCTCAACGTGGGTGGATGCTCGAACATTCTCTTTCTTTTTTGTTCTTTTCTATCCTTTTGGAGTGTTTCTCTCCCTTTTTGGACTTATAAAGAGAAAAAAGGAAAGATTGAAATAAAAAGTTGGGGGATTTGAGTACGCCGTTGGAAAAGATTGGTTTAGGGGGAAGATAGTTTGTAGCGTAAACATAGGGCATCTGTTTGTCAACAATTATTTCACAGTTCATAAATCTTTCGGTCTTTGGGTATAAGATGCTATATATATTTTATATAGTGTAAAGAAATACTGTATTTAGTTATGCATAAAATCTAGGGTAGATAAAAGATTTTTGTTGACAAATGCATAACGTTAAACAGTTATTGCTTTAGAATATCACTGGATATAATAATACATTTTCTTACTAACTATTCTTAGAAAATGTTAGATAAAATATACAGGGTTATTCATCAGCCATGGGACAAACTTTGATGGGAGATTCAGCTTAATAAAACAAAGTATTTTTTTGTAAAAGTAGGGTCGGAAGTGACACGTTGAAGAATGAACACACTTTTAACTAATGCCTCCCAATAGCCACCAAAAATGCCCCAATTGATATCCGCCACCTGATTAGTTTCAAATCCTCTGATTGACAACCTAGATGCGAACTCGATTATGTGTTTATATCCATGTTTTCATTTACGAGACTCCAGTTAACTCAATTGAGGACATCATTTCGTGACTACCCATTAAGGTGTACGAAATGCTTTGCATTTTTGGAACTATTCCCCAATCACTCCTTCCACGCCACCAAGCATTTTTTTTTCTGTAGGTGATCGCAACTTTGAGTATTTATTGTAAACACTGAATTAAATAGGCATTTTGCAATGATATTGTGAATAAACAATGTTTTTATTTTCATGCCTTATTTTTTGTTTTCGTGTCTCAACGCGTCATTTCCGAACCTACAAATGTAAACCCCTAAAAATAATACCCTGTAATACTCCTAAAAAGGTATATTTTAATAGGCAGTACAACCCTCAAAGTTTATACCATAACCGCAAAGGCACCCTGTATTTATGATATAAACACATTTAAATAGTTACAGTACACAAAATAGCTCTAGAGATGTTGATTGAGCTTTATTGAAAAAAGACTTTTATGGTGTTTTACTTTTTAAAATTCTAGCTTCAGTTTATAGTTTAATTTAACTGCATGAAATTTTCAAAAAGATAAATGGTCAGAAACCAAACAGAGATAATTTTGAAAATGCTTATGCATAAGCATATGAGGCAGGTAAATATTGTTTACGAAAAGCATCTAATAATTCAAATGGAAAAGATTGTTTCTGTAATAGAACTGTCCACATCGCATCTGGAAAAAAATGGTTCACTTGAATGATTATTTTCATCTCCAAACAGATTCACCGTTCTAGACTGCTCTACACTCAACCCAACACAGAGTCTTTCGTTCCTACGTTTTTACAATAGATATGAAGCTGAAAAGTTGGAGGGACCCATTCGTCAAATGTCACTCTCCATCGATAGAAGAAGTTCTCAACGTGGGTGGATGCTGGAACGTTCTTTTCTTTTTTGTTCTTTTCTATCCTTCTGGAGTGTTTCTCTCCCCTTTTTGGACTTAGAGAGAAAAAAAGGGAAAGATTGAAATAAAAAGTTGGGGATTTGAGTATGCCGTTTGAAAAAATTGGTTTAGCGGGGAGATATTCTGTAGCGTAAACATAGGGCATCTGTTTGTCAACAATTATTTCACAGTTCATAAATCTTTCAGTCTTTGGGTATAAGATGTTGTATATATTTTATAAGTAGTGTAAAGAAATACTGCATTTATTTATGCATAAAATCTACAGAAAATATATCTGTTGGCAAAATATATAATGGTAAACAGTTATTGCTTTAGAATAACATTGGATATAATAAAAATTTTCTTACTGGCAAGTAAATGTTAGTTAGTATATTCGTGGCAATTGGACAGTCATTGAACAAACTTTACTTTTTTACAACTTACTAAATTACCTATGTTGTTGTGTTGTTTCTTATTGCACTTGGTAGACATCTAAACGAAGCTCACGGACCCATATGGACTCATGGTTGATGAGAAAGGGGTATCTTCTGTTGTGATCCGTTCTGGATCATCCGTAGGTAGAAGTCTGACTTGGCTCCGTGATACCTCGACAGTCATATAAGACCGGAATCTATGGTTTAAAGTGGATTCCGAACCACTACAATCATCTAAAGAAAGGCCAGAATTCGAACCCGAAACCTGTGGTGTCGAGCGCCAGAGCTCTGGTCCCTCGAATATCTAATTAATAATTTTAATTAATTTGTGGAAAATAAAGTAACTATTTATAGTTTCAAAAGGTTTTATTTTCTTTAATAATTACTCATATAACGATTTATGCAAAAAATAACAAATTTTTAATTAAAAATCTGATAATTTTTGAAAAAGTATAAGATTAAGTTAAAATATTCTATTCAATTAAAATTAAAATTTTTAAATATAATATCAAATGTAATATCAAGTAAATGAAAAAAAAGAAATCCTTTATGAGACCATAAATTTGCTTATTTTCCCTTACGATTACAATTATTTATTCGATAAATTTAAATATCGATGAAGCCTTTAGTAAATATTATCATTTAGTTTAATTTAACGACATAAAATTTTCCAAATGATAAATGTCCATAAGCCGAAAAGAAATGATTCTGAAAAAACCTTATACATAAGCGTATGAGGAGGTAAAGATTGATTATGAAAAGCATCTAATAATTCAGATGGAAAAGATTGTTTCTCAAATAGAACTGTCCAGATCGAATCTGGAAAAAAATGGTTCACTTGAATGATTATTTTCATCTCCAAACAGATTCACCATTCTAGGCTGCTCTAAACTCTACCCAACGCAGAGTCTTTCGTTCCGAAGTTTTTACAGTAGATAAGAAGCTGAGAAGTTGGAGGAACCCATTCGTCAAATGTCACTCTCCATCGATAGAAGAAGTTCTCAACATGGGTGGATGCTGGAACATTCTTTTCTTTTTTGTTCTTTTCTGTCCTTTTGGAGTGTTTCTCTCCCCTTTTTGTACTTAGAGAGAAAAAAAAGGAAAGATTGAAATAAAAAGTTGGGGGATTTGAGTATGCCGTTTGAAAAAATTGGTTTAGCGGGGAGATATTCTGTAGCGTAAGCATAGGGCATCTGTTTGTCAACAATTATTTCACAGTTCATAAATCTTTCAGTCTTTGGGTACAAGATGTTATATATATTTTATATAGTGTAAAGAAATACTGTATTTATTTATGCATAAGGAGAAGAGGATTTCTGGAGGAGAAAAAGATTTCTGTTGACAAAATACATAACGTTAAACAGTTATTGCTTTAAAATATCGTTGGATATAATAATAAATTTTCGGGCCTAAATGGCCGAGTGGCTAGTGCTCTGGCGCTCGATAAGACAGGGTTCGAGTCCCGGCAGTGCCATGGATGTTTGTAGTGGTTCGGAATCCACTTTAAACCGTAGGTCCCGGTCTAATAGGATCTTAGAGCTTTGCGGGGGCATTGTTATTCCGCGTCTGTGGCTTATCTTCAAGTTACACGCGCCCCCTGGGTAATGCAAAGTGAGTAACGTCTGTGCAGCGCTTGCCTTAAGGCAACCAAGACTAAGCTGTCTAAGTGCTTGCCAGCTACATTAGAAAGAAAAAAATAATAAATTTTCTTACTGGATTTTCTGAATGTATATTAGATAGAATATACAAGGCAATTCAATAGTTTTGGGACACACTTTGAAGGGTAGTACAACTTACTAAAACACATATGTTGTGTTATTTCTTATCCCACTTGGAAGATATCTAGAACCAAGTCCATTTACCCTTATGGATTCGAGGGTGAAGCGTCAGCATCTGCTGTGATGGAGCACCTGTATTTAGAAGACTGACTTGGGTCCGTGACGCTCTACAGTCATATGAGACCGGGACCTACGGTTTAAAGTGAATTCCGGACCAATACAGCTTATTGTTTTAGAATATCATTGAATATAATAATAAATTTTCTTACTGGATTTTCTAAATATACAGATGATTTGACAGTCATGTGACAAATTTAAGGCGCAGTACAGATTACCAAAACATATATTTATGTAAATATATGGTCGTAAGTGACTCGTTGGCAAAATGACTCGTTATTATAAAATTTAGAATTTAATGTAAGGATAAAACGCATAAAAACAATCTTAAATTAAAAAACAAAAAACTTTAGAATTCCAGACGATTTTTTTTTCTTGAAAAATATCGTTTTCACTTTGGAATAAAATTGTCTATGCTTTCACGAGACGATTTTTTTCGAACAATTTTACATTATTTAATTATTATCTTGTGAAAGAATTTTAAATTAGTATTGTGTATAAAAAAACACGAAAGGAATTTAAATAAATCAATAAGAATAGCTCGTCAGAGAAATTTGAAATAAACCAATAACATGTGAAATAAGTTAAAAAAAACTAACCAGTAAGAAATGTTGATAGTCGTCCTTTGAAAACATAGAAAACCCAGCTCCTGAAAACAATACCCATAATTTTATGAATAACAAAGCAAACAGTCATGAGAAAAGAGAAAATACGATCGAAAGAAATGAAAGTTATCCGAAACCCAAAGTGTTAGATTTTTAAATTCCATTCGTTGAGAATAATTCAAATATTCCATTGGAATAATGAGTTTCGACTCGAAAAAATCGATAAGAAAACCTTTTAGAAAAATCCATCAAATACAATTTTCAAGAAATATCTTTTATGTTGAAATAATATTGAAAGAAATATCTTAACAGTTAAGTTTTTGACAAAAATGAATAATTGCAATCAGTTTTAAAAGAATGATAAAACACAACAGGAAAATGTGTTGGTAGATTTATTTACGAAATTACTAATTCCAATATTCCCAGATGTTTATGTTTTTACTAAGTAATTTATTTTTTATTAAGTGGAAATGTATTCATCTAACGTAAAATAATATTTTGTATTCTTATTCAAATTATTAAAATAATTCAAAACGGTTTCTTTAGTTAAAGATGATGTTTTCATCTTTAACGAAATTTTTTAGTTGTTATTATTGAAAACAACAAAAAAATTTCGTTAATAAGATGGGCAAAAATACAACCTCTGAACTATTAAATGTTTTTTTTAGAATAAATGCATTTTTTAAGAGTGCATTTATTTGACTTATCTTAAAATCAAATATATTTATTGTTTTTAAAAGATTTCTAATTTTTTCATTTACAGAAATTAAGATATGATCAAATATACAATTTACCAGCTCAAAATATTTCAATGTCTTCTCAAAATGTATATTTTAATGTTCTCAGATGCATTTTGCTCGATGTTAAAAAAGTTATAACAAACTTTTATATATATATTTTTTGCTTTTGATAAAATATGTCTATTAATAATAATAATATAATATTAATTTTATTTCTATTAATGTAAATAAATAGTTATTTGACCTTATAATAGCAATTACTTCAGACTATTATTTTTTGGACTTAATGGAAGTAGTTTTAAGAGAATGTTTGCAAAATATGCATTCAGCTGTATTTATATACATACGGTTACATTTTCTGCATGCCTGCTGAACATGCATGTTTTAAAATCAATTATGTATCTCATATATATATATACATGTATTTTTGACTTAATGGAAGTTTTAAGAGAATGATTGCAGCTCATGTAGTTTGCAGTATTTATATGCATACGGGAATATGTATTTTCTGCATATCTGCAGAACATGCATGTCTCAAAATAAAATATATTTATTGTTATTAAAATATTTTTAATTTCGTACTAAAAAGAAATCACGATATATCAATTACACAACATGTTTACCAGCTCAATATATTTAAATATTTTTTAAAAATGTACATATTGATGTTTTCAGATACAGTTTACTTGATATTAAGAAAATATAACAAACATATATATATTTTTTTGCAAAATATTTTTTATATAGTTATTTGACCATATAATAACAATTACTTCAGAGAAATATCTTTTGGACTTAATAGAAGTTTTAAGAGAACGATTGCAAAATATATATATTTTGCTGTATTTATATGCATACAGGAACTTGCATTTTATTAAAACTAGTTAAACTTTTTTTTTTTTTTTACAAATAAAAAAGAACTTGATCTTTAAATCGCTGTTAGGCAAAAGGCCAAATGCCGAAATGGAGGCTTTAAAAAATATAAAAAAAAGTCAGGAAAAAGAGAAAAAAAAAAAAAAAAAAAACTTCCAACGCGAAATGCAATTTGCCCAAGTGCTGGTAAAATTACCGGAACATAGTTTAGTAAGAAAAAAAAATGCTTTAGGAAGATCCTGGACATTTCTTTCTTTGTAGTTAACATGGGAAAAAGGACTTTTTTTCTCCAGTACTTGTTGAAAACAGTGAGTGCACAGTTAGTGTTTATTAACAATTTATAAAGAGAGCAAATGCTTTTTATCTTAGTTTCTTATTTCCTCGTGGAAAGGAACAGGTTATTTTCTGGGAAAAATAATAATAAAAAAAAAATATTTCTTTCCTTCTAAAAATTTAATGAAAATATTTTCTAGCACAAATACTTTGGAAAAGATGTTAAAATTGAAATATCGATAATGTAGCCTTAAAATATATTTAAAAACCAAGGAAGTATTGATTCCTGAACTAAACTAAACTAAAATTAAAAAAAAAAAAATCGTATATTATTTCCATAAGGTGTTTTCAAAATTAATTAAAACTTGCAAAAGATTTCCAAGAAAATTGAAATAAAAGTTGAAATAATTTGAATATAGTTGAAATAAATACAATTACTGGTATAATCTTTTAAATATTTTGATTTGATATAATCATTAACTTTTAGTAATAAGACTGAAATAAGTACCATTGCAGTTACAGATTCTGATTTGTTATAAATATTGTTGTTTCTTATCCCACTTGGTCAACAGCAACATCTAGACTAAGTTCATGAACTCGTGACGAATCATGATAAAGGGTTAAAAATGCAGCTTCTTTTTGTACTGAACCTTGCTGCGCAAAGAAATGGGGCACCCAAAGGCAGAAGTCTGACTTTACCCCACCCAGTAATACCCCCGGGCACTGTGTACCAATTTTAGACGCCTATTACGACATGTATACAGTGGAGCTTCCGGGTTAGAATAGCTCCACTGTAGCTATTTTAACCCGGAAGCACACAGGACGATATAATCATTAAACATTTGGAGTTAAAAATTAATAGCCTTGAAAATTCCAGTAGGGGTGGAATAACTACAATTATAATAATTATTAAAGGTTCTAATTTGATATAATTATTAAACATTTGGAGTTAAGAAATAGTAACTTGGATAATTCGAAGATTATAATCAATTAAATATTATGGTTTGATACAATTATTAAACATTTTGAGTTAAAAATTAGCAACTTGGAAAATTCTAATAGGGCTAGAATAAATACCATACGAAGATCCTGGACATTTCTTTCTTTGCAGTTAACATGGGAAAAAGTACTTTTTTCTCCAGTACTTGTTGAAAACACAGTTACGAGTGCACAGTTAGTGTTTATTAACAATTTATAAAGAGAGCAAATGATTTTTATCTTAGTTTCTTATTTCCTCGTGGAAAGGAATAGGTTATTTTCTAGGAAAAAATAATAATAATAAAAAAAACTATTTCTTTCCTTCTAAAAATTTAATGAAAATATTTTCTAGCACAAATACTTTAGAAAAGATGTTAAAATTAAAATAATGTAGCATTAAAATATATTTAAAAACCAAAGAAGTTTTGATTCCAGAACTAAACAAAACTAAAATTTAAAAAAAAATAATCGTATATAATTTCCATAAATAGGGTATTTTCAAAATTAATTAAAAATTACAAAACAGTTCCAAGAAAGTTGAAATATGTCGAATATATTTGAAACAAGTACAGTTATAATCATTTAAATATTTTGGTTTGATATAAGCATTAAACATTTCGAGTTAAGAATTAGTAACTTGGAAAAATCCAATAGGACTGGAATAACTACGATTATAGTTAAATAAAGATTTTTATTTGATATAAATATTGTTGTTTCTTATCCCACTTGGACGACAGCAACATCTAGACCAAGTCCATGAACTCATGACGAATTATGATAAAGTGTTAAAAATGCAGATTCTTTTTGTACTAAACCTTGCTGCACAAAGACATGGGCCACCCAAAGGGTGAGGTCTGACTTTACCCCACCCGGAAATACACCAGGGTATGGCGATACATTTTGAATTAAAAATTAGAAAACTGGAACTTAACTGGAAAGTGGAACTTACTTAAGTGGAACTTAACTTAGTGGAAATAGAATTTAAATTAAGAACAATCATAATTAATTAAAGATTCTGATTAGATATAATTACTAAATATATTGATTTAAAAATTAGTAACTTGGAAAATTAAAATAGTATTACAATAAGTACGATACGGAGATCCTGAACATTTCTTTCTTTACAGTTAACATGGGAAAAGGGACTTTTTTCTCCAGTACTTGTTGAAAACAGTGAGTGCACCACAGTTAGTGTTTATAAACAATTTATAAAGAGAGCAAATACTTTTTATCTTAGTTTCTATTTCCCCGTGGAAAGGAACAGGTTATTTTCTAGGAAAAATTAAAAAATAACTTTTTTTTCTCTTTCTGAAATTTAATGAAAATATTTTCAGGCACAAATACTTTCCAAAAATGTTAAAATTGAAATATCGATAATGCAGCATTAAAATGTATTTAAAAACCAAAGAAGTTTTGATTCCAGAACTAAAAAAAAATGCAAAGTTAAAAATAAATCGTATATCATTTCCATAACGTTTTTTAAAAATTAATTAAAAACTACAGAAGATTTTCAATGTAATTGAAATAAGTACGATTATAATCATTTAAGTATTTCAATTTGATATAATCATTAAACATTTGGAGTTAAGAATTAGTAACTAGAAAAATTTTATAGGACTGAAATAAGTATGATTGCAATTAAAGATTCTGATTTGATATAAATATTGTTGTTTCTTATCCCCCTTGGTTGACAGCAACATCTAGACCAAGTCCATGAACTCGTGAAGAATCATGATAAAGTGTTAAAAATGCAACTTCTTTTTGTACTTAATCTGGCTGCACAAAGACATAGGAAAGGCAAAGGAAGAAATCTGACTTTACCCCACCCAGTAATACCCCCGGGCACTGGGTACCACTTTTAATCGCCTATTACGACATATGAGCTACAGTGGAGCTATCCTAACCCGGATCCACACAGGAAGATATAAATGTTAACATTTGGAGTTAAAAATTAGTAACTTGGAAAATTCTAATAGGGCTAGAATAACTACAATTATAATAATTATTAAAGGTTCTGATATGATATAATTATTAAAGGAGTTAAGAATTAGTAACTTGGATAATTCGAAGATTGTAATGTAGCATTAAAATATATTTTCAAAAAATAAAGTTTTGATTACCGAACTAAATTAAACTAAAATTAAAAACAAATCATATTTCCAACAGATACTTTCTAAATTACTTCTGAATTACAAAAGGGTTTAGAATAAAATTCAAATAAATATAATTATAATCATTTAAACATCTTGATTTGAAACAAATTTAAACGATTGTAATTAATTAAAAAATTTAATAAACACTTGAATTTAGTTATCCAAAATTCACTGAATTAAGTACAATTGTAAAACTAAAAACTGATTGAAAATTCTGTAATGATTTAATAAACAATTAGTTACCAAAATTCTAATAGGACTGAATTAAGTACAATTTGTAATCAACTAAAAATTCTGATTTAATGTAATTAAACATTTGTAGTTAAGAATTAGTTATTTAAATTTGAATATTATTGGAATAAATACGATTATAATTAACTCAAGATTCTGGTATATACTTATTAAACGTTTGAGTTAAGAATAAATATCTTCAAATGATTTAATAGGACTAGAATAACGAGATTATAATAATTAAATATACAGATTTGATATAATTATTAAATATAGTGATTTAAAATTAATAATTTGAAAAATTCTACTAGGACTAGAATCAGTACGAATATAATGGATTAAAGATTCTAATTTGAAATAATTGTTATAAATTATATTTATTTGAATAATAATAATTAGAATAATTAGAAATATTTGAATACTAATAATTAGAATAATTAGAATAATTTGAATACTAATAATTATAATTACTTGAAAAACTATTCGAAGTTAAATGATAAACATAAGAAATCCAATATGGAATCCGTCTTACAATAAAACAACTAAACATTCATTACTTTATTTTAGATAAAGTTTTAATTACATCTGGGAGAAAATTAAAAATATATATATATAGATAAAAGAGAAATCTTTCCACCGTTTAACAGCGCAAATGCCTCACAGGATGCATACATTAAAGGAAAGAGATAAAAATCTGTTAAAACTTTAGCTTTAAGGGCTAATTGGAATCATGACTCTACGAATTCTTTTCCAGGCACCCCCGACACCCTAATAAAGGCAGTTTGGAGGTTTCCTTTCGACACCATTGCTCTTCCCACGGTGATCGAACTTGAAGTGTTCCTTTTAGATATTGTCCCTTCCTAACGAACCATGGAAGTGCTCCTCTACTAATAAGCTCCTTAAAAAGCTCTGGAGCCCCGACTGGAAAGGAGCGCATTGTAAAATTCCTCCCGCCTGCATTCCTCTTTAAAGAGGAATGCAGGCGGGAGGAAGGTGAGGAAGGAACACTTTTAAAATGCTCCAGAGCACGTGTTGTTGTCCATGTTTTGAGTTTCTGGAGGAGTGTTCGGTTTTCGCATGAACACGAAAGCGGCACTAATAGGCGAGAGATGGTAGTTTTATTGAAAAATGATAAATAGCGAGTACCCTTTTTCCCCTAATGAAAGGTTCTTTGTTTCCAAAGAGAAATTCACGGACTTTTGGGCACAAAACGATTGGCTTAGAAGTTCGGAAACAGTTTACGACTCCAACTCTCTGAGGGTACTCTGGACAAATTTTCGAAAAGCTTTTAATGGAAGATGCCTGCATCGCTTCTCGTGCATGAATGGGAAGTCAGTTATTATTTTGAAATAGAAAAACACATTTATTGAATTAAATGCAAGGGATATTTATAAACGATTCTCGAAAGGAAGTTTTTTTTTATTTTTAAGTTAAAAGAGAATCTTGTGATATTTATACGGTATCTAGGTCAAAATTTCATATTTTGTCAGTGATAGTGGACAGGGAATTGGTATTCTGACTTGGTTTATCAATATTGATATATTATATCGTATGGGTATATTAATATTGAATTCCATTAATATTGACATCCCAGGAATTAAATTATATATAATTTTAGAACACAAAATGAACACAAATTTAGAACTGAATTTCAATAGTCTATAGATTACTTCAGACTGCCTGCAACTCAATAGTTTTCAAACAATATTGAGAAACTTTGTCAGTGAAATATGTGTTTCTTCAATTTTATTTCTATTAATTAAAATAATAATAGAATTTTCTTTTAAAGCTTGTTAACAATATTGAATTTAGGGTACCATGTAACAATTACCAGCTTTTCATTATATCTCAACTCATACTTTAAATGGATGATATGCATTTCTATTTCTTTTACCAAAAATGCCCCAAATATTTAGTCTCGATTATCTTGCAAACAAGCGTAATTATTAGGGATTTATTCCAAGTATAAGGCAATTTAATATTTTTCGTTTTATATTTAAAACAAACGTTTAATTTTGCTTACATAAAAGGTGAATAAATAAATGACGAAATATTTTCTTCGTTTAAAACAGTTTTATTGGTGGATGCTATTAAAATAGGGAAGTAAAGATAATTAAACTGATTAACTTTTCATTGTAATTAAACTTTAAGTGTTTATTTTAGATAGTTCGTTTAGTTATTTGTTTAGATTTAGAGTTAGTCCCGTGATGAAAACTATATCTAAATGAAACATTTCTAGACTTTGTTCATCATGGGAGACACTATTGTGTCTG
Organism: Caerostris darwini; assembly: GCA_021605075.1. Taxonomy (NCBI): domain Eukaryota; kingdom Metazoa; phylum Arthropoda; class Arachnida; order Araneae; family Araneidae; genus Caerostris; species Caerostris darwini. Next base: position 42,887 of record BPLQ01007101.1, read on the forward strand.
AAGAATACCTCCAGACTAGCTTTATTTGAGTCTCAAAAAGAGAAATTTTAGGCTCTTTATTCTAGATAGTTAAAGTTAAACTAAACTCTTAAAGTTATGTTAACAGATTTTTACGGTTTTATACATCCACCAAGAATTCTGAGCTAAATGATGGAAATATCTCATTTTTTCATCTTTATTTCAAGTATAATGACTATATCAGGCCCTATTGTGTCGAAAGGAACGGGGACTAGACTAACTTTATTTTTGTGCATAGTATCGAGAAAAGTGTCTTTATAGTCACTCTTCTAGTTACCCTTAACATTAAATTGTTAACAAAGTTTTATTTCCCTTTTTTAGTGTATGCATCCACAAAAATAGCTTTGCCAATCGATGGAAATATCTCGCTATTCGTTTAATGTTTAATCACTAAGGGAGGGACTACAGTATCGGCAGGAAACCTTCAAGAATCCATTCCTTCCAGACTTTTAAGGTACAAGGAATTCAGAAAATAATCTCTAGAATTGCTTATCCATCTATCCCTTAAAGTTAAAATATTAACTAATTATTCCTTTCAGATATTCTTTTTATTCTTTCTAATGAGCCAAGGAAGTTTTTTTGTGCTAATACGATTCTTTAGAACTCTGGAAATCTTTGTGGCCAGAATCATGTTATCAAAATTGTCCTGAAGTAACGAGTAAAAGAGATTTGAGAGTAACGTATTAAAAAGATTTGAGAAAAGGATGATTTTTTTTAGAATGCTAAAGAACACATGCTGTTATCAGTGTTTTGAAAATTTAAAAATCTGAAATATAAACCACCATGTAAACATGAAATTCGTAATTTTTAGCGAAGGATGGTATATAATATGTACTCCATATATTTGTCAAAAAGAAAAAAATAAAAGGATTGACTTATATGATGCGTATATTTTCTAAAAATTTGAAAAGAAACCGTTTTGTCACACATATGACAAATCCCATATTTTTTAATCTATAAAATTTGGATTCACGATGTCTCAATCTCTTAACAAAGAATGGCGTGCACTGGAAATCAAACTTAAGACTTAATAAAAAGATATGAGCGATTACAATGCTCTATTTTAAAAACAGTATTAGAAACAGAATTGAATAGTTCTTGTATTAATGGACTACAATGAGAATGAAATGATTTTGGACTAATGCATTTAGTTTAAATCGAAAATCTTATCATATAAGATGTACTAGTTTATTTTTAAATATCAAGTTATTTTAATTATTGAGTTATTTTAATTATCGAATTATTTTAATTATCGTGTTATTTAATGCATTTGTCGGAAATAGTTTTTTTAATGATTTTATGCCTTAACCACTTTTTATCTATCATATTGTTAAATAATACAAATTGTTGTTGCTCTAATGCAGCTGCGTTAATACAGAGACAATTAATATTTATGCCATAAGCAAGGGCTGCACTGCTATTACTCATTTAGCACTACCCAGGGGTCAAGTGTAGTTTGAAGATATGCTACGGACGCGAGTAACACTACCCCATAATACAAATTGCTTAGTAAATAATTGTGTTACCGATGAATTTTGGCAAAACTAGTATTATAATAGTAATACCACAAGTATCAATATATTATTTGTAAGCAAAATATATTAATAAAAGGTATTTTTTTCATTTAAAACACCCAAAAACATTAAACACAATTATGATTTGAAAACAGTTTAATTATTAATAATGTAAATGCCTGACTATGTATAAAACGACCTAATGGTCTTTAAAATTTATCTAGAACAAAGGTTTAATCTCGCTTATATGATGGGAAAAAATTCTATCGTTTTAAAACAAAGTTTTTCCGGAGAACGCCTTCATTAAAACGAAAGAATAGAACGATGAAAATATGTTGAACACTTCAACGTTAAGAGCCAATTAGAATCGTGACTCTGTGGATTCCTTCTAGGTGCCACGCACCCTCATAAAGACAGCTAGGTAGTTTCCATGGGACACCATTGTACTTCTCACGATGATCAAACTTGAAGTGTTCCTTTTAGATATTGTCTCCTCCTAATGAACCATGGAAGCTCACATCTAATTATGAGTTACTTAAAAAGCTCTGAAATCACGAGTGGAAAAAGAACGAGTTGTAAAATCCGAGTAACGGTGTAACGAGTCATCTTTAAGCAGATTATAAAAGGGAAAGAACCCTTTTAAAATGATCCAGAGTAGATAATGTTCTCGATGAGTTTCTGGAGTATTTGGCTTTCGCTTGGATGCAAAAGGGGTATTAGTAAACGAAGGATGACAGTTTTATTAAAAAAATAATGAACACTGCGTATACTTTTTCTATAATAAAGAGTTTGCTTGTTTCTAAAGAAAAATTCAAGGTCTTTTGGGTTTGGAATAATTGTTTAAAAGTTGATGTTTACAACTGTTATCATGTACTCTTAAAAATATCGAATATGTGTTTGTTCTTTCTCATGTATTGACAATGAATAAAAGATTATTTTTGTGATAAAATTTTTTCATTAATGCAATTAAATGTTAGGGATATATTAAAATAGTCTCCTTGGACTTGATGCTATTAAGAGAAAAAGGACATTTTTCAGTGTTTAGGAAATGGGTCCCTGTGAATTAATCTACTCCATCGTGATTGGTTGCATTTATTTTTATGATGGAAAAGCAAGTTGGAGCATTTTGATGTTTTACTTTTCTGAGACAGTGTTATTAGTTGTTCTTTTTAAATCTACTCTTTCTTCATGCTTTCACCGCTATTTATTTTAATTCCCACTAAACAGGATGCAGGAAAGGCAATTCTTCTTCACATTTCACTACTTAAAACCAAAACTGTTTACAGAATAAATAAAATTACAAACAAGATATATAAAAAAAATATTTAAAGTCAATTCCTAATTTTTTCCTCTATATTGCAGAAAGTCCTTTATAATTAAAGTTGAAATTTTCCTCTTACATCTGGCGCCATCTATTATTAGATAAGTGCAACTTAAATCTAAAAAAACTAAAATTAATTAATTAAATTTAATTAATGAATTAATATTTGAAAAAAACTGTATTAACATCCACTACAAGTTTAAAAAAATGTATTGGGAGTGGATGATTAATTAATTAATTGAGTGGATGAGTGAGTATAAAAATTATTTTGTTTACGATTGAAAATTTGAGCAAGATATATATATAGGGAGAGTGCGAACTAATAGTAGTGCGAACAGGTATCAACTATCAATGAACTTTAATACCACAAAATCATGCGCATCTATAATATCACCAGGCTTTCACTTTTCCCAAGACTTTTCAATGAAAAGCAGTATAATCAATATTCCGGTTTACTTTCCTCCAAAAATTTTAAGCAATCAATATTAGTAAATAAAATAGGGTATAGAGATTAGAGTCAGATTAAACTCAACGGTAGTAAATCTTTATGTCATACTGTCATCAAAATTGCGTGAGATAAAGATCCTTTAAAGAGCAACGATAAACGAATTAAATTAATATTAATTACAACTTAATTAAATTAATATTTGGTGAAATTACAATAAAGTGGAAAAAAATAGACTACATGAAACTAAAATTATTTTCAGAATAAAGCAAATCCCCAAAAATCAGCTATTATTAAAGTATTTTAATACTAAAAAATCATGCACATCTATAATATAACCAGACTTTCATTTTTCAATGATAACCGATTTAATCAATATATTCGAGTTTACTTTCATTCAAAAAGTTCAAGCTATCAATATTACTAAATAAAATAGTGTTTAGAGATTAGAGTCAGATTAAACTCAACGGTAGTAAAGCTTTATGCCATGCCGTCAATTTTATCAAAATTGCGTGAGATAAAGATCCTTTAAAGAACAACAACAACAACAAAAGAATTAAATTAATATTAATTACAACTTAATTAAATTTACATTTGGTGAAATTAGAGAAAAAACTACATTAAACCAAAATTGTTTTCGGAATAAATGAACTCCCAAAAACTCAGCTATCTATTATCAAATAATTTCAATACCACAAAATCATGGTACTCACTAACTATACGGTATTAAATTTAATTACTACATAATGAAATTAATATTTGGTGAAATTATATATAAAGTGGAAAAAACAGACTACATGAAACCAAAATTGTTTTCAGAATAAATAAAATTACGAAAAATCAGCTATTATCAAAATATTTAATACCACAAAACC
>BPLQ01007102.1:0-62736 GCA_021605075.1 Caerostris darwini
GTTATCTTATATTTAATTTAAGAATTTTATGGTAATATATTTCGATCTTTAATTTTAAAAATTTTACTAACCTAATTTTAGAATTTGATAAAAATTGCATTGGAAACTCTAAAATACATACTTTAAAAAATTAATTAATGATGGAATGTTATGTTTTTTCCCTTCAAATGTTCATTAAATTCTCTGTAGGACCCATCCATTTCCTCTAGTTACGTATCATCCTGTTTCATTTACATGCTCCCATGTCCTTAATTTAAGCCAAAGTGATGGATGGAAGCAATAAAGTTTCGCCAAAAACTGTTCCGAGTTTCAGTGGAAATCCTCCAACTCTTTCACAAGACGCACAAAAAAGAACCACCCCCACACCTCCATCCAACAGCACCCAGAAGTCTCGTGCATATTCAGCGACCGTTTCTGAAGCAGTGCTAACCCTTTAAATTCAAAAAGATCAAGCGGAGTTGAGTTGGACCCAGACTCCTCGTTCCTTATTTTACGACGTCGTTCAATCCCTTGATGGCCCTGGCGCCTTACGAGGGAGACATTGGGTCTGGATGCACATATATCACGGGATTCTCTTCTGGTTGAATCTCTTTCGGATTCACTTCTGAAAAGGGCCGAGAAAGTGGCCAATCCACGGCCCACCTTGAACATTTTTCCAGCCCGTGAGATGTATCACTTTTACAAAATGTATTTATTTTAGACTGGCCAAAGGGGTAAAACCAATGTATTAAAAATGCATTATGTGTGCATCCTTCTATTCAAAAATGAACTGTTGAAAGTATGAGAAAAAAATGAACTTGATTTTAAATAATATTCCTGCCAATATAGGACATATAGTGCATGTTTATTCTATGAGTTTACAGTTATGAGTTCGAGCTTTACAGATTTTTATAACATTTACGTCACAAAAGAAAAAATTTCCAATTTGAGAAACCTGGTAACAAAAAGTTGTTAGAGTTTTTGGTTGAGCTTTCACCTGCGAATTTTTTTTGTTTTTTTTTTTTTTGAAAATGAAATGGACCCAACAAAACACGCTTACACATAGCGGACGCAACAGCCATTTCGATGTGCCAATACCCAAATGAAGATCGATTTGCAAAAATCTACGAGTAAGAGTGGAGAGAATCACATATCGCCTTAGTCAAATAAATATGCTATTTAATGATTTTCGTTTATAGTTATATATATTTTTATATTTCACTTTTAGTATCCTATATTTCTTCAGAATGTGCGCTTAGTATCACTATTTTATATTGTCCATGTTTATAAGAATAAGAGCAAATACAAAAATAATAACTCATTCTATTTCCTTTTCACTCAAAACATTTTCATAGTAGTATCTAAATCTAACAGGGATCTTATATTTATAGGCGGCTCGCGGAGTTAGGACGCTTTCCAAGTGGCAAGCAAGATCATTTGGTTGGACACCCCTGTATTCGTAGAACACGATACCTACCAATGTCTACAGAATAATGATAATATCGGAAAGGAAATTTATTTCCAAAATACTAAACATAATATAAAGCCAAGCATTGTTTTTCGTACATCCACACAAGTATCGAATACCTAACACGCAGCAAGAAGTAGCGAGTTCTTTTTCAATGACTCCAAAGACAGGACACAGAACTCAGTGTGTTCGGGCGGTATTGGTTTCCGAAAGGATCCCCAAATGGGCCAGAAACCTATTTCTTTTTGAGGACAGAAGAATTATTCGGACAATCGATAATCGATTCTTCTGGGGGGACAGTCGCCTAGCCGACATTGTTCTCTAATAAAACCCGCCGCCGAGGATGTCCCGCGCCCCAGTTAAGTGGCGTGTAATGGATCATCCCCCATTCCTTAGCAGTACTGAACTTGCTGGTAGAAAGGATGAGCTTTGCTTAATAAATTATGTTTATTTCTCATCCATATAATTCATATTCAACTCCATATAAAAATCAAGATTCATTTGCTAGATTTGTTTAAACATGGGCTATAAAACGCATTAAAATAGTTAAATATCCGCTTGAAACGAAAGCTCAATCCATTTTTTTTATTTGTTTGGTTTGTCACTCTACTGTCATTTTCTGCATACTTCAGGCTAATTAGACCGGTACCTACAGTTTAACGTGTACTCCGAACCACTCAAAAATCTCCTTGTCACCACCAGGATTCAAACCTGAAGCCTTGGTACCAAAGGCCAGAGTGCTAGTCAAAGTTCCATCAGCCTTTAAAGCACAAAACAATAACTCAGTAGGCCCGGAATGGCCGAGTGTCTGGCCCTCTGTGCCATAGGTTTCAGGTTGGAGTGTCGGCGGTGCCATGGATGTTTGTAAGGGTTCGAAATCCACAATGTGACTGTAGAGAGTTAGGTGAAGTCTGACAAACCTATCGCGTAAAAAATCAGCGTCGTCAAACTTCTTCTTATCGGCGCTCCATCCCAACGGAAGCTGCCCCCTTACCCTCCAGTCATGAGTTCATACGGGTTCGTGGTCTAGATGTCTGCCAAGTAGGATAAGATAACAAAAACAACAACACTAACTCAATTTCTACCTACAAATAATGAAATAGTGATTCATCGTTAAAAACGTCAAGCATGAAAGACTGGAGCCTATCCCATAGCTTCGAAGGCGATAGGCATCTAAAGAAGGTTCTTTCGAGAGTATGGAACCTATTGAATTCAATACGAACATTGAATTCAATACTATCATTATTAAATACGAACAGTCCAAACAAATGAGTTTTCGTCCACCATAAATTTTAGGAAACTCTGAAGGCTCCAGTGACAAGTTGGACAGACAGCCCATCAAGTCTTCATGCCCATACCCCATTCCATGGCCAGAGAAATCGACCCTTTTAAGGAATGGTTCCGTCCAATTGCTTTCGATAAAAGCACATGTCACACTATTTTGACAAAGAGAACGCAGAATTCATCCCTTCTGGAAGCAAAAGATGGTACAGAGGGCGCCTCGATTGGCCATCGTATTCGATTTAATTTTTCAAAAAAAAAAAAACCCCGAAAAAGCTTGAGTAATTGCTTTTTACACACAAGAGAGAATCAAAACAACACAGTTATATACTTTCAATTGTCTTTGTCATTAATGGATAAAAAACTATGAAGAAACACGAGTTTTAAATTACACATAAATTATCTAAATGAATAGACGTCCCTATTAGAGGTAATTTTTTTTTAAACGTATTAACCTGAGTAAACCATAGCTTCGTTGATCGGAATTTAATAATATTCCACATTACTTTGGAATAAATGTCGCAGAAAAATTAAAATATTTAGGAGTTCCTCATCATGATTAACACGTTATTGAGAGATGTTTTGATCTTCTAGTTTGTAATAAAATCGAAAACACTGATTAAAATAAGCATCTATTACTGATAGGCCTCCCCTTTTTCAATTAACATTCGAGAATCTTTCACTAAAGCATCCGCCCTCCATGCCTTCTCATTTAAATGGAGGGGACGAGGTAAGATAATCGTCTGCACCTCTGCCTCCCTCATTTGAATTCTAAATAAGTCTGTGAGTGCTTGGTGGAAAAACCCATTTACGGGACCGCAGGAAACGCATCTATTGAAAAGCACCCCTTCCCATAAACTGGCTGCAGTTGAAACCCATTACATCCTGAGGGAGTCTACTCTTAACTCCTGCTCCCTTACATTCTAGTCAGCACACTCAGAAAACCTGCAACGAAACTCCGCGACTAAACAGGAATTCCTAAACCGAGTCGTGAGAGAAGCCAACTTGCAGGAGAGACCCGCACCCATCAAAACAAACAGCAAGGAAAAAAGAAAAGTCCGACCTTTCGCTTTTCTCGATTCCTTTGTGTGCAGTTTCAATGATTTTAACCGGTGAGTGAGTTTTAGTGAAAAAAAAATAAGAAAAAGACGTCTCCCATACCCACGCATCCGATGAAGACGCGGCCTGATTTAATTAGCCAGCCCCTTAAGGCTCGTTCACCAGGCGACAAGATGCAAGCGACCAAAATTTGACCTCACCGCGGTCGCTGAAACCGCATCGCCGCGTGGGATGCCCAACTTTCAACTCCAAGCGGTTTTCACTATGCGTAATGCTATTTCTGCCAGCTGTCCTTCGAAAAATTTGGTCGCTTGCCTCTTGCATCTCTGAAGGAGTCGGCGCATGCTTGAAGGAGGGGGCTTTGGGAGTTCTCTACTTAATTAGGTGCCGCTGCAGAAAGAGGGAGTTTTGGGTTCTCCCGGGAGATGATCGGTAGAAAGCGAGAGGAGAAGTTGGCTTTTCGTCGGTGGTATGAGAGAGTTCGAGTGACCGCGTCAATATCCTTTTATTTCGAATTGTAGATACTCTTTTTTCTCTTCTTTTCATTTTATAGAATGTTTTATCGATGAGTTAACAAGTTGAAATGGTTACATTAAAAAAATGCAAAAAAAAAAAAAAAATTGCCATTTTCAAATCAAATTACAAAAATCACGTGACATCTGTGGATTAATTTTTTTACCATGGGCACATTTTTACACTCAAGAACCAAAACATTATGACCACCCCTACATTTTGCAATTAACTCACCTGGATGACGTGGAAAGCACGTGATCAGATGGAAGTGGTATTTAACTGCTGCTGGAGAGTCTGAAGAATCCTTCTTTCACTTACTTCTGTGTGTCATGGCAAACGCTGCGGATCTAAGCGACTTTGATAGAGAGCAGATTGTAATGGCTCAAAGGCTCGGAACAAGTATTTCCGAAACGGCACGACTCGTGGGTTGTTCCCGATCTACAGTTGTTAGCACTTATGCAAAGTGGATGAATGATGGTGAAACCAGCAGTAGACGACATAGTGTTGGACGTCCACACGCTATCAAAGAAAAAGTCGTCGGAGACTATCTCGCAGGGTGAAGCAAAACCGGAGCCGGACAGTGGCTCAGCTGACAGCCCAATACAATGCAGGGCCAAGTAGAATAGTATCGGAGCACACTGTTCAGCGGATACTGTTGGATATGGGGCTACGCAGCAAACGTCCCACTCGTGTGCCTTTGTTGCCCAAGCGTCATCGCCAACTGCGCCTGCGCTGGTCTCGGGAACATCGTGACTGGTCCATGGATCAGTGGGAGAGAGTTGTCTGGTCAGATGAATCCCGGTTTGTCATTCATTACACCGATGGCCGTGTCAAGATACGCCATCTTCCAGGCGAACAGTTGCTCCCTCAATTTACAGTAGGTAATGCACAGGCCGGTGGCGGTATTATGCTTTGGGGGACGTTCTCTTGGGGGTCTCTGGGACCCGTGGTTGTGGTAGAGAAGACCATGAATGCTACAGGGTATCTGAACATCATTGCGGACTAGTTGCACCCTTACATGGCCTCTGCTTTTCCAGCTGCAAATGGAATGTTCCAACAGGACAACGCCCCTTGTCACAAGGCTAAAATTGTGTTGGAGTGGTTCCAGGAACATGATGCTGAATTCCAGTTAATGACCTGGCCTCCTAACTCACCGGATCGCAATCCGATAGAACACATTTGGGATGTCCTGGGACGACAGCTCAGAGTTCAAAGACCAGCAATTCGTAATATCTCGGATTTGCGTGACCGTTGCTTAAACTTCTGGTACAATCTGTCTCCGGCCATCTACCAAGGACTTGTGGCATCCATGCCAAGGCGAGTTGAAGCTGTGTTGCACGCCAAAGGTGGGCCAACTCGTTATTGACAGGTGGTCATTATGTTTTGGCTCTTGAGTGTGTACCTTAATGATAAATGAGTTTTTGTAGTTGTAAGATATGGCTTTATTGGAAACCAATCCATTGCAACGAAGATCTCACGCAAAGAAGGAACAAGTAGAACATAGCAAACATGCATCAAGACAGTAATCAATAATAAGTCGGTCTCACACGCCACACAAAGTCAAAGGGGATGAGTGTCAATAAAGGGGGTGGGCACTTTATTTTTGTTTTGGCTTCCCAATACAATTCCAAGTCTTCTCGCTGACTCCAAGCCTCCCCGTTCAGTCCTAGGAATTTCAAAAGATGTTTTGAATGCATTGTTCCAGCTCTACACACTGGTCAAGTGTTCGAGGCGAGGGCACCCATCCTGTTTAGGTGTTCCGCAAGACAATCGTGTCCAGGAAATAGTTTCGGGGTCATGTTACTCGCGTCCGTGGCGTACCTTAAGTCACACGTGCCCCTTGGGTGGTGTTTGGGGGGTTCCAACCTAACGGACGCAACAGCCCTTATGATGTGCAAATATCCACATGGAGATCGATTTTCAAAAACTGAGTGAAAGAGTTTCAGTTCTATTTCATACATTTCCAAAGTGGCCGGCAAAATTATTTGGGTTGGCCACCCCTGCTCTAAAGCGTCTTTTCCACTTTATTTTATGATGATGCGTGCGAAGCATTGATAATTCGTGACCCGGGAGAATTAAAATATGCTAATTACAGAACTCCTCAAGAGCTTTGATTTTTTGTTAAGTAGCATATTCACCACTCTTGAGTCTTACGATTAATTGTGCTCCGAGCAGCTGAGACTTTCAAATTCCCAAATTTATCCCCGCCCTTGACTTTCACCAACAGCAGCTCAGACTTACACTTCGGAGCTTTTATCGCAAAAATCGTTTTCTCACCCCCCCCCCCTTCACACCACAATCTGTTTTGACTGCGATTCCATTTCAACGCGGCCTTTCACTCTTTTTGTTGGACACGGGAGAAATATTTTCCAACGGGCAGCAGGTTTTATTTATCCCACGAGACGGAAATCACAACAGCGCCTCTAAAGTGAGCGTTTCGAAGGGGTGAAGGTATATTCAGTACGTTTATAAGAAAGAAGGTCGTTTTCATTCTCTACCTGTGGAATTCGCAGGGCTTATACCGCATCACCAAGATGTCTGAAATAATTTTAAGAATTGCAATAAGTCTGTGAATTTTGTTGTTCTAATGCAGCTGACAATGCGGCGACAGCTATTCTTTATGCCATGAGCAAAGACTGCACCCGCTGTGACTCATTGAGCACTACCCAGAAGTGCACGTGGAGCTGGAAGATAAGCTACGGATGCGAGTCACATTACGTCCAAAACGCTCTGCGATCCTATTAGATCTGGGCCTACTGTTTAAAGTGGTTTTCGAACAACTCACAAACATCGATCACAAAGCCGGGACACCAATACTATGGTACTCAGCGTTATAGCGCTAGCCATTCGACCATCAGGCGCCTAGTCTGTCAATTTTATTATTGTTTTTATAGCTCGCATGCTAAGAATAATTCATTGGGGGTATTAGCAAAATTCAAGGTAATTGCAAAACATCTGCGTGTCGTGTGGAAAACACTAACATCCACCTGTCAGCCTGATTGTTGGATCGAATAGAGGTCCAGTGGCAACGTGCACAGCTAGCGTGCAGGAGGGCTGAGGTTAGATTCAGCTGTTGGCATCACAGCTTTCAGAAAGGAAGAGACTTTATGGAGACTGTAACAATGTGTGTAAAAGTCTTGGTGGAGGTGTTTTCTTTCCCCGGCTATTTCACCAGTGGTTATATGTCACTACTACTACTACTACTACTACTACTACTACTACCACTACATCACACCACACCACTGTGCATAGAGCTGAGTTGTCCCGCTACAGTTTGGGAATTATGTGAATGAGAGAGAAGTGGGGACTGATTGTTCTCTGTGACACTCTACAGTCCTATGAGACCGGGACCTACGGCTTAAAGGAGAATCCGAACCACTACAAACATCCATCGCACCCGCCGGGATTCGAATTCTGCTGTGCAAAACGCCAGAGCCATAACTGTAACTGCACTCGTGTAACAGATGCGACGTTACTAAGTATGAGAGCTCGTATTCGTATCCACTGGTAATATCCACCGCCATTAATGCTTTCCGAAAAGAGAAGAATCGGCGACCTGCGACATAAATTTAATTCCGAACCATTACAAATATTCATGACATCGCCAAGACTCGAAGACGAAACATGTTGTACTGAGCACAAGCCACTCGGCCACTTTACTTGTTTATTAAAAAAAACGTCTTCGGAAAAGGAACCCTCGAAATAAAATATTTCAGTTAATAAGAATGTGAAATGTAATTGCATAGAAAAGAATATGTATTTGAATTGAAACTAAATTAGCATCATAAATATTTCATTGCCATTACAAATAAATGAAGGAATAGAACCATCGTCCATGAATGCGCTGTTTAATAAGTTTTGAAACATTTATTTGAGTTGCAATTCCAGAAGAGCCCCCCCCACCACCCCTTTTCCCCGTCTGTTCGCTCCGTGTCACGTGCTCCGTTCTTAAAAGTATACGGATTAATCGTGAGATTTTAATTAATTCTTCATCATTTTAATTACCCGGGAAATGCAGGATTCGCACTCCCCACTCCAAGATTCCGGGCAAGACAGTTCAAATTGTAATTCTGGACATCTTCATTTTCTGGACTGTCCTCAGGGGTGGTGGGCGTTCGTGAAGTTGGAATGATTCGAGTCGCTACCAGTGCGGGAGTGAACGAATTGTTCTGTTTCAGCCACTTGTGTTCTGAAGAAATTCTGACAGGGTATTCATTCAATTCAAAAAATCAAATGGCTGAAAGAAGGTTCAAACATCCAGGCTGATTTAATTTATAATGAAGTCATTAATACGATATTATAAACTTCTGAGAATGAAGCTATAATGGCAGTCAGAAGGAATTAATTAATACCATTTTACCTTTATTTGAATCTATCGAATTCATATGCATGATACTGAAAAGTAAGGTATTATTAGGTAAAGTTAAAACATGCATGCATTAGTTTAGGCATTATTTTGTTAAAATTTAAAAAAGATATACATTAGTTTATCTTTTTTAAAAGGTATGAAATATTAAAATTGGCATAAATTAGTTAATGTATTATTGAGTTAAAATTAAAACCGGTATAAATTAGTTTAGGTATTATTAGGCAAAATTACAATATGTATAAATCACTTTAGGTACAAATATATAAATTAATTTATGCATGTTTTAATTTCAGCTATCATTAGTTTTGGTATAATTAGTTAAAATTAAAACAGGTGTAAATTAGTTTTGGTATAATTACTTAAAATTAAAACAGGTATAAATTACTCATTGTAATAAATGACTAATAATACTTAAAGTATTATTAGTTAGTTAGTAGTTCCAATTTTAATAAAATTTATTTTTTTGTGAAAAATAATACGAAATTTAATATATTCAAATATCATTTTTTGATTATTCAATATTTTTTTTTCTAATGCAGCTGTCGAATACTTAGACAGTTATATATTTGCCATAAGCAAAGGCTGAACCGACGTCACTCCCTTAGTACTACACAAGGGGGGAGGGTCATGCAGCTTGAAGATAAACTACGGACACGGACTATACCCACTACTTCCCCTATAGCCGGAACTATAACTATATTATATTATTATATAACCTTAATATCTATAACCCCCTTATAGCGGAAGTATAACTACTACCCCCACAACGCTCATATTTGAACAGGAAATATGTCCAGACATAAAACCTGAAATCTGTGGTAGCCAGAGCGTTTTCTGAAAAGGAACAATTATTTCAGATTATACGAATATGAAATGTAATTCTTTAGATAGGGGCCTGAGGGCCGAGTGGTTAGCACTCTGGAGCTCGGTACCACAGGTTTCGGGTTCGAATCGGCGCTACCATGGATGTGTGGAGTGGTTCGAAGTCCACGTTAAGCAGTAGGTCCCGATCTATTAGGATTGCAGAGTGTTATGGAGCTAGTGTGACTCAGCGCACTCGTTCGTAGCGTCTCGTTCGTAGCACTCACTGCAGCCCTTCCTTATGACATGAAGATTGACTGTCTCTGTGTTGCGAGCTGCATTAGAACAACAGAAAATAATAAGTATTTAAATTGAAAGTTAATCAACATCCTAAATGTTTCATTGTCATTATAAATAATGAATGAACAGAGCCATCGTCCATCAGCTGGCTGATTGAATTCTTGAAACGCTCCCTTAAGAGAAGCATTTCAGAAAACTCTTTTCGCTCAGTGTCATGTGCTCTGTTCTGAAAAGTATGTGGATTGTCTGTGAGATTTTAATTAGGTCTTCATCATTTTAGTGACCCGGGAGAGGCCGGGTTCGCACTCCCCCGAGGTATAAATGAGTTTAGGTATTATGAATTAAACTTAAAACATGCATACATTAGTTTGCGTATTATAATAGAAATTAAAGCAGGTATACATTATTTTAAATTTAATTATGTTAATTTGTATTGTTGTTGTTCTAAGGCAGTTGGCAATAAAGAAACACTTCATCTTTCTGCCATAAGCAAGGGCTGCACCGCTGTCACTCATTGAGCACTACGCAGGTGGCATGTGTAACTCTACGATCCTATTTAGAACGGGACATACGGTTTAAAATGGATTTCGAATCACTGCAAACATCCATGGCACTGACGGGACTCGAACCCGAAACCTGTGTTACCGAGTGCCAGAGCACCAGTCACTCGCCCATCAGGCCTCTAAATTATTCAATATCAAAGTACTAATAATTCGTGACTACATATTGTCATCATAAATCATTAATAATTTTAATAAAATAGCCATAGCAATTATAAAAATTTGGAATACTATTTAATATGCTACAGGGAGTACGTATCTCCGAACCCCTTCTTTGACATGGGGCCATTCAATTCGCAGACAGATGAGACCCTTTAGCACATTGCTTGCCGTAACAGAGCAGTCTGCGGTTGAGGCCACTCGTCGAATCGGACAGTAACAACATCATTAAGTCCCCGTCATTAATGCCCTTCTGAAGGGCGCATTATGATTCGTGCGCTCATTTCACTGAACAAGTCAATCAAGGGAATTTCAGTGCGGTTCACATGATTCGTGCGACCCATTACGATTCGTATCAGGCCGCCTGATTAACGAAGGGCAATTGCGTAATGGTGTGGTGTTCTACAGACATTTATATGAAACCAAGAAATTAAATCTGTGCAGATTGGATTCGGATTTTCCTTCTTGATTTGATCAGAAAACAGATTATGTGGTGTGATATTCAAGAACTTTAGTAATTTTAATGTTATGGAAATAAAAAAATAATCAAATATGCATTAAGTCGATAAATTCCCAGCCATTTTTTATTGCACTATTGAAAAAAACAAAATACAAAGTAAATAATGGTTTGATTCGGTAGTGGTTTGACCTCTACTGTCATTTTCTGCGCACTTCAGGCTAAATAGACCGGAACAGTTGCAAGAGAACAACTCAACTAGCATATCAACCCTAACTGGCGAAACATGTTTCGTAGTTTTTAACAAGGTTTCGAAATTATCAGAGTTTTGTGTGCTATTTTTTCCATTTCTACTACACTACATCACATTACTCTGCCTAGAGCTGAGTTGCCATTTACGGTCCGGGAATGATGTGAGTGAGAAGTCTGATTGGGCCCCGTAACACTTTTACAGTCATATGATACCTTAAACTACGGCTTAAAGTGGATTCCGAAAAGCCAACATACATCCATGCCACCGCCTGGATTCAAACCTGAAACCTGTGGTACCCAAGGCCAGAGAGCTAACCAATTGGCCATCAGGCTGCTGTTTTTCAGAGGAGACAAATGCATAGATTCAGTACGACTCAAACCGAATCACAACTTTAACTCCATTCATCAAAGATTAAAGCCCGCCTAATCCCTTCGATAAATGGAGTTGTGCAGCTGGCAATATATATACAGTTCATCTTTATGCCATAAGCAAGGGCTGCACCGCTGCTACTCATTCAGCGTTATACAGGGGACACGTGTAGCTTGAACATAGGCTACGGACGCGAAGAACACTACCCCCTCACCGCTCATATTAGACCGGGACCTACGGTTTTAAAGTGGATTTCGAACCACTCCAAACACACATGGCACTGCCAGGATTCGAACCCGTAGCACCAAGTACCAGAGCGGTAGCCACTCAGCCATTAAGGCGCCCCACTCGGTAATTAGCCATTACCTCATGCTCTTCTCGAGATTGTGTGAAGTTTTAAGAAATATCTCATCTAATAACACCAAGATCGCCAAAGGCTCTATTTGTAAATTTCTACCTTTTACAGTGTGTATTGGATGTATTTTTACAGAGCTACATATCATTTAAAGTAATGATTTCATTATGAAAAAATTAGAAAATAATCATTTTAAACAACAAATAATTGTGAAACAATTAATTAACAAAAAACCTGGCAACTGGCGTACCGATGACAGAGTACCCATGGGGATAGACCCCTTGACCTCCTCGTCTTAATTCATATGTAAATATACGATTATTAATTGGCTGCTTAAGGTTAGGGTATCGTAAAAATATAAAGTTTCTAAAAATTTAAAAATGGTACTGTAAAAATTAAAGAATACTAAAAAAATAAATAAAAGTAAGTTAAAAAAAGGAAAAAGAACTTAAATTTAAAATTTGGTACAGTTGGGAGAAAAGGATAATTTAAAAAAAAAAATTGTTGGAAATGTTGAAACAAAAGGAATCTGTTGATTAATTAAATAAAAGATTTATTTAAAATTATAAAAATTCTCTGAAAAATGATTAATAAAACAAATGTGGTTTTTATCAAAAATATTAAAGTTTACATACCTTAAGAAGAATTTAACACTAACTGTAAGACGATATTCATGCTTTTTATAATTGTTAGCACTCTTTTTCACAAGTTCGATAATGTAATAGAATAACTCGCCCATTTCATCATTCATCGTTGAAATTAAGCCAATCTGTATAATTTTCATCTCATAGTAATTCAAAGTAAAAGCATAATAATATCTTCACATTAAAATTAAATCTATTAATCTAGCTTTATTCTACAATGACGACCTTCAAGTAACACGTTAGTACTGTTGAACTTGAAATGGACATCATCCGTCTTCAAAAAGATAAATGAAGCAGAGACATTTTTGAGCCCCAAAATAACCGAAATGGGTCTGTTTCCAA
This sequence comes from Caerostris darwini, assembly GCA_021605075.1. Taxonomy (NCBI): domain Eukaryota; kingdom Metazoa; phylum Arthropoda; class Arachnida; order Araneae; family Araneidae; genus Caerostris; species Caerostris darwini. The sequence continues at coordinate 12,910 of BPLQ01007102.1, forward strand.
ACTTGGGATTCCCCCTCTTTTTAATTTTGGCGGAAAGAATGAAAAATGAATTTTAGACTGAAGCTTTTATTCATACATTTTATCCTTTTTTTTTCTACTTGACTTCACCTTTATATATAACATTTCGATATATATAACATTTTAACGTTTTTTTTTAAAGAAAATTAAAGAAAATAAAAATATTTATTTATCAATCACTCCAAAAAATAAATTGATTTATGAGAGCTAAATTGAACTAAATAAATATCACATTACATAGTTATCGTATTGTATATCAATAAATATCATATTATATAATTGAACTAAAAATCTTTCAGAACATAGTCAAAATGAAGATTACGATTCATTGTATCTTCATCTCTACTACTTATTGATTATGAATCATTTTTTAAAGAAGAAAGCGGCATCATAAGGAAAAAAAATGATTTCGAATTAAAAAAAAACCATTGAATATGAACTCCACAAATATAATTTATTTGTAAGAATATCATAAATTGTACAGTATGTACAATACAAACCGTACATTAAGTGTTTTGAAGAGTCAGGATAAATTAACGCAATGAATATATAATTTTTGATTTTAGATGATTTTCATCATTACTATCAAAAGTTGCAATTTCAATATCAGCTTGGCCACGCCTCCCATTTGAGAACGTCCTTTTATCCTTTTAAGATATATTTCTTAACATATAATAAATGTTGAAAACTTGTTAATTTTAATCGCATTATAATTATATCATGTTCCACCCTTCGTATGCTTTGCTTTTTCGCATTAATACGAAAAAACGTCAAATAATGAGGCTTGACTTCCAAAATACGATTCAAGTTACCCTTCCTATTTCAGCTATTAGTTTATGAGTGCTTGCAAAGTAGATTATAAAATGGAGATAAAATGGAATTGTTTTTCCCAATGTGGTCTCATCATTGAAGGGCTCCATCTTCCCGATTGCATGTCCACAAATGGATTTCCACTCTCGTCAAAGGAATGAAAAGGAGAGGGCGCATTTAAATTAATGAAATCAGACTCTCCACTCACAATAAGTTAAGTGGATTCTGATTCGACCTTCAGCCTGAAGGTGTCTTCCACAGGCGGACCTCTAATTAACCGATCCGACCTCACATCCGTCGGAGCGCTAATGGGAGGCATTCATTAAAAGGGGTGGGTTTTGTCTTTGCTTAGATTAACCGGCTCGTTTTCGGCGGTGTTGGATGCTATGAACGCGAATCGAACATGGGCTGTTATGGAATCGTGGGGGGTTGATTCTTCGATTTCTTTATAGTGAAGTGATAATGAATTGAATTGAAAGTTTTCTACAAATGAATAAAATAAAATTGCAAAATGATTTCACAGGAGGAATTAAATAAAATGTATTTATTTATGGAATGTATTTAACTAACGGAATGTCAAAACTGTGATTTTTTTTTCTAATGCAGCTGGCGACATTAACCACAAGATTCGGATTCGAATCCTGTGGTTATGTGTCGATTCGATCTTGTCTTCGATCTGTCGATTCGATCTTGTCTTCGATCTGTCGATACGAATCCAGGATTCTGATTCGAACTTGCCGCTATGGATGGGCTTTCCACTCACAGTGTCACAACTGTTGAATGACTCGGTAGCCATTTTTTCCTTCAAATAAAAAACCGAAACAATCGAACACACTGAGCCCTAAAGTTGGTTGAATGGGCAACTCATGCCAAAGCCGTAGAAAATTCGATTCAAATTATCACTGGCAGCCGAATTTATTTTATTCATGCCGTTTACATGACCATATAATAATAAACATTGGATTTTTTTGATGTCATAAAGTTCCCCCTTCTTCAAGTATCTTCATTTCCAATGTGAACTCATTGTGACGAGGGGTTTTTTTTTGACAGCATTTTGATAGTGGTACTGTAATTATAATCATACTCGAAATAAATTATAGAAAAACAATATGAAAGTACACATCAGCGAAATAGTTTGATAATTAAATTTATTATTATAATTATACATTTTTTTATTGTAAGGTATTATTAATTCCCTGATTATTATTATTTCGATATTTTATTTTATTTCATGTGCATACTCTAATGGTTTAACCCAATCTGTAATAAACATTTAAAGGAGCTGTCTCATGTAAAAAGGAAAGTCCTCTTTAATTGAATTAGGTACTAAAAACAAGTACATCCAATTGTAAACTATACACAAATGAATCTATTTTTAATTACGAAGAAGCCATTGTTTAAAACTTTATTAAACCTGACAGAATTGTTTTAATAATAAAAATTTAAAAATAACTAAAAAAAATCAAAAACGTATCTAATCAAATCAAAAGAAAAGAATGATTGACTTCGGAAACAGTTCACTTATATTGATGTCGTTATCCAAAGACTGATCTCGAATAAGATTTAAATATGAATGCAATAATTTGTTCCTTCTCCGCTCCGCAATCATAGAACATAATTGTTGCTGTCATTTCATATCCCATTTGGTAGAATATCTAGACCAAGTCCAAGAACCCATGTGATATCATGGAAAGAGAAAAAGCTTCCGTTGTGTTGGTTTGTCGCTCTAAGTTCATCTTGTTCACACGAGGGCTAAACAGACCGGGGCCTGCAATTTAAAGAGGATTCCGAACCACCAACGAACATCTATGGTACTGCTGGGATTCGAACATGCAGACAGTGATACCAAAGGCCAGAGCGCTAGCCACTTGGCCACCAGGCCGCTTCCGTTGTGTTGGAGCACCCGTATTTAAAAGTCTGATTTGGCTCCGTGACGCTAACTTTTTTTTTTACGGGATAGGATTGTCAACCTTAAACCCACTGCTTTACAGCCGTATTAGACCGGGACCTACGGCTTAAAGTGGATTCTGAACCACTAGAAATATCCACGGCAACACCGGGACTCGAACCCAAAACCTGTGGGACCGAACGCAAGAGTGCCAGTCACTCGACCATTCAGAGCCAGAGCATATTTAAAATGCATAAAAAATCGTTTAAATTGTAATAATTAAATATAATAATAAATAAATACAAAAATAATTAAATGAATAGGTTAATCAAATTGATCGCTTAAATTTTGACGTGATAACACAAAATATTAAAATATAAGAAAACAATATGAGTGTAGGTATCAGAGAATTAGTTTGATAATGAAATTTATTATTATAATTAAGCATTTAATTTTTTAATAAAAATATATTAATTTCCTGATTATTATTATTTTGATATTTTATTTTGATGTGCATATTATAATAATTTTTTTAAATTGAATAAGGAACTCTAAACAAATTAATCCAATCCTGAAATATACACAAATAAATCTATTTTTAATTAGAAGAAGCCATTGTTTAAAAGTGTATTAAACCGGCGAGAGTTGTTTCAAAATTTCATTATTAAAGTTAAAAAAAAAAAAAGTCAACAAATTATCTAATTCAGTCAAAAGAAAAGAGTGATACACATCGAAAACAGTTCAATTTTATAAACGCAAAAATAATTTTTTCAGACAAAGTTTAAAAAAAAAAGAAGAAAAAGAAAATCTAATCTGAAATTTCAATTATAAGAAGGAAGATTGCATTGTGTGAAAGACTAATTAAAATGAAAACGGGTCGTGATTTTTTCCGAAGTGATAAATAATGGATTCTATTTCTATTCCTGCAAAAAGTTTGCAGAATCAAGATTTAAAAAATACGTTTGCCATTCATTAGTGGTTGGAAATATTTTATGAACATTTCAATTAACTTTTAAACACAGAAAAAATAAAACTGAATTCTGAATTACAGAAAAAATAAAGCTATGGTATCTTTTTAACAATTTATGAGTATCATGATTCATATAATTGTTTTCAAGATAGTTTAATATATTTTAAAAGTTAAGAAAAGTTTTAAAAATTGATTATTAAATGCAGAATTTTTTTATCATGGTTGTTTTTACTTTTATCCGCTTAGTAGACATCTAGACCAGGGGTGTCAAACCCAAGGTCCGCGGGCCGCATGCTGCCAGCCTGCAACACTTTTTACAAAATAGTTATATTTATTTCATAATGGCCAAAGTAATGATATGAAAGAAAAATACTTGGATGTTTAGATATTAGAAAAGATTCGTGGGAATTTAAGTGAGTGAATTTTAAATACCGAACAAAATTTAATTAATAAAATCTGGATTATATTTTGAGAAATAATACTGTAAATTATTTTAGAAATATTACTGTGTTTGCTGCAAATGCAGAAATTTTTGGTTTAGACTTAAGATGTCATGTGCAATGGAAAGTTTCTTGGAACGGATTTTATTCTAATGCAAATAAGACACTAGATTAATAATCGCAGCTCGTTTACGTTTTCATGATTATAAAGATTTCCTATATTAATAAATCCTTTGTTATGTTATTTTCTATCAATGATCTCAAAATACCACTTAAGCCTGATAGCATCATTAGAATAACATCTCCACAGGCACACAGCGAACATTGTTGCAGCGGGATCAAAATTAAGCTGACGAAAGGAATTAAACATGGCATCATTGAACAGAAATGGTATTGTTTCATTTGATGGTTGCTGTCTGAAATCACTCAGATCTTTTTGTTTTGTTATGCAAATATGTTTCTTAATACACACAAATATCACTTTGTGTGCAGAGGATTACGAGTTCATTGTCTTGAGCTGCGTTTGTTTGAAATGGGGATATTTGGTTTAAACCTAAGTTGTCATATGCAACGGAAAGATTCTTGAAATGAGTTCTATTCTAATGCAAATAAGGTTACTGGATTGTTGTAAGCTGCAATTCATCTCGTGTTTGTTCAAACTCTTGTAGTATTCCATTCAATAACTTTCGCTAGGAAACATCACTTTCATTTTCATTTAATTTCACTAAATTTGAATACGCGAATAAATTAATTAAAACGCAGAATAAACCTTAAAGCGAAAATGCATTATTTTATGATTGGTTTGTTTAGATTTGGTTAGATTTGTCAATCTACGATCATTTTGTGCTCACTTTGGGATAATTAATCCGATACCTATGATAAACTATGTTATAAAGTCTAGTACAAACCAGATTTAAACATTTACAAATAATGTTGTTCTGAGGCTGCTACAGATACAGTTATATTTTATGCGAATATACAGATGCAATACAGATACAGCTATATTTTATGCCATAAGCAAGGGCTGCACCGCTGTGACACTACCCATTCAGCACTACCCAGGGGGCATGTGTCGCTTGAAGATAGACTACAGACGCGAGTCACACTACCCTCGCCAATGCCCTATGAGACCAGGACGTTAGCGAAGAGCCACGAAGGGCTGACTAAACAAGACAGATCTCTACGATCCTATGAGACCGGGACCTACGGTTTAATGTGAATACCGAACCACTCATAAAAATCCATGGTACCGATGGGATTTATTTTTATGTAGAATACAAAATTCTATGGCTTAAAAATATCTTCACTAACATTGAATGCCTTTATCGTATAAAACACTTCCAGTTTTATGTGTAAAGTAAGAATGTACCCATCGTTGCCTGAATCGGCGAATATCTTGCTCTTTGTCTCAGTTCGAGGTTCGAGTTCCGGCGGTTCCATGGATGTAGTGTAGTGGTTCGGAATCCACTTTAAACCGTAGGTCCCGGTCTCATAGGATCGTAGAGATCTGTCTTGTTTAGTTAGCCCTCGTGGCTCTTCGCTAACGTTAAGCTGCATAGTATATTACCCTTAGCCATGGCCCTGTCGCTGGAGACATGGTCTTCTGGACCTGGTGTTGGCTTTCCTGCTCCAGGGGGACTGGTAACAGCAATTCTTACGGTTCCGTACACACTGAGCAAAGCGGCTTTCCATTAGATTACTAATGATTTGATTTTGATTTTTGAAACTCACTTTTTTAGATTCTAATATTAAATGCAAATATTTTTTTTTTAATATTACAATAACCGGGGGGATTAGTAGCAACAACAACCAGAATGCTCACTACCTCAACATACGTCCATTTTGTTTAAATGTGATGGATAATTTAATGAAATAAATATCTTCAATTTTTGAATAAGAAAAACGTGATACAGTTATAGTTTAGTATAAAAAAATAAACATTAGAAAACACTGATTATTTACGTGTTTTACTGCTGACTAGGCACATTATTAGCAATGGATCCTAATATCAATATGGACATCAGATTTTTTTTTTTATCTTTATAATACTTTTCCAAAAGACAAGCTCCCAAAACTGCGCCAAATACAGTAGAGGATGTCGTCGTTAAATAAAATATATTAAAAAGCGAAAAACCCGTCATGAATCGGACAATTAAAAATCAAATATATTCCCCGTTAAAATTGCATGGACACCCGTTCCGCTGCTACAGTCAACAGCCCAAAAACTTTCTTCTCCTCCAAGAACATCGGATATCCTGTCCCTGACAAACAAGAGAAACCATCTGCGTCTCACCCCAGCCCGACAAGCCTAATGACAGCCCTCCACCCCACCCCCAGTGTCACCGTATTTGCCACAGAGGAGAAAAAGTAATGAAGTCTCCCGCCGAATTGTTGTCTCTTTTCGGCGGCCAGCTCCTCTTCTTCTTTTTGGAATGCGGCAGACCAATACATATTTAACTTGGACGTGGTTTTTGGGAAGAAGTTAATAAAATACAGGGTTTAGTGGCGGAATTTCGGAATTCATTACATTTCAGTACGCGTATTTTAGGATGTATGGTGTTTGTTAACATGTTTTAATACTTAATATTCATTTTTTTATACTATTGTGCCCAAAAAGTAAGACCCATTTTCAATTTAAAATTCCCTCGGCTTATGGAATTTCAATTTTTGTTTCTTTTTGAGGTTTGCTGGCACCCTACTTGACATCTGTGTGAAATTTAAAGTCAAAATATTCATTAATGTTTCAGTTACGTTTGACTTTGTGAGACGCTGAAGCGGTTTTCGGCGATTTTTGAAATGTCTGAATGAATTGAGCAAAGGATTTCCATTCAATTTTGTTTGCGGAAATGTACAGAATGTTGCAGAAGGCATTCGGTGAGCATTTCTATATCGGAAAGAAATGTCCAGAAGTGGTGTAAACAGTTCAAAGAAGGCAGAGAACGCGTTGAAGATGAAAAGCCCTCGGGTCGACCCTCCACCTCAACCGACGAAGTTCGCGTCCAAAAAAATTAAAGATTGGGTGCTTGCAAACCTTGCTAAAGATGTTGGAATTTCAAAAGAATCGGCCCCTTCCATTTTGGACCTCAAACGCGTCAAATCTCGATGGGTATCGAAAACACTGAATGCGCCAGCTCCCACTGCATTGATTCTTCGTGACAATTTCGCCATAAATGAAACCCATATCGTTCCACAACCACCGTATTCACATCGTGCGACTTCTGCCTATTCCCTGGACTGAAAAGACCACTTCGGAGACACCGTTTTGAGTTGATTGAAGAGATTCAACGTGAATCGGCGCCCGCTCTGAAGGCCATCCCTGCCGATGATTTTTTTTTGCATACATTGAGGATTGGAAAAAACGTTGGCATAAGTGCATCGTGCCCGGAGGGGATTACTGAGAAGGCGATGAAATAAATTTGGAAGAATAAATAAACAGTTTTTGAAAAAAAAAATTGTTCTTACTTTTTGTGCACAGTGGTATATTTGGATCTTCAAAGTAACCGAACATACCCAGAAGCAACACTTTTAAATAATGTTTTGTGGATATTTTTTGGTATTAGGTTATAAATCCTTGACAAATGTAAACATTAAATTTTTTTAAAAATTGACAAAAAAAAAAAAAAAAAAAAAAAAAAAAGCGTATTTTATTTTTTGTAAACACTGTTAGATAAAAATATGTAAATCATGTTGAATGTATGTAGATTGGTTTGTTTTGCCGCTGTACAGGCATTATCATCATCTATGGAACATGAGGGCTAAACAGACCGGGACATAGAGTTTAATGTGGAGTCGAACCCCTCACAAGCATCCATGTCACCGCCAGGATTCGATACCTGGAGCCTGGGATACTAACGACCAGAACACTAGTCAATGAGACGTCAGACCGCTCAGAAATGTAAGAGAGAATAACAATCCCTGATGCTTGGTTTGTCGCTCTACGGTCATCTCGTGCACACTTTAGGGTAATTAGATTGGACCCTACAGTTTAACGTGGTTTCCGAACGCCTCACAAACATCCATGCTACCTCCATGATTCGATACCTGGAGCCAGTGGTACCAATTGCCAGAGCGCTAGCCACTTGGCCACTAGGACACATGAATCCCTGAAGTAGACAGATCAAAGAGTATCACTCGAATAATTGAGCCGCTTACAATTGCCGTAATCTCAACGACAAATAACTAGACATGCTGTGCTATAAAAAAATGTGCCTATGACAATCTGTCAAACAAAGCTCTTCTTTATAGTTGTTGCAAACAATACAAACGTGCTTGGGACCTGATGGCCGAGTGATTAATGCCGGTGCTCGATACCATAGGTTTCAGATTCGGCGGTACCATGAATTTTGTAGCAGTTCCGGAATCCGGCGGGTACCTGTCTCATATGGCTGTAGAGCGCCACAGAGCCCAATCAGGCTTTTTCTCACCCACATTATTCGCAAACTGCAAAGAGGCCACTCAGTTCTAGACACAGTGATGTGGTGTGGTGCACTAGTTGTACAAATATCTTTAAAAAAAAAATCAATGAATATTTTAATTCCGCCAAATGTTTACGATATACAATCATTTGAGCATTTCAAAATGCATTCGCGATGAACTACGTGTCACGTTCGTGTCACGCGTTTTGTCCGACGTTTCTAATCGCATCACCTATGCATGCCACATCATGTTCTACAGTCATAACGAATTCAAAATTTCAGCAATGGCTCATTAATCCTCCGATGGAAACGGATTGCATATCTGCAGATTACGGATGCATCGTTTATCGCTCACGAACACTCGGCGGTGTCTTCTCCCGAAAGGTCACGGGGTCGTCCGCATGACGTCACAAACGAAGGGCCCCGTCGGACGCCCGTCTTCACATCCTGATCATAGAATGAGGCGGATGAAAGGGAACTCTCAGCAGGCCCGGTGAAATCATTCTCTCCGAAATCCCTCCTTTACCCCCACACACTTCGATGAGTCTATTCGAGGGGGAGCCTATTGTCTGGTCGTTAATTGGAAACCTTTTTGTTGAGGAATTTTAAGCCTTCTCTTTTTCTTTCTGGAGTTGGAAGAAAATTATCGTGGATAGAATAGCAGCAAATTTGATTGGGAAACTTTATTCTTGAAATTTATTCTTTGAATGGGAGTTTTAATTTCTTGAAATCCTGCTTCCAATAGATAAAGGTGAATAAAACGTGCAGTTTAAATCTATCATCTTTAATCATCGTAATTAATTTGGGTGGAAATAAATCATATTTTTATTTCTGTAATCAGTTATAATTAGATTTAATGTGTATTATTTTTTTATTTACTAATATATCCATTAAATTAAAATGTTATTTTAAATGGTCGATAAATTTGCCATTTTATCCATAAACAACCAATGATTTAATGAATGTCGGTATTTTAAAATCATGATAAAATGATCGACCAATCTCTCGGAAAGGTTTAGTTTAACCAATCAGACCGGGACCCTACGGCCTAAAGTGGATTACTACTACTACTACTACTACTACTACTACTACTACAGCACCACATCACTGTGCTTAGAGCTGAGTTGCTCTTTACAGTTTGGGAAGGAAGTGGGTGAGAAGTCTGACTGGGCTTCGTGACGCTCTACTGTCATAGGTGACCGGGACTTACGGCTTAAAGTAGTGTCCGAACCACTCTAAACATTAATGGTACCGCTGGACCTCGAACCTGAAACCTGTTTGACCAAAAGCCAGAGCGCTGGCCTTCGGATATCAGGCCCTCCTGCTTAAAGGGGATTCCGAACCGCTCACGAACATCCATGCTACCGCCAGGATTCGACTCTGAAGCCTACTACCAAAGGACACAGAGCTAGCCAATAGGCCATCAGGCTGCTCCCTCAGAAAGAAGATACACTGGTGCACAATAAAATGCCAAAACGAAGAAGTCGTGTTAGCTAAACGAGTTTTGGTTTGGTTTGGATTGTCGCTCTGAAGTCATCTTGTGCACACGAGGGCTAATCAGACCGGATCTTCAGCTTAAAGTGGATTCCGAACCACTCACAAACATTCACGCCACCGTCTGAAGCCTATGGTACCAAAATCAGAGAACTAGTTAATTGACCATCAGGCAACTTTACGATGTACGAGCTTTTCGTTTTCCTTCATACAATGTTAAATATAAGAAAATTGTAACGTATAACTTAAAATATATAACGTATAAATCGCATTTCGTCTCAAATGCACTTAATTTTATTTGAATTCAAATCATATATTGATTAATGTAAAAAAAGACTAATGAGTTCAGACTACTTCCGAATCTCAGATAATCTCCATTCATCTGATCATGAATATTATAGTTGAGAAATTTCGATTATAATCTGTGTGTAAGAGGCTTTTTAAATATTTCTGTCCATTTACATAATTGTCATGAGAAAAAAACCCCATCAATTTTCAACAACATTTCATGGATATCACATTGTCCAATTACACCCCACAGCTAATGGAATTATCGTAATGAACCATCATAGCAAATCAAACAAATTCAATTAAAGTAAAGAAAAAGGGGATTTGAATGACATACTAGAAAGTGTAATTCGGCTGAAACTATTTCGCGAACCACTTAGTCAAATTAGATTAGAAAACAAAATTTGTACTTAATTTTCGAATCAAATTGTATCATTTTCCAAACCGAATTTTATCTTTCTTTTTATTAAATATAAACATTTGTGAATATCATTCATTTTTCTTTAAATTACGTTTATGTAGGAAGTTATCAGGAATATTAAATATTGCCTATTAAATTCAGTCCATCAAATTGAATTATCCTGTTTTTCAATCAAATTCTGCTTATTCATGTGTAACGTCTCTGCCTATATTAGACCTAGAACTATATATATATATATATATATATATGTTGCTGTTGTTCTAATGCAGCTGACAAATACAGAGACAGTTAATCTTCATGCCTCAAGGAAGGCCATTGAGCACTACCTAGGGGAAAAGTGTAGCTTGAAGATACGGACGCGAATCACACGACACCCTACGATCCTACTACTCGGGGATCTCTACGATCCTACTACACGGGGACAATCGGTTTAAAGTGGATTCCGAACATCCATGGTATAGGCGGTACTCGAACCCGACGCCAGTGGTACAGAGCACCTGACAGCTAGGTACTCGGCCATCAAGCCTTTTCCGAAAAGATTGCAGTATAAAAAGGTTTTTTGTAAAATATATTTACGTCGATATATATTTTAATTTTTATAACAATAAATCAATGTTCGACAAGAATATATTATAAAAATGGAAAGTTTATGTTTTAAAAAAATACTACATTTGTATGCTTACCTATTATAAAATATTTTTTCTGGTAAAATTCCTCAGTTTCTATTTACTTAAGTGAGCCTCTGTGCATACCTAAATTAAACTTTAAAATTGCATTCCCTCAAAAGCCCTCTTCTGAGCTCGAAAGATTCAGCGTGCGCCTCGCAAAGATGCCAGACACATATTTCGAACTGCATAGAGATGAGAAGATACTATGCGCTCTAAACTGTACTCGGGGCTTCACTCGTAAAACTGAGGCCGCCGTTTGCTATAACGGAAAACAGACTCCTATGTACAGGAACTTATGACACATCTACCATATATGGGCAGATACTGCTCATGCAGCCGAGCGAGACAGTTTATGCGAGGGTACTTTTTGGGTACTGAATGGGTGTTTGGATTTCTGCTGTCACGAAATATATTAAAGAAATTGAAAATCGTCTTTTGAATAGTAATAAATAGTTTTAAAGAATCATTTTCAATAATGTTTGCTTTATAATTCCGATCTAATTTAATTTAAAATGTTTACTAATGTTTGCTTTATAATTCTGATTCTAATTCAAAATTTTTAAAAATATTTGATTTATAATTTTGATTTAATTAAGTATGACGTACACAAATTTAAATTAAAAAATTTAATGTTCATCAAAAAGCAATTAAAATTTCATGAAAATCTGTCAAACCATGTAATGACAAACACATGTACAGAAGAACCCGATTGAAGCTCCACCTACCGGGTCCAGTTGTGAATCTAAACTCTCCAGGGACCCACTGAAACACGCACAAAAAATTTCATCCAAATCGGTCCAGCTGCTTAGGAAGTTTGGTTTTGTTTGAGTTTGTCGCTCTACGGTCATCTTGAGGACTCAACAGACATGGACCAACAGTTTAAAGTGGAAATCCATGACACCGATAGGATTCAAACCTGAGCCATTTATTAGGAGTTCAGTGTCAAGCGCAAGTACAGAAGAATTATATATAAAGATAATCTATGTGGCTATATACACTGAAGTGACAAAAGTCATGGGATAGCAATATGCAAATTTTCAGATGGCAGTAGCATCGCGTAGAACAGGTATAAATGCGCAGAGCTTTCATTTCTGTTCAAGTTATTCATGTGAAGAGGTTTTGACGTGATGATGACTGCACGACGGGAATTAACAGACTTTGAACGCGGAATGTTAGTTGGAGCTAGACGCATGGGTCATGCCATTTCGGAAATCGTTAGGGAATTCAACATTCCCAGATCCACTGTGTCAAGAGTGTGCCGAGAGTATGAAATTTCAGGCATAACATCCCATCATGGACAGCGCAGTGGTCGACCGCCTGTACTTAACGACCGAGACCGGCGACGTCTGCAAAGAGTCGTAAATTCTAACAGACAAGCAGCACTGCGTCAAATAACCGCAGAAATCAATGTGGGACGTACAAGGGACTTGTCTGTTAGAACTGTGCGGAGAAATTTGGCTTTCTTGGGCTATTCCAGTAGAAGACCGACTCGAGTGCCTTTACTGAACGACATCGCTTGCAGCGACTCTCGTGGGCACGTGAGCATATCGGTTGGTCCCTAGATGAATGGAAAACCGTGGCCTGGTCCGATGAGTCACGATTTCAGTTGGTAAGAGCTGATGGTAGGGTTCGAGTGTGGCGCAGACCCCACGAAGCCATGGACCCAAACTGTCAGCAAGGCACTGTTCAAGCTGGTGGTGGCTCCCTAATGGTGTGGGCTGCTTTTTCATGGCATGGACTTGGTCCTCTGGTGCGACTGGACCGAAAATTGACTGGAAACGCTTATGTTCAGCTACTTGGAGATCACTTGCAGCCATTCATGGACTTCATGTACCCAAACAACGATGGGATTTTTATGGATGACAATGCGCCATGTCACCGGGCCACAACTGTTCGCGATTGGCTTGAAGAACATTCTGGACAATTCCAACGAATGATCTGGCTACCTAGATCGTCCGACATGAATCCCATCGAGCATTTATGGGACATCATCGAGAGGTCTGTTCGTGTCCAAAATCCTGCACCATCAACGCTTTCACAATTATGGACGTCTATCGAGACAGCATGGCTCAATATTCCTGCAGAAGACTTCCAACGACTTGTTGAGTGCATGCCACGTCGAGTTGCTGCACTTCGCCGGGCGAAAGGAGGGCCGACACGATATTAAGAGGTATCCCATGACTTTTGTCACTTCAGTGTATATATCTTCACATGCTCACTCATATTTTTTCTATAATATAATAAAAGCTATTAAAAAAGAGAATTTAATACTTTGAGTGCACATATACATGTTCCATTTTGGAACGAAATGGAACATAAATAATATTCACATTATGCAAGCTGTAAAAGAAACATGTTGAACTGCATTGGACACACCATCCCCTTCCTTAAAGAGAAAAGGGTGTCGAAAATTTAAAATTAATTATTTTTATCTATTATTAAAACAAGAATGAAAAATAATCTTTAATCACAATCAACTCAAATTCGAAAATCGTTACATGTAGCGACTGTGTTCCAATTCTCTTGTGCAGTATTTGAATCTAAAATACTTATGAAAATTATTTTATCTTCTGTCTGATTTATGTCGTTGAGATTCAAAACATGCACAGAAAACAACAGAGTCAGATCCAAAGCGGAGGAAGGCTCTTCGCAAACGAACCCGATGCGGAATGAAGCGAAGCGAGAGGAACAAAAACCCGCGGGCCAATCCATTGTTGACTCGGAATCTGTTTAATAAAATGATGGCGTTTGCAAATATTTCGACAGAAGGAATAAAAACAGGGAAGAGACTCTTGAAGGAGGGGAAGACATCAACGGCCCTGCCGAAGGCATTCCAATATTGACTGCAAAAAGTGCTCACAAAACTGGTATTCGATTTACTTATTGGAGCATCTTAAAAGTCTCAGTTGAAACTGTTTTTTCACGAAAAATATTTTTAATTGCATACAGTAAGAAAAACAATTGTACACATAAGTTATTAATCACTTCTGTTCTGTATTAAAAAAAAAATTCTTTTATTCGCACAGTATATTTTCGGTAAAATTTTCCTCTTTTTGAAACACCCTGGCAAAACAAGGATAAATCCAATATATATATATATATATATATATCAACGCGTTCTCTGCCTTCTTTGAACTGTTTATACCACTTCCAAACATTTCTTTCCGATATAGGAAAGCAACATTCTATACTTTTCCTCAAACAAAATTTAACGTCAGTTCTTTGCTCAGTGAATTCAGACATTTCGAAAATCGCCAGGAATCCGTTTTAGCGTCTCACTAAGAAAAGCGTAACTCAAACACCAATGAATATTTTGACGTCAAATTTCACACAGATGTCAAGGACAGTACCAGCAACCTAAAAATGAAAAAAAATTTGAAATTCCATAAGTCCCGTTAATTTTAAATTGAAAATTGTTCTTACGTTTTGGAGACAGTAACATATATTCACCTATATGCATCCAAATTTAGAAAGGGTACAAAAGGAGCATATCAGTAAATAGTAAAATTTTTTTTTCCTTTCCTGTTAAAAAAGTTTCCGCCTGCCGGCCCAATAAACTTTCGAAACATAAAAACAGCCAGAAAGTTATCTGCAGACTGCAGTAACGACGACATTGTCAGAAAGTTGAAGGAAGTTTCCCTCATGCGTGGCGAAAGACAGACATTTATGCTAAGCTGATTAAATAGAACTCATAACTCACACTGTATAAAGGACGGTTACATAAGCAGGATCTAAAGGAAAGGTAAAATTCTAAAACTGGAAACTAGACAAATCTCAAATGATGCAAAAGTTGAAAAGAATCGTAATACAAGTTTGCACAGAAATGGTTTCACAGGTTTTTAATTCCAATAGGGTTGTTTTAGACAACAGCTAAAAAACGTCTATAAATTCTACAGATGCAAATCTTTCAATTAGTTTGAAAGCGTGTTGAAATTTAATTAAAGTATTCCATACGACCTAATCGCATCCATAGATGAAACTGGCCTGCTCTTGTAATTAGAATGAATGATTTAAACTCTAGCAAAATGCTAGTTTTGCCAAAGCCACAGGGACAAAGAGGAAGAGGGACGATCCAGGTTGAAATGGATAGACGCAGTTGAAAAGGATTTTGCTCTACTGAAGGTTAAGAATGGGAGGACCCTTGTCACCCAGAGGAATGCACGGCAATATCTCTTCAAAGGATAGTCTTGGCCCACTCTGGGCTGTTGTGCTATTGATGATGATGATTTGAAGGAAAAATAGTGTTATGGTGAATTCACCTTCGAAAAATGATTTTTAAGAGACATGTCCATATATTATGCCTTATTAACAAATTTTATAACAACTGCCTTAAACATGATTCGCCATTCATACGAACTTGCACCACTAGAAGATTGTTACAAATCTCCAAAAAGAGAAAAAAAAAACCTGTCTGTCTGAAGAACTATTTGAGAGGAAGGGTGTTTAGACTTGAGCCGCATATAAAGAGAGGGAGAGGAATAGGAAAAATTTGTCCTAAAAGTCTTCAAACGGCCAAACATGTCGCCAAAGGACAAGCCAATCTATCATTTTTAAGTGGGGCAATTATATATATTCAATTATATATAAAAATGAATACAAAATAACCGAACATGTTCAGAGCCAACACTTTTAAATAACATGTGGTAACGAGCTCTTGAGCTCGGTACCACATGTGTCGGGTTTGAATCCCGGCGATGCCATGGATATTTATAGTGGTTTGGAATCCACTTTAAACGGCAAGTTCCGGTCTAATAGGATTGTACAGCATCGCGGGGGTAGTGTGATTGGCGTCCGTAGCCTATTTATCACCAAGCGACGCGGGGTAGTGCTCAATGAGCCACAGTGGTGCAGACCTTGCTCATGGCGTAAAGACGAACTGTCTCTGTATTGCCAGCTGCATTAGAACAACAACAACATATTACATTAATCGAAACAGATTTTTTAAAGGTTAAGAATATTTTTTTTTACATTAACGAAATATATTTTCAATAATTACATATTTATTTAGCAGATTAATAAAATGATATTTTTCCAACTTTGAAGTAATCATTAACAAAAATTAAAAAAAATTTATAAAATTAATATAGTAATATATTAAATTATAATAATATATAAATATAAATGAAGCACATTTCATTTGATAAAAAAAAAAATGTCGGCTAAAAATAATCCTGCGAATTTATTTAAGGCATGAATTCAGTTTATACATAATGACGCTGATACATTAAAAAAAAAAAAAAATGTTTCATTAAAAAAAGTCCTTTCATTTTCAACACATAGTTCAACCATATCCAAAAGCACCTAAATTAATTATGCTTTAACTTCTTCATGATCCCACCATTTTCACTCTTGTGCTCAATTTGTAGGAGAGCGAAAGCACAGTGGGACGTCCACAACAGAGGACGGAGCAGCTGTTGGCGAAGCGAAAGGGGCGTTCGTCTCTCACCCTCCGAACACAGAGGATAGAGAGCTTTGACATTTTATTTTGACAACACATTCTCATTTACGTGAATCCAGTTTTCTCTTTCGGGATCTATTATTTACTTTTGCCCGAGATGCATTTCATTCCGTGTTTTTGGAAATTACTTTTTCGCGTGTTTTAATCTGTGCGCATTTGAAACATTTTTTGTGTTTCTTGCGCTTTCTAAAGTGTTGCACCTGCGCTAAAAATCTATTGCTTGGCGACGTTTCATCGTGACCAGATTCTTGCACAAGTTGGCGTGTGTCTTGGCGAGATGCGAAATGGAAAACAATCACTAAGAAAGAGAGCAATCCCGTTGAGGGATGCATAATAGTGACTATTAGGCTACTACTACTACAACACATAACTGTGCCTAGAGCTGAGTTGGTTGCCTCTTTACAGTTTAAGAATGATAGGGGTGAAAGGAAGTCCAATTGGGCTCTGCGATCCATATGAGACCAGGACCAACAGCCTAAAGTGGATACCAAATCACTACAAACAGCCATGGCACCACCGGAAATCGAACCCGAAACCTGTGGCACCGATTGCCAGACACTCAGTCATTCAGGCCCCGTGACTTCTAGGCTGCAAGATAAAATAAAGAATTGCAATATTTATTTTTGCCGTAGATATGAGAGATTAGATTAATTGTTCTTAAAGTGTGTACTGCGGTCTGATGGTCAAATGGCTATTGATCTGGCCACAGGTACCACAGGCTTCAGGCTCGAATCATGACGGTGGCATGGATATTTGAGAGTGGTTTGGAATCCACTTTAAACGGTAGGTCCCGGTCTATTTAGCCTAAGAGGGTGCACAAAATGACCGGAGAGTGACAAACCAAACTAAAACGTACACTAGGCTGCAGTAGTGAGCCCTAGGACATTTCCAAGTGCGGCCTGTGGTATTCCAGAGAAATACGTGTCCAGCTTTAATAATACGTATAGTTACTCTTTTACTTGCAGGCTTTCCCTTTCAAAGATAGCTTCCATTGCAAACAACTAACGTTCCTGGTTGTTGTTTATTCTTCTTTTATTCACATAAAAAGTGAGCCAAATAATGTTTTTAAGAAATGAGATTTGCTTTATTGCTCAGCTGTCATTTTAAGCACACTTTTAGGCTAAATATACCGGGACCTACCTTTTAAAATGGATTCCAAACCACTCTCAAACATCTATTCCACCGTCATGATTCGAACATGAAGCCTGTGGGACTAAAAGCCACAGGCCGCACGTGAAATGAGGAGCTCTGCCACTTTTATGATTGACTACCAGAAGCGTTAACGTCTATGTGATTTTCAATGTTTAAAAATTTTCCATACCAAGAGATTATCCTTCTGTAAATAGTAATATGTGGAGTGGTTCATCTAACATTAAACTGAAAAAGAAGAACAAGTAGTTATATTCAATGATTTATTGTTGTTGTTTGTTGTTACTAATCCCCCTGGTGCAGGAAAGCCTACACCAGGTCCAAGGTACCCTGTCTTAGGATATATGGCTAAGGGTAATATGCAGCTTCACTTGAGCGAGGAACCACGAGGGCTGAGGACTGACTAAACTACTCAAGATAACGCTCTACGATCCTATTGAATCAGGACATACGGTTTAAAGTGGATTCCGAACCACTGCAAACATCCATGTCACCTACGGGACTCGAACCCGAAAGATGTGGCACCGAGCGCCAGAGAGCTACTCCCTCGGCCATTCAGGTCTCCAATAAATTATCCATATTTACAACATGACTCCTACTCATTATTAACTACACTTTTTCTTCGAAATAGCATTTAATTTTAAAATTCTTCATTCACCTTTGAAATATTTCAATACGGCAAATTACAAATGCAAAATGCTGAAACTCACGTTCCTGCCCCTTCAAACATTTTAGGAAATTTGTTTAAGTTCATTTTTGAGACAGTCATAATGAACACCGCAATCCAGAAAATTGAATTTCATATTCCTCATTCTGACAAAAAGAAAATCCAAGAAAAAAATTACTGGACATTTTAGAACAGTTCAAAGAAAACGCACTAAAAACTGACCGCGAATCGCTCTGAACATCATTGCCCGTTACTTGCATTATGATTGGCAATTATTTGGCATCATTTTTAAACGCCAGTAACAAATAAGCACTCCTAGTTTAGTTTTTTCTTGATGCATCTGTAAAGCAGATACCAGTAATTTTATTTTTCTCCGCCATATAAAATTTTTTAATGGCACATAACATTCATTGTCATTAAAAAATTTTAGATTTATCTTAGTGAATCTCGTTTAAAGCACATTTATTTTTCGACGTAAAATCGCATGGAATAAAATAATTTATTAAAGAGAAAATATTTTTATGGTATCGCTAAAATAAATTTTTAAACATCGACTAACTATAATTTATAATATAGAAACTATAATTTATATTATATAACCATTATTAATAACTATAATTATAAACTATAATTTATATGTGCCAACGGCCGTACCATGCTGAATATACCGGTTCTCGTTAGATCACCGAAGTCAAGCATCATTGGGCGCGGTCAGTACTTGGGTGGGTGACCACCTGGGAACACCGCGTGCCGTTGGCAAATTTGGGACCTGAATGGCCGAGTGTCTAGCGCTCTGGCGCTCGGTGCCACAGGTTTCGGGTTCGAATCCCGGCGGTGCCATGGATGTTTGTAGTGGTTCGGAATCCACTTTAAGCCGTAGGTCCCGGTCTCCTATGACTGTAAGAGCGTCACGGAGCAAAAGTCAGGCTTCTACCTACGGGTGCTCCATCCCAACAGAAGCTGCTTCCTTCCCCTTCAATCATGAGTCCATATGGGCTCGTGGGCTTGGCCAGCCAAGTGGGATAAGAAACAACAACAAAAAACAAACAACATAATTTATACATATTTATTTAACTATAATTTATTTATTTAACTATAACTATAAACTATAATTTATTTATTTAACTATATTTATAAACTATAATTTATAATATAGAATTATCCCATATGGGATTTGTACTGAATATTTATCATCGCCACTGTCTGACAGTGTTCTGACGTTTTGAGAAATTACGACCTTCTATAACATATATATTTTCTAGCTGTGATCTATGTTTATTTAAGACAGCTTTATATATGGATTATAAAACAGTGATACGAGAAAAATATATAAGTCAATTCAAACTTTATAACCTTTATGTATTTTATTCATGTAATAAATTTTAACAACAAAAAAAAATATGTATTTATGTTGTGCTTTCATTGGAAATTGATATTCCTAACAAAAACAAAACGTAATATTTCGGAAACTAAACCAGTAAGTTTGAAACAAAAACAAACATCTTCCAATTCCTATCTCTGAACTTATGAATTTAACATTTTTAAGCTTCCAGATACCAGAATTTGGATTGGAAATGTATCGGAGGGAAAATATTTCTCTAATGCTCGCTCTGCTAGAAGTAAAAATTCCTGAATAAAATGCATGTTTATTTTGCTCTGGATATCGGAGGGATTGTTATAAGTGGGAAAAAAAAAACTTTATAGATATAAAAATTGCGAATGTCATATATATTTATAACAGTAAATAAAAATATGTATCGCGTTTATTTCAATTTTAACATCTTGCTTTAAAGAATGAAAAAATATTCCAAACTTTTCATTTTTCTGCAACGCTTTGAAATTTAAAAATAATTTATATTCATTAATTTTTTTTATCTATTTTTTTTCACACTTACTATTTAATTAGGAATTTTTATATTTTATGACACTAGTAAAATGCAAAGATACAAAAGGTTAATATTAAAATATTTTCCAATAGAGTTGTTCAAAAACTTTTTCAATTAACAGTTTTAACTAAAAATATTTTACCGAACTTTTTTCCAAATTTTATCTATATCCATGTTTGAAGAAAAACTGTTTTGTATAATCCATTCATTCCTTTTATAAAATTCTTCATTACTGATTATTATTACCTAAAATATGAAAAATAACAAAACCTAAATAAAGTCTCTTTCAATATTTCACTGCGCAAAGTCAAATGATTTTCCGCTTTCCCAAACCAGTTCTCCCAGTTACGTTATGTTCTGTGGATGAATAAGAAAAGTTTTTCCCGATTTTTCGAAAATCAATTCGATTCAACACCCTTTCAAACAGTTCGGAAAAAAGAAATTCTATTTTCACAAACAACCTATTTGATTTCTTCCTCCCCCCCTTATTCAAAAATTCAAATTCCTGTCGGTACGAGTTTAACAATTCGTCGAGTTTGTGTCCTCTGAAATCGTTAGAGAGACCGCCAGAAAGAAAACGGAATTTTTAAAAACGGCCGATCCAATGAAAGTACTGGTTGAGACATGACGTCAATAAAACGGGACACTCTCTGCCGCAAAAAAAAATGCAGAGGCTGTAAAAATGGAGAAAGAAAAACTGCTCCAACGGAAGGAAAATGGATTCTTTTTCGGAAGTTCTTTTCCTGAAAAGAAAAAATGCGCACAAATAAGGAACTTTTGACACACTCGTAAAAGTCGGATATTGGGGATTGCCTGCCATATTGCAGGGCCGCTATTTCTGTAGTAAGATGCCGCAGAGGAAAACTTTCTCACCGATTATAGCCATCTGTTGTGTACATTTAAACTCACAATTAACAGCCTCATATTAATAATGTTTTTAATTAATAAGGTTTATTTTTAATGTTATAGACAGTTATTTTTATGTAATACATAGATCCAGAAAACCATAAAACAGTTAAAAATACAATAGATCACATGAAAAAACGTGGGAGAATTATACAAAAAGAAATTAGATAAGAATTAAGACAGATTGAAGTTAAAACAGGATCTAATCTTCAAACATTTTAAAAGGTCTCTGCCTTCCAGTATCTGAAAAAAATAACTCTGATCTAAGAGACGCTATCACAAGCTATTCCTTATTAGTTTATTTAAATTTGTTTCATGCATTTTTTTTTGAACATATTTTTAATTTATTTTATTATTTTCAATTTTTTTTCACGAGTTAATAATTAAATAATGCAAAATTGTTCTATAATATCACCTATTGAAAACAAAGACCCTTTCATTTCAAAGTGAACATGAGATTTTTTTCCAAGAAAAGAAAAACTTTTGAAATTCTATAGCGTTTTCTTTTTCTTTTAATTTTTTTAAGTTTACTGTTATGTGTTTTGTCCTCACTATATTTAGTAGTAGTGTTTGGGCACAGTAATTAAAGAGTCTCATTCTTCGGAAAGGTTTCACTGATCTCAGGATGGGATGAAACACCAACGCATAATCGAATCATCGCCTTTACATTCACATCATCTGACGCATTCATTCCGTGATACTACTTTGGAGTTTCATCGATCAGCAGAGCTCATTTGTCTTCTTGAACGGAGAGCCCCGGGAAGTCGCTTCAATTCATTTACCACAATACTCCCTCTCGGTGTGTGCTCCGAGGCCGCTGTCTCCTTCACCACCTGTTGCTCTGTTGAGTTGCTCTGTTTGATGTGTCAATGAGCCCATGTGTGTTGACAGAGCAGCAAACACGGCCAGGGGCCACTTTGCTTAGGATAGCGTCTTCTCCTGCGTCAAGAGAACTGGATTATCCTCATGGCACCCTGGTCCTGTGTAAGTTTCCCACTCCTTCTTATAAAACGTTGCGTTTATGCGTAAAGAGGATCAGCTACAACAGCGTCAAAGTAATAAAAATTAAAATATTAAAATTTAGAATGGAATGCAAGAACAAAATGCATAACAGCAAACTTTTATGTTCCAATGCAGCTGGCAAACACTTAGACAGCTTGGTCTTGGATGCCTTAAGAAAAGCGCTGCACAGACGTTACTCACTTTGCATTACCCAGGGGGCGCGTGTAACTGGAAGACAAGCCACGCCTTCGGAGTCACACTATCCCCGCAATGCTCTACGATCCTGTTAGACCGGCATCTACTGTTTAAAGTGAATTACGAAGGCCACTTTATCACTTTCAGGATCATGGGAGCACTTAATGATTTTCTTAAAATCTTTAAGTGCTCCCATTGGATTCTTGGAAAAAATCTCCTGTTCACTTTGAAATAAATTTGTCTTTGATTTCACTGGACTGTCTTTGAGAACAATTTTACATTATTTAATTATCTAATTTTACACTTATTAACTCGTGAGAGAAATTGAAATAAATATTATTTATATAAAAAGTTCGTGAAATAAATCGATATAAATCAATAAGAATAGTTCGTGAAATAAATTGCTATTAGGTAATAAGACTAGCTCGTGAAAGAAATAAAAAAAATTAACAAATAAGAAACGTTGAAA
The DNA here is from genome assembly GCA_021605075.1 of Caerostris darwini. Classification (NCBI taxonomy): domain Eukaryota; kingdom Metazoa; phylum Arthropoda; class Arachnida; order Araneae; family Araneidae; genus Caerostris; species Caerostris darwini. The sequence continues at coordinate 36,054 of BPLQ01007102.1, forward strand.
GTGGTACGAGACACGAACAAACCCAGTTCCTCAAAACAATATTAGGTAATAATGCAGAAAAGCACTTAATAAAGTGACAAGTTTCAATCTAATTTATTAGTTTTTTTTTATCGCTAATCACTCGCTTTTATCCTCCTCCTCATCAGTGGCAAAACAGTTCAATGTTAGGGCAAGACTGCCTACTGGCAGATTTCGAGACAGGAGATGTTTTTTTTTACTGGGACCGGGTTGTCAGATTTAAGCGCAACGCTCTGCCGGAACCTTACCGGAACCTTCGATTTAGAGTGGATTCTGAACCACTACAAGCATCCATGGCTTCGCCGGGACTTGGACCCGAAATCTATGGTACTGAGCGCCAGAGCGCTAATCACTCTGCCATCAGGCCCCCATATAGCTTTGATATTCTTCATAAAAAATTTATTTTGGCTGATACAAGAAAATTAAACAAGGATAAAATTTCTTCTACAAATAGTTAAAAACACCCAAATATCGAAAAATAATTCATTCATAAAAATAAAGTAACACACATAGAGAGTTTCCTAAAATATCAAAATCCATTTTAACTTGCAAAGTAAGCTTCAACCTAGGACACCTGTTAACTTTTATGATATAAAATTCAGAAAACAAGATGGACAGATTTCCTAACATATTAAACGAAAAATATTTAGGCCTCAAATATCGACGAAAGCCATGTTTTACGGCTTCAGATTTCGTTTTATTAAATTTGTTTATATCCCAGATAACGCAACATTAGGATGGAATCTATTACGCAAGGCATAAAATACCGCGTGAATAGATTTTGCCTCCATAAATTTACATTGTTCTGAACATGCTTCAAAATATCTGGAAAGTAAAATCAAATTCCGACCAAACCTCCATCGGAGCATGCAACACATTTCTAGGTCAGTCATGAAACACTGAAGTAATATATTTTTTTCCCAATTCTGTACTTCGGGTTCAATAAATACTGTTTTAAAAATAATAAATATTGTTTACTTGTGGATAAAATAATATTGATGTAATATTATTTTTTGTTGAAACCATAGCAACAATTTGCCATCTTTTTAACTTTCTGTTCTTCCTTTCGAATTTCGTTTCATTGTAAAACTGTGGTACGATGAAATTCGAAAAATAAAAGCAAACTAATACTTTATTAATGAAACTATTCATTGCAATTTTTACTAATATATTTTATAAATTTCCGCATCTTAATAATTACGCAAATATCTTTAGAGGCCTGATGGCCGAGTGACTAGCGCTCTGGCACTATAGATTTCGGGTTCGAGTCCCGGCGTTGCCATGGATGCTTGTAGGAGTTCGGAATTCACTTTAAATCGTAGGTCCCTGTCTAATAAGATCGTAGAGCGACGCTGGGGCATTGTTACTCCGCTTCCGTAGCCTATCTTCAAGCGACATGTGCCCCCCTTGGGTACTGCTCAATGAGTAACAGCAGCCCTTGCTGATGACATAAAGATGAACTGTCTGTGTACTTCCAGCTTCATTACAATAAAAAATATTATATATGATGCTGAAATTAATTAAATATTTATTGTAATATTTAGCAATATTTTTTTTATATTTCATGACACTAGGTAAATGAAAATATACAATGGTTAATATTAAAATCTGTTCCAATAGAAGTTTTCTTAAAACGTTTTTTAATTTAAAAGAATATACTATTTTTAATTATTCCAAATTTTATACATCTCCTCATTTAAAGAAGCACTGTTTGGAATAATCCATTCATTTCTTTTATAAAACTTTTCATTATTGGTTTTCAATTTTCAAAATATGAAAAAAAGCAGAAGCTAAAAAAAGTCTCTTAATATTTCATACATTCATATTGCAAAAACATTTTTATGCTTTGTCAGGTAATTCCCTAGATTAGTAATAAAAATCAGCGCGCCATCGGGTTGCCAATTTGGTATAAATAGAATCCTCACGTGGCTTTTACAAACACCCCTTGTCAGAAGTGACGGGTCATTTTCATGATCACTCCGTCATTCATTTGCACGGGACTGATCCCTTTATTTTCTTGCTTTACAAAGAAAAACAAATGAATCCATATTTCATTGCGTAAGAGACACCCATTTATAGTTTCAGGCAAATAGTTCAGGGTGTTTTTCTTAGTTTATCGTATGGTGTGATAGCTTGGCCTACTTTTATATGGTGTGATTTATTGTCCACCATCGTTACTGTTGGCGCTAAATGGAGAAAAAGGTCTGCTGTCCTACAACGATTTTCACAAGAAATGGTTCATTTTTTTAGATATATATAAATGTAAATTTAACTTTACTAAATATTTCGTATTTATATTCTATTAATAAACTTTCTTGTGTCCTATTTTCCCCCAAAAATGATTGAACAAATAAAGTATTCATTTAATAATATCAAATAATAACATTTAATATCATTAATAATATTTCATATTTGTAATTATAATATTCCATACAGAAATGAGTTATAAACAAAATGCCGTTTCTTGTAATTTTAGTAAGCACATAGTTAAAAAAACATACACTAGCACATAGTACGACTTAAAAAACAATTTCGCTTGAATAGCTTCATAACATGTTTGTGTTTTTCAAACAAATGCAAGCAAAGAAAAAGAGTCAAGGGGCGTTGCATCGGCAAATTTTGTTCGGAAAGAAAGGGATATGTTTGACGAAACTTTCTGTTCCTATAGAACAGGGTAGCCTGATGGCCAATTGCCTAGCGCTCTGGCCTTTGGTATCACAGGTCGAATCCTGGCAATGGCATGGATGTTTACGAGTGGCCCGTTAAAAGTAGGCACCTAAAACTAAGCGCTTATCTAATTAGCACAAAATGACCGAAACACGACACACCAATCCACCTACCACCAAACTATCTCCCTCAAAAAATCCACAATCTCTGCAACTTTTTGAGATTTTCTTATTTGTTTAAACGATTATGCATTAATGGAACGTTATAACTATTTTCCATGCAAGTTACTTTAAATCGAATAAAACTATATTTTCCATCATTTACATAAATCTAAATGCATATGCTAAGATAGTTAAAAAAACTGGTATAGAGAGGAACGGTCTTGAGCAAACGTGACACCAGAAGCTGTCAGGTGTTTCCTGTGCGCCAAATAACTAAAACGCCTAAATGCGGCAGGGCGAGAATTCGCTCATAAGCATAAGAATGATGAATGTTTGTTGGTGGTTCGGAATCCACGTTAAACTGTAGATCCGGTCTGTTTAGCCTTCATGTGTACAAGATGATCGTAGAATGACAAACCAAACCTTTTACCCACGTTGAATCGTAGGTCTTATGCAAGACAAAAATTGAATGAAGTAATTGTTATGGCTTCAGAAAGAGTTAACATTACCGTATTTGATATGTGGCATTTTATTTTGTAATTATTTGATTGGAAAATAATCCACCTGTTTTACCTGCTCAGCATCATTTTCTTCCCCATGGTAACATGGTTGATCGTTGCGGAAATTTTCTGTTTTTCATTCAAGCTTACGTGTATATACTGGTTTCAAAATTGTGGTCAGTTTTTTGTTATATGCATCTATTTGTTTGCAGTCAAAAAACAAATATTTGGCTTTCACATTGGCTGATCGGCTTATATTTGGAAACGTACGATATTTCCTTTCCCGTAATCCAGATAAAACCCACTCTTACCAAGTAAACCTCCATTAAATGTGAAGAGTTTTTCCTCCAGCCAGCTACTTATTTTCTTACACAGATGAAATCGAAATGACCACACGGGTTACTCAGTGGATGTCGTAACACAGATGGCGACGGTTTCATGGCTCACTAATTCAATTTCCCTTAATCCGAATGAGATTAAATATTATTGATAAGTCCACCGCGGGTTTCATTAGAAAAGGAAGGCACTTTCATCACTGAATAAGCGTTTATGCTAGAATTGGAACAGCCGGGGGATTTGGATTGGTAGGGAAAAAAAGAAGATTTCTGGAGAGTGGGGAAAATGTGCGGAAATCAATCTCTCTTAAAAATATTTTTTTATTAGACTTGTGTAATAGTAGGAGGAAAAAAACCCGCAATTATGCTTTTCGGTACTTTAAGTCATTAATTAATTCTTATATATGAATACTTTTTAAAATAATGAATACTTTAATTTCGAGTTCGTATATTGCTCGTGTAGAATAAAAAACAGCAAAATTGACAGCAACAATAAATGATGAAATTGTGTGTTTGTTGTGGTGCTACACGTGTTAGCACAGTAACAGCGCACAAGTAAAGTGTGAAATACTTTTTTATAGGGCCCTGATGGGCGAGTGTGTAGAGTTCTCGTGCTCCGTCCGCAGGTTTGGGTTTGAGTCCCGGCGGTGTCGTGGATGTTTATAGTGGTTTGGAATCCAATTTAAAACGAAGGTCTCGGTTTTGCATGACTGTAGAACCCTATTCAGATCCTATTCAGACTTCTTCTCACATCCTTCCCAAACTGTAAAGGGGAAACTCAGCTCTAGGCACTGTGGTGTGGTGGAGTAGTAGTAGTAGTAATAGTAGCATAGAATCTTATCTTCAAACTTCTCGTGCACTCTGGGTAGTGCTAAATGGTTTGATTTGGCTTGCAGCTCTACGGTCATCTTGCGCACACGAGGACTAAACAGGCTAAACTCTCATATGACCATTAGAGCATTGTGAGGATAGTGTGAATCTTGTCCGTAGTCTATCTTCAAGTTACACGTGTCCCCTGGGTGTTGCCCAATGAGTCACAGCGGTGCCGCCCTTGCATAAAAGGCATAAAAACTATCCATCTCTGTATTACCAGCTACATTAGGAAAATAAAGGTTTGCTGCTTAAGTTGCAGTTTTGTGTTGTATTATTGAAAAATATAATTGGATTCCCGCAGCACCATTTAATTTTAAGGTTAATCCCCAGAAATGTAGAAGAGTTAAAAATATTGTTATAAAAGAGTCATGAGTTGGATTTTTAAACGGACTCTTGATATCGACACTTTCAAAGAGACTCGACTCCGGCATTCCATGCGGCGTGGAGGACATGTGTCTAACGATCTGTCACCACATGTCACAGGTTCGAATCCTGACGGTAGAAGGATGTTTGTGAGTGGTTCGGGATCCACTTTAAACTCTAGATCCCGGTCGGCTTAGCCCTCGTGCACAAGATGACGTAAAGTGAAAAACCAAACTTAAATCACTTCTATGATAGGAGGTAGATATTTTTTCCCATAACGGATGACTTGGGTGAACACAATCTTTTAAAAAATAATTTTTGTGTATAAAAATTGAAGCTATATTGAAGCTAGGGTCTTGATTCGCTGTCTCAGTTACGCATTGCATAACGTCTTTTGACGATATCAGTAAATCAAGATAAATTGATGAGAATTTTTCCTTTTAATTCGTTGTTGTTCCTAATACACCTGGTGCAGGAAAGCCTACACCAGGTACACAAGGCTCCTTTGCAGGCGACTGGTACATGGCTAAGTGTAATATGTAGCTTCACTTTAAGAGAATCCACGAGGGCTGAAGACTGACTCAACCTCAAGACAACGCTCTGTTATCCTATGAGACCGGGAACTACCGTTTAAAGTGGATACTGAACCCCTACAAACATCCTTGGGTTCACCGGGACTCGAACAAAAAACCTGTGGAGCCAGTGCAACAGTCACTATTGAAACTATTCGCGTTTCCATCCCATTTAAATCAATGTTTTGCTTTGGTTAACTTTTGAATTTCTGCTGTGAAATTTATAGGAATGACTTCAGTTTTCCTAAAATGCTGTTAAGAGATTAAAAATTAGCGAGGAACCGCGAGGAAATCACTTATTCATTTTCCCATTGTGAGTCGTTTCAGAAAAAAATTTAAATTTTTTAACAGTTGTAGTCAGCAAAATAATTGCATCTGGTCGGATTAACGAATTACTGAAGTTATTTGAGTGTTCTAATTTTGTGATTGGACGTATACTGAGCTTAACCACTGCATACATGCTTTTGTGTTTAAAAAGTTACTTCGTCAATCGTGTGATGGCCAATTGGCTGGAGCTCTGTCATTTTGTATCACATGCCCCAGGTTCGAATCCTGGTGGGGGCATGGATGTTTGTGAGAGTTCGGAATCCACTATAGGACCCGGTCTGTTTAGCCACTGTGTGTTCAAGACAGTAAAGCGATAAACCAAACCTTCGTTAATCGTCAGCTATATTTGTTGGTGCTTACAATTTTGAATACAGTATGGCTTTGGCAGAACACAATTCGTAAAAATGAATTTATTTAAAAAAAATGCAATGCATTGAATTGCCATGCTTCTGCTAAAACTAAGAAACTTCTAAGAAATAAAAAATGCACACATTTTAAAAATAATATCGCACTTACATCCAACAAATAATGTCAAACACAATCCACCGTGTCCTAATTGACTTATTATATGCAAATAGTTTGAACAAACAAAATGTGCGATGTTGTATCGACACAATTGCAGTTTCAATCAGCCTTCGCAGTCAGAGCTCGCGACTTTTTAACGCAGCTTTTTTCTGCATTGTTCGGAGTTTTTTCAAGAAGCCCGAAGCCAAAAGGGGACTTGATTTGATTTCGATATCCAAAACTCGAGTGAAATGCAAATTAGTTATTTCGTGCGAAAAAAACTTCTTAAACAGTGGGACTTTTGCAGCTTCTTTGGTGACTGTAGAAAACTCCTTTGAGGCGAATTGAGCGGGGAAAGAGTTCTGAATCGATGATTCCGAGACAAAATCTGATTACGGGATTCTTTACCAGGTGGAATTTGCAAATAGAGGTGTTAAGAAAAAAAAAATTCGTAGTAAATTGTACTCTTTTAAATCAAGCCCGATGTGAAACAGGTCGCAGTTAACTTCATAGTATATTTTAAAGGTGCATCTAATTTCGTTAGGAAAACAGATTGTACTTTTTGTTTAAAGTTAAATATTTTCTCTGCTGTTCTGTCTTTATGTTATCTGTAAATCTGTCATTGAATACACAATTCTATTCTTTTTTTTATTTCTTGTACACAATTGCTTTTTTTCTGCCCCGGACGATTTTATATCTGTTGCCAGGTTTTTTCGTTTTATTTATTCTAATGCAGCTGGCAAACACTTAGACAGTTTTCTTGGATGCCTTGAGGCAAGTGCTGCACCAACGTTACTCACTTAGCATTAAGCAGGATGGGCGTGTAGCTGGAAGATAGTCTACGGCCGCGGAGTCACACTGCGATCGCTCTACGATCCGATTAGACAGGGACTTACGCCTTAAAGTGGATTCCGAACCACTATAAGCATACATGACACAACCGGGGCTCGAACCCGAAAAATGTGGTACCGAGTGCTAGAACGGTAGGTACTCAGCCATACAGGACCCCATAATTAAGTATAAACTTCTATTTTTTTTTCTTGCTCTACAAGCGCGTTTCTTCCTCCCCCCAAACGATTTCGATTCTGTTACCAGGTTTTTCTTCGTTTTATACATTTTGAACTGTAGAAGGGGAGAAAGAAGTATTCATAAGAAGAAGACCTGCTTATCTCACACTCCAGAGGGAATAGAAGAAAAACTTAAGTTCCCTTTTGAGAGTTTTAGTTTTCTCTTCCATTTTCAGAGAAAAACAAGAAAGTGTGAATGTCTCGGCTAATCTTTTGTGATACAAAAGAACTCGTCTGCGCTTACAGTTGTCATTGTTGGGCAATAATTTCTCCGAATGCTACTTGCTGAATGGAAAAGAGAAGTTTTTTTTGGAACCGAGTTTGTGCCTCGTGGACTTTTTTGTCGGGAGGGATTGCTGGCACTTTTAATAGCGTCTGGTAATAATGGCAGATCGACATTTAGTTGCGTTTTATCTGTGTTACCGGGGTTATAATAAATGCAATAATCTTCTAACTTTCGATTTGCTAGTAGAAAAAGAATCCCATTGACGCTGAATAACAAATCACTCATTTGTAATAGTAGAAGTGAAAGAAAATTATTTAACCCTACTAACTAATAGGACTGAGAAATCAAAAGTGGATCATCTAGATATGTAATTATAGTTTCGTGGAAGGACTCCCCTTCTAAGCCGAAAACCCGAAACTCGGATTCGCGTAGGATGCGCGAAATATGCTTCCACTTCAGGGGAGAGTTTGTAAGCCGACTAGTAGGCCGGAATGCGTTAAGTACACACATTTACTGTCTTGGTAAACTGAACGCTACGCAGCGGAAGCGCAGGTTACACTATATTTCCTCTCAGGTGACAGTCTTGAGACAAACTGACTATTTCTCCTGAACGCCACAGGAGGGTATTCTCGTCAGTGAGTAGGAAGATTGGTTTGGTTTGTCGCTCTACGGTCCTTTTGTGCACACTTTAGGGAAATTATACCAGTACCTACACTTTAACATGTATTCCGGACCACTCACAAACATCCTTGGCACCGCCAGGATTCGAACGCAGCCTGTGGTACCAAAGACCAGATCGCTAGCCAATTGGCCATCAGGTTGTCTAAATAATAAGGCAGATAAATCAAATTTGGGTCGTGTATCTATAAAAGTCAATAAACAAGAAAACTAACCGGCACACATTAAAACATGTAATCAAGTGTTGGTGAACTTTATTGAGAGCATTTAATTTCTACATTTTAAATTAAATTTAAATAATTTGGTCGAAATAAATTTCAAATTTTGCACACATTTGTATAGCACTTTTATTGCACTGTTGTTTCTTATTCTACTTGGTAGACAGCAACATTTAGACCAAGTCCAAGAACACATGGAGTCCCATGGAACTAGGGCAGCTTTTGTTGTGATGGAGTATCCGTAGGTAGAAGTCTGACTTGGTTTCGTGACGTTGACATTTTACGGACTAAGGTTGTCAGCCCTACACCTTTACAGTCATATTAGACAGGAAACTACGGTTTAAAGTGGATTCCTAACCCCTACAAACATTTATGGCACCATCAGGGCCTGGCATACAGAGCGCAAGAGCGCTAGCCACTCGGCCATCAGATACCTGTTTTAATATCTAAAATCGTGTCTTTATTTAACATTCTGTTATTTTAGCAAGTCACGGTATATAATTCATTATTTCTGAAAAACACTTAAATTAGATCTTATTTTGAAATAACATAGGTCTTTATAGTGTTACACAGATGAGAAAATGATTTGTACTAAATTTATAGAGAACTTATTGGATCCCTAAAAGTTACGATAAATATACGATAAATCCCTTTCTGTCTAGTTCACTGAACTATCGTGAGCATGTTGCAAATGGCCTCCTCTTTCGTCCGCATGACACTCCGGAGAGTCATCGCATGCAAATAAGAACGTTTTATGCTTTAGTTAAAGTCAAAGTTTGGGGAAAAAACTCACTTTTAATGAGGCCCCAAATTCACTCTCGGGCGAAATTTCTACTCTTCGATTTTTGAAAAAGGAGATGTGTTAAGACACCAGAAGAAGATAAGAGGGAGCGCAATACCCCTGAAGGTTGTCCCCCCTGGAAAATTTCTTCACACCCGAGCCGGGAAATCTTTTTTATCACAGAAGGAAAATATGATCTAGCTAGAAATAAGACGTTTTCGTAATTTGCATTGTTGAGATAAAGTCCTTCAGTAGAAAGGAAAGGATTTTATGGATTCAAAAGTTCCGAACATGTGCATATCTAATGTTGAAAGCACTTCATCCAAATTTTTTAATTCATATTTTTTGGTTGTTTTTGAAGAGATCGGTTTTAAAATGAAGTACTTTTACAAAAAGGGGGCTGATAGGCGAGTGACTATCGCTCTGGTTCTCGGTAGCACAAGTTTCGGGTTTGATTCCCGGACGATGTCCTATGTTTCGGGTTCGAGTCCCGGACAGTACCATCGATGTATATAGGGGTTCGGAGTATACTTTAAATTGTAGGTCTCGATGTAACATGACTGTGGCCTGATGGCCGAGTGGCTAACGCTCTGGTTCTCGGTAGCACAGGTTTCAGGTTCGAATCCCGGCGGTCCCATGAAGGTTTAAAGCGTTTTGGTGTGGTGTAGTAGTGGTCTAACATGACTGTAGAGCCTTGGGCGTCGGGGAACAATCCTACCCGTAAAAAAATGTCAGACACCTTTGCCGATATTGGGCTGTTGCGTCAAGGTTGATGATGATGACTTATCAAAGAAAGTCTTAAAAATTTATGTTGTTTTATATTTTAGGCTCAGAAATAATAAAAAAACATGCAAGTATTAATGATATTGAATAAGCGATGGTGCAAATAGCTTTCAAAAGCATAAACTATTTATCGTTATGTATTAATAGTATAGCTTTCATGGATTGATCAAACCATAAAAAATATTACTCAAAATTGACGCTCAATTAATTTTATTAGCATAATAAGGGTCAAGTCTGGTTACAAAATATCAAAAACTAATAGATTAATTAAATAATTTATAAATTATATTCATACAATTTTCATGTGGGTGTTAGTCGTTATACATTTAATTAAAATTATATGCTTAAATGAATAAAAATAAGAATTTTTTTATAATGCAGATAGCATCTCTTAAACGGTTAATATGCCACAAGCAAGGGTTGCAGCGACGTTACTCAATTAGTACTACCTAGGGGGCACGTGTAGCTTGAAAAAAAGCAACGGACGCGAGACACACTATCCCGCACAAAAGCTCTGAGATCCTATTAGACCAGGACCAAGTATTTAAAGGGAATTCCGAAGTACCACAAACATCCGTTGCACCGCTGGGCTCAAACCCGAAACCTGTGGCACCAGAGCTCTAGCCACTCGGCCATCAGGCCCAAGATAAAATACGATCTTAATACGACTTTTGAAGAACAGAGAATTTCGGACTTTAATAGAACCAATACATACATTCATACATTTTTGCATGAAATCAAAAAATACACAACAGAAATTCCTTAAAAGAAAAAGGAGCACATTTTGTACACTTATTTCTTAATCCAAAATTAAAGGGAAAGCATATTTGTAATATGAGCAATAACATCATCATCAACATCAGGGGCGAAAAACCCCATGATGGGCCAAGGCCGTCTGCCTATTGGCAGATTTCTAGAACAGAGGTGTTTTCTTTTTACGGGGTAGAGTAGTCAGCTATACAACCAACGCTTTACGATCCTATTATACCAGTACCTACGGTTTGAAGGGGATTTCGAACCACTCACAAACATCCATGGCACCGCCGGGACTCGAACCAGAAACATGTATCACAGACCGCTAGACTTTCGTCCATCAGGATGTTCTGAACTGTTCATTTTTTAATAGTTAATTTTAATAGTAATTGTGTGAAAATGATGGGAAAAGTCAGTTGATTTCCAGTGTTTTAATGGGTTAATAATTCTTTTTTTATAGAAAGTTTAATGGGGCTTCTTTGATAATGGAGCTGAAAATGACCTTACTGTAAGTAAAAGTATTATTCTGACAACTGGAAAGAGTGTATATAATTAGAAAACCTAACCTTATTTGAATTTTTTTTTGCTTTTAGGATTGCAAAACTTTGCTTGGCTTGCCACTGTACGACCATGTCGTTTGCTCAGGAGGGTGGATTAGGAACCATTGCAGGCATCCCCATTCAGTATCAAGCCCCCAAACACATGTCAGAGTCAGAATGGGAGATTGAGAAAATACAATGTATCCTCATTCAAAGGACCATCCTGTACCCAATAGGTTTTGAATCAATTTCTACATCCACTCAAAGGTCTTCAAAGGAAAAGCAACATTTGTAAAAGAAACACAGTGCCGATTTCGACAGATACTTTTTAAGCCCTCTAGGTGATTTTAATATCCGGCAGGATTCAATACATGCCGAGTGGAAAGAGTTTGAGGAAAAAATTCCGTGTTTGTTTAAGAAAGTCCCGCGTCTTCTTTCTCATTCGAATCGACGTCGCTCACGAATCACGAGAGGGGGGGGGGATTCCTTTTTGTCCGATAACATTTCACTCACTTCTTTTATTCAGAAAGAGTTCAGATTTCTTGTCTTTCTTTTTTGTTGTCGATGCATTTATAGCAGGGCGAAATAATTCAATAAGTGCACTGCGTGAGCTACGAAGACGCCAAAAATGATTGCGAAATTCGCTTTACGTGTTATCACACTCCCCTGCATAGACAAACAAACAAAATACAATATCGATTTTTTTTTTTCATTATTATACGATGCATTTATTTTTTAGTGTTGAACAGAAATTGCATAGTGTAGTAGATGCGTCGTTTGTTTCTGCAGCTGGATCTGGGTGTGGTTGCACTAAAACACAAATTTAAAAACACGCAGACTTATTTACACTCTCACAAACACCACATACACATATAATTAAAGACAAACACTATTTAACTCATTTAAAACATCTAATTATACATTTGTGGAATGATTCCCACTTCTCAGCTGCCAATAAAGTGACTCGGGTACAGGCTGGATAGTGAACTATGCTTCCTGTCTGGATGAGAGTCTGTAGGCCAATTGATACATAGGATATGGTGCTAACTCTATCTCCACTCGGGTTACATATTTCTCATCAGAAGCGCAGAAATCTCAGTAACAGCGCCGATTGCACTGTACGCCTTCTCTTATGAGAGTCTCGATACCTATTGACGATTTCTTCTGAAAGCCGCAAGGAGCGCTCTTGTAGTGTATAGGATTAAACAGGGTTGCGTAGGTGGAACCATGGTTACAATATTATAAAAGAGAAATTCAACCTGTACTTTTAATCCTCATTTTTTGATTAAATTAAATTTGAACAATGTAATCGGATTCATTTTTTTTTCTTATCCCACTGGGTAAACAGCAATATCTAGACCCAGTCCAAGAACACGTGGGGTCTCATGGAAGGAGGAGCAGTTTCTGTTGTGATGGAGCTCCCGTAGGTAGAAGTCTGACTTGGCTCCGTGACGCTGAAGAAGGAAAGCAGTACCTTCCTAGAGGGCTGCTACAGGAAGCTACCCAAATGTGCGTATCTTATGGGAGAAAACCCGGAAAACTCCAAACTAGGTAGTCTGACTCACGAAATGAGATATTGAACATCACAAACGCCATCGCTCGGTTTTTGAAATAGTGTGTACAACAAAGAGAATGGAACTTCCGCCCTCATGCTCACGAGTGTCACACGTTGTCCCACTGAGCCACGAGTCAGGAAAAAACGATATTAGATGACACTAATAGCTCAAATATGTATTATTTCCTGGGAACAAAAGAAATTTCATTTCGAAGAAATTAACTGCACGTATAAATCCGGGAGAAGACAAATGAAATGTGAATTCTGAAAATTTTGAGTTAGAATAGTTATTGAATTTTGTAGAATAGTTATAGAATGTTAGTTAGTTAGTTAGTTATATAATTTTTTGTTGTTAGAATAGTTACAGAAGTTATAGAATTTTTAATTAGTTACTAAATTTATTCTAAATAAACCATTTTCCATTCTTTTTTTTAATGTTTTTTTTAAGGTTTCATTATTAAGACTAAACCAGAAGAGCTGCATATCTAAAATCAGCTGATTGGGAGAATGTGAAGAAATTGGAAGATTTTCGATTTAAAAATAATAAAAGAGAAATTTTTTTTTTTTTTTAATTACGTCGTATTGCCCACATCCCCGCAAACAGCCGACTCACTGACGAAAGTCGTTACTCATTTATACCGCTTTACAATCTTATTAGACAGGTGTAATGGATTTCGAACCACTATAAACATCCATGACATCCGTGGGATTCGAATAACAAAATCTGTGGCACCGAGTGCTAGAGCACTAGCCACTCGGCCATGAATGCGCTTATTCAATTTATTGTAGTAACATACCCATTTTAATTGATATTAACTAAAATTCATTATCATCATCAGTGGTGCAACGGCCCCATGGTGGTCCAAGACCGCCTGCTTACTGGCAGATTTCTAGACAGGAGATGATTTGTTTTTACGGGGTAGGGTTGCCAGCCTTACGCCCATCGCTCTACAGTCATACTCACTCCGCTATTAACTAAAACTGCTATGGTGAAAAGGGGAAAATGTATTCATTTTTAGGAACTATGTTCTATAGAAACTTATTATATGAAGATTTCTTGAATATAAGGGAAATTCTTTTATTTAAAAAAAACAAATCTTTGTATTTATCTCCTATAAATGAAGTGAAAAATTAGATGTATTGCAAATTTAGAATTATTATGAGTCATATATTTATATAAAAATAATGTAAAAGGTTTCCCCCCATAAAAGTTCGGGTTTATATCTTGAAAATGATACAAATATATGGACATAAAAATGTTTCTATTCCTATGAGTTCTCTCTCGTTACCAGTATGAATATTTAAAATCTCGTGCAAAAGATTTTAAATAAGAATGTTCCTATTTTAAAAAGAAGTGTAAAGGTGGAATCCAAAAATAGTGGAACTCAGAATTCTTAGGTAAATATCTCCGGAAAAATTTAAATTGAATATCACGAGAGAATTGCTTTTTGCCCAGCCAACAGACGGAGAGAACAGAACTTTTTGCCCAGCCAACAAAAGAAGCCACACACGGTAACATTTTCATTTTCAAGAAAAACAGATCATAAATAATTCGCATTACGCACTATTACGGTTTATTACAAATGTAGTTCAATGACATTATTGTATTTTTTGTTAGGTGAACGTGTATACTTATCGTAAAGGTAAAATCATAAAAATTATACAGAGAGACTGAAAAAGAAATTATATATATATATATATATATATATATATATATATATATATATATATATATATATATATAATATTATATATATATATATTGCTAGTCTCTAGGGGATATGCAACAGCAACACATTTCAATTCCATTGCCTTCTTTATATTTCATTTTATTTCCTAGAATTTTTTGCAAAATAAAAATGATTTTTTTATAAAAGAGTTTGATTTTTATACCCTACTTCTAATTTCGAGTCAATGAATGTAACATGTTTATTAACTAACTTATTTATTTTAATTAACTGAATTTTTTTAATATTTGAGTATTATTGTATGTATATTTTAATAAATGTTTTATTTATTGTATCTTAATTCTTTAACAGACTCAGTGGATTTTTTTAAGCTTTCATTCATATTTTCACACCATAAAATTTTAAATAAATATTGATGTAATTTGTTTTAGCACATGATTTCTATTACTGGCACTCGGTGCCACAGGTTTCAGATTTGAGTTCCGGTGGTGCCATGGATGTTTGTAGTGATTCAGAATCCACTTTAAACTGTATGTCCTGGTATAATATGACTGTAGAGCGTTTGGCGTAGAGTTGTAAACCCTACCACGTAAAAAAAAACATCCAACGTTTAGAAATCTGCCAAGCAGACAGACGGCTTTCACCCACTATGGGACTGTTGCGCCACTGATGATGATGATGATGAGTATAAAACATGAAAGATGCAGCCAGCGGTTCGGTAAACTAATTTATCAAGCTAAATGAGTTTTTTTCTCAGAATTTAGAGTTATCATTTTCCTGTCTTCATAGGAATTTTTCTCCATAAAACTTGTTTAAATATAAAATTTCTATCGAAATTTGGGCGATATTGTATTTTACTTTCCAATTAATTTATATAATAAAAATTCTTAAAACAAGAATAGAAAAAAAATCACGTTGTATCATAATTGAAAGACAACACAGTCCACTCTTTGCCTTTCGAGCTGTTCTCTGCTCTGTCATTTCGAATCCCATGCCTATTTCAGTTGGATCATGAATTCTCCCAAACAACTCGCGGCCGCTGATCGACACTTTTCACTGAATTGTCCACCCCACCTTTCTCTCCTTCAATCGAAAGACCACAGCAGAGGGAGCCGTTCAAAATCGGTGCTTCACTTTTGATAGCATGGGAAAGATCTTTTTATTCCGATCGAGTGAGTAGTCATGATGAGAAGCAGGCCGAGCGAATAAGTTATTTTTATGTCCATATATTTTTATGTCCATATATTTTAACCATACAAATTAAGTGGAATTTTCACGAATTCTTATATTTTTAATAGAAACTGAAGTTAGAAGTTTTGTTTCATTCATCCTAAAATATTTCACCTTAGAATATGTTTTCGTTTATTTCATGTTTGTTTTTTTTGGCTGGTAAGATTACAGCAAAGGATCCATTGCACATATAAAATAAAGTTTAAAAACACATTTATCTGAATGTTTCTATATACAGAGTGATTATAATTAAAGTCCCGCTTTCAAAGTGCTGTAAAAAAAGAACCACTCTCCCCAATGAGTTCAACCGAACATACGTGAAGAAGTTGGGGAAACGGTACGGCATACAAAAAACGATCCAAAGTACATGAATAGATGACACTGTATGCGGCCTAAAGAAAGTGAATTCGGCTGCCAGTGATAGTTTGAATCGAAATGACAATGTATTTGGCATCAGTTGCACATTGAACCAACTGTAGTGTTTATGTGCTTGAGGGTTTCGGTTTTTTGACGGAAAAAAATGGCTTCCAAGTCATTCAACAGTTGTGACACTGTGAGTGAAAAGCCCATCCACCACGGCAAAGTCATACCACATTGGATGGGGCAACAATCGGTGGAACTTTTTTTGGATGCTCTACCGTTCTACTTTCAAGTATCTTCAGTTCAAATGTGAACTCATACGACGAGGGTTTTTTTTTTTTTTACTGCATTTTAAAAGTGTGACTTAACCAACCTCTCGTGCACCTCCGAGTCACCAATCTAAATGTCGTTTGGGAGGGTGGGGTGGAATGTCCTTGAAAAAGCCTAATAACTTATTCGCTTGACCTGCTTCTCATCATGGCGACTCACTCATTCGGAATAAAATGATCAGCCCCCCTCCCCGCCATCAAAAGTAAAGCACCGATCACCTGTATAAAATCGAAAAATATCATTTATATGAAAAACTATTAACCTTGCACAATAGTAATACGTGTGTTTTTTATTATTTAATGTAAAAATCACAAAAAAGGCATTCATATAAAAGATGCTTCAAGTTTTCAAAATATTTTTTTAATTGACTAATGTTTATTATGACTTAAATTTTTATGCATTTTTTTGTTCTAATGCAGCTAGCAAACACTTAGACAGCTTGGTCTTGGATGCCTTAAGGTAAGCGCTGCACAGATGTTACTCACTTTGCATTACCCAGGGGGCGCGTGTAACTTGAAGATAAGCCACGGACGCGGAGTCACAATGCCCCCGCAACGCTCTACGATCCTATTAGACCAGGACCTACGGTTTAAAGTGGATTCCGAACCACTACAAACAACCATGGCACCGCCGGGACTCGAACCCGAAACCTGTGGTACCGAGCGCCAGAGCGCTAGCCACTCGGCCATTCAGGCCCATTTTTATGCAATTTAAAACCCTCATTTATTGCTATCGGCAATGACAATACTAGCGCACTGGGTGCGATTGTATCGAGATACTTGAAATACAGGTTTGAGAACTAGGGCCTTGATTGCCGAGTGGCTAGCGCTCTGGCGATCGGTACTACAGGTTTCGAGTTGGGCTGTTTGTAGTGGTTCAGAACCCAATTTAAACCGTAGGTTTCGGTCTCAGGATCGTGGAAGATTGTAAGATCGCGTCCGTAGTACCCCCCTGGGTCGTGCCAAGTGAGTCACAGCAGTGCAGGCCCTTCCTTATGGCATAGGAGATGAACTGTCTCCATATTGCCAGCTGAATTTAAAAAAAAAAAATGTTTATTATCAATGAAATTCTATTGCAATTGAAAACCCTCATTTATTAATACTGTAATAACAACAATACTATAGTGTGCAGGTTGTGCAGCTGAATTTTAACTCGGTTGGGTTGAGATTCTTGAGGCACAGGTTGGAGAACTCATAGCTTTATTGACACACGCACAGAGACCATATACATAAATATAAAAATTACGTCAAATATGTAGATAAATGTCAACGGACGATACTATTATGCTATCTTTATTCGCGATGAAAATTGAGTGAAATTAATGATTTTTTTTATATTGGCGATTTAAAAAGTGTATTAATCTATAAGAATGTTTACCGTTGTGAATAAAAAAAATAACTTTTCTGTCACTGAACATAAAGTTTCCATCTTTAATAAATAATTTTTACAAAATGCATTTGTCGTTCTAATGCAGCTGGTAATACATAGACAATTAATTTTTATGTATAAGCAAGGGCTGCACCGACGTTATTCATTGAGCTCTACCCAGGGGGTGCGTGTAGCTTGAAGATATGCTGCAGATGCGAGTCACACTAACCTCCACAATGCTCTACGATCTTATTAGACCGGAACCTACGAAAGAAAGTGACCCACTACACACATTCATGGCACCGCCGGGATTCGAACCCTATGGTACCGAGCACTAGAGCCCTAGCTACTCGGCCATCAGGCAACACATAGAAGATACTATTATGCTGTATTTATTTAAGTTAAAAATTCAATGAAAGTAATGATTATTTTATACTGACGATATAAAATGTATATTGACATACTTGTAAGAGGTTTTTCCAATGTGGACTGAAATAATAAGTCTTATTTCTCTCACAGGAACATAAATGTCATACAAAAAAATTTCCATCTCTAATAAATACTTCCCCCCAGGGCCGTATCTTCTTTCGATGTGTACGGGTGTGACGACTGCGGGGCAACACAGTGATCTTTTCCTTTTGTATTCTTTTTTCCCTTTCCATCGTCTAGATCTCAGAGATCCATTGTTATAACGTATCATTCATTATGTGTCATTGCCGTTGTATAACTTTTGTCTTTGATTTCGTCTTCGGGACTCTTGGCTGGCTCTATAAGCTCGCCGATATTTTCACGGTTCAAATTATGATTAATTAAATGATGTTATTGCTAAATGTCTTTTACCACCTTGTTTAGCGCAACATAGTCCTTGTGCCATTGAACCCAAACCAACAACAACTAATAAATACTTTTCAAGAAATTTCATTTATTTATAGAAAAACAAAACAGTTAAAAGAGCCTGCCCCACATAAGTATTGATCTTTTTCCTTCGCATGTGTTTCGTTGAAGCACTTTTAAGCAGAACTTTAATCCAAATCAATCCTCGACTTTTCTCTTTTTCTTAAAAGTTGATTTTTTTAAAGGGGAATTTCGTCAGAAAGCTTTCTTAAATAAACTGAAAAAAAGTTTCGGATTGCTCAATGGACCCGAACTAGAAACAGACGTCCACCGGTGTTGCCACCGCGGACGATAAAAACAATTTAAAATGTGTGCGATATTTTATTTCGTCTCTTTTCTGTTTTGAAAGGAATTGTATTTTCTCTTTATAAAGGGAAGAAAAAAGGGAGGTTTTCTAGATCGTTTAAAAAGTGATTCTGTTTGATTATGTGTGAAATGACGTCTCGACTGTTGAGGGTGCGGCGGACATCCATTCAGAAGCCTTTTTCTGTGAATGAAGGATCTTTCGGGGGTTTCCATTTGAAATAAATCATTTTAATGACTAAGTTAAAGGGACATTATGTAAGTCCATAATTTGATATCTGACGTTTCCTTTTCTTATTTTTCACTAAATAAATAAATGAAATGTTTATTGTTTGCTGTTTGAACATTCAAAGTCAATCATGTGTTCTCGAAATAAACTTATTAGGGAGCCATTTATTAAAGGACAAGTCTATTTTCAGATTTTAAAGCTGTTGTAGTATTTTTTCTCACGGGAAGAATTTTGGCACTTCATTCATTCTTTCAGATAATACGATATGACAATAGTTGAAGAAATTTGCGTCCTAAAAGTTTTAATTTACCCAGACAACGATGCAGTATTGCATACCTCATACTGTGGAACAAAAGCTTTTCTACTGTGTGCTCACTACGAGAACTCTTCCTGCTGTTGGGTCTTATAATCTCGCGGCCTATACTAGAACTATAGCGGCTTCAAGAAGAGGGCCACTTTCAGGTTCATGGGAACACTTTAATTTTTATTTACAAGCACTATATATGTATGTACAGAACTTTATCTACACAAATAAAAATTACATCACACTCATGTTCTATTTTGAGAAACCTCATTTTTTAAAGAAATTGTTTAATAAAATATATATATATCAGAATTGTCGCACAAACTATCTTCAGAGTAAATGAATCCTTAGAGTACGTACACAACTTTTTTACACATTTTAAGTTCAACGATTTCAGTATGAAAGCGACTCGAAGCTAGAAAGCCTTTATTTTATTTCTATATATCCTCATCTGAAACAAAAATGAAATAAATTAGTTTTCCTCCAGATAAATCCTTTTAAACGCCGGGATTTTCCCGGCTTCTTTGTCGAAATCCTTTCGAAGCGAAAGGAGAACTTTAAATCGATAATTAAGAAACCAAATCTCATTAACCGAAGAATTCCTTCTCAACGATGAATTGACGAATCAAAGTTCTCCAGAAATATATTTTTTCTTTTTTTGAATAAATTGAATCATTTTAAATCAACAAAGAACTGAAATGGGTCGTAGTTAACCACATAGACTATTTAAAAAAAATGCATCGAATTTCGTAATCAAAATGTTTTTATGAAATTTAAATATTTTCTCTTCTATTCTCTCCCCGTATTATCTGTAAATCTGTGATTGAATACAAAATTCTTTTTTGGTTTGACACTCGTCCCAAAAGATTTCGAGTATGTTGCCAGGTTTTCTCTTTTAAATTATTACTAGTTGTAGAATAGAAAAGAAAATACGTAGAAAAGGAAGAAAAACAAACCGTTTATTGCACAGTCCAGATGGAATAGAAGAAAAAAACTGAAGGTTTCTTTTCTGAGTATGAGTTCTGTAAATGGTTTCTTTCAAAAAGTCCAAGAAAGAGCAAATGTCTCGGCTCATCTTTTGTGACACAAAAGCACACGTCTGCGCTTAGAATCGTCGTTGTTGGGCGAAAATGGCTCCGAGTGCTGCCTGCTTAATCGAAGAGAGAAAGTTTCTCTTGGAAGCGAGTTTGTTGTTCGGTGATTTCACTCATCGTTGTTGGCAGTGTTAATGCACCAAATAATAAGGGTTGACATTGAGTTGCCATTATTCACATTAATTTTATTCTAATAAAGATTATAATCTTATTATTTTGTTTAGTTTTATAGTATCGGCAACCTTTTTACTCTTACTATAGCAGAATTATAATCTTTTAAAATATTTAAATAACTATAATAACAGTATACTGGCTGAGGTATTGGATATTAGCATGACCAGTCTCATCAAGTGAAAGTTATTTGAACTTATATTCTGACATTTTTTTCTAATGCAACTTGCAATACAGAGACAGTTAATCTTTAAGCAAAGGGTGCACCACTACGTACGCGAGTCACACTGCTCCCACAACACTCTATGATACTATGAGGCGTGGACCTACGGTTTAAAGTGGATTCCGAACCACTGCAAACATCCATGGCACTGCTGGGATTCGAATCCGAAATATGTGGTACCGAGAACCGGGGAGCTAGCCATTCTGTCATCAGGCCATCCATATATATTCTGACATAGAATTCAATAATTTTAGTGAATCCAAATAATTTGGTGTAATTTTCTCTCAATTTTTTTTTTTTTTTTTTTTTTTTTGCAAATTTTTTATTATTTGTCACATATCTACAGTGTTGTTAATAGGATTATAAACGGCAGAAAAAGGTTTTATTTTTCATTTTTAACAGAAGGAAAGAGAAAAGGATCCGAAAAAATATAATAATACTTCAATACTTCAGCATAATTTTTATTGACACCAAAGCAGTCCTCTTTTATCAGCAGAGTACTTACGACAGTATCTTAAGAGACATCGGAGTCATTGACTCGCCAACCAGCCCACTTCATTCCGACTCTAACTGTTGCGGCCTGGTGTCCAATTGGCCAGCGCTCTTGTCTTGGTTGTGGTTGTACTTGTAACCTTGTACTTGGTTCCAGGTTCGAATCCTGGCGGTAGCAGGGGTTCGGAATCCACTTTAAACTGTAAGTCCCTGTCTAATGAGCCCAATACGTGCGCAAAATGACCTTAGAGCGACAAACCAAACCTATCCTGGTGTCAACTGTCTAAAAGGATGTTGTCTGCATCTAGGTTTTGAAGATTTCATGTTCCAGCCCAAATAAAGTTGAAATGATGAATTCCGATGCAATTTTCATGTGTAACAGCTCACACTCAAAGATTGAGCGAGAGATGACTTTTACGTGGCATTTCGAATCACGCGAGGCACTCTTACAAAATCCCATTCAATATACTCGGTTTGAAGAGAGCGATCACAACGCAGGCCATCAGCGGGCATCAAATTTATAACTGCTGCTAGATATGCACACTGTTACTGTGCCATGAGTAAAATCTCTCATCATGAGTTCTCTGGAAATTACGGTAAAGAAGAAACCGAGGTTGATACAATGATAGTTTTTTTGGATTAAATATGGATAGCAGGGCCATCATCTTGCAAATTCACACTCTCATTTTACTGGGAATAACATCATGGCAGTTCATCCAGATATTTTCTTGGTTTGTGATAGTAATTTAGAATATGCGTCCCTTGCACTTTGTGAACGTCATATTTTCAGTAAATAGTTTTAAAATGTTTGAAATATCACTCCAAAGAATTGAGTTATTCATTTAAATCCATCCATAAGTAACAATTCGCAAATCTTCATTTGCTACCAATAATGAAACAGGTATTAAAAATGTCTTAAGTTTATTTTTTGTATGGCAGTTTTTAATTAAAAAAGGATTACAGTACAATTATATAAAAATATACAGGTATAGAGGTAAGAGGTAAGATAATCATGGACGACTGACTGGCGCTGTGGCGCTTGGTGCCACAGGTTTCGGGTACGAGTCCTAGGGGTACCATGGATGTTTGCAGTGGGTCAGAATCCACTTTAAACAGCACGTCCCGGTCTAATATGACTATTGGCATAGTACTGACAACCCTACCCCATAAAAAGGAAAGCATCTCATGTTTCGAAATCTGCCAGTATGCAGACGGCTTTGGCCCACCATGGGGCTGCTGCGCTACTGATGATGATGATGATTAATCATTAAAAACATGTATATATTAAAAATAAAAATTAAATTCTGAAGTTCTAGACATCTATTCAAATAAATCCATTTCATGTTAACTTACAGATAGCATTGAAGTTTACAGACAAGCATTTTTACAGTATGGTTGCTGTGATAAGGTTTAATAAAAAATAAAAAAATATTTGTCTAATTTACGAATCCTGCTGGGAAGTGAAGCGAGACATCCCATTTAATGTACCGACGAAGCCGGTGGTGTCATAGGGGGTGGCCTTAACAGGTGCACCCCGTTCCCACCCCTATTTGAATTCCGGAAATCAGTTCATCTTGCTCCCGGGATTTATTGTACAAGAGTCAATAAGTGTTGCCAGCTTTTTTTTTTTTTTTTTTTTTGTATCTCGTGGTTAATGATGCTTTCGGATCAGGCTCTGTTTTATTTAGTTTTGATTTCAGGTTAATTTTCTTCTTTTTTTCTGGGGGGGAGGGAGGGGAGAGAAGGAATTTAAATTGTGTTTAAATGACGTCGGTTTTAATCAGATAAAACATTTCTTTCTTTACCGAAACTTTTTTTCTTTCCAGCAGAGTTTTTTTAAAAGATGGAGTGTTTAGGGTGTGGTTAGCAAAATTGAACACTCAGTATTTGTTTTAGCTCTGATCTTCGAACTTTAAAATCACCAGGTCTCAGTATTACTTTTGTGCTGCGTGTTGGCCACCCCTGGTCTAGAGTATACAGGTCTGCGGGATAATCTAAATAAATCTAATTCAAAAAATATCTGTTCTTAAAATTATATAATATAAAGAATACCATTTTGAAATGTATATTGTAGGTGTATGATTTTTCTCAAATTAGCTACATGCTTTATTTCTTTCAAGGCACAGACACACACAAAAGTTTTTAATCAATTTTTTTAATTTTCCAAAAAATTGAAAACTTCAAATGCACTCGTAAACACAAAATCCAATCCATTTCACGTATTGATGACGAAATTTTTCTTTCATTACAACGTAAAATAATTTTTCTCTCTCTAATTGGGACTTTTACTCCAGTTTGATTTCATTTCCGATGAGTCAGGCGAAATAAATGGGACTTAATTCAAAAGTCGATGCTTCGAATATTTCTCTTGGAATGCAATCAGGCTTCGCTTTTAACTTATTTGTTTTTTTATTCTAATAAACTGCGAAGAAGAAAAAAAGGCAAAAATAGGGTATTTCGTTCCGAAGATGAGTCGTCGAAGTAAACAAGACCCTTCAATTGACTTTTCTGTTTTTTAAAATCTTGTTTAGATAATTTTTCCTAATTCAGTTACCTCCTCTCCTTCCTTGTTCACCCATTTATTCATTTGTTTAATTTTTACTTAGCAACAATGACTTTAAAAAAAAAAACTTTTAAATAAAAGAGAAAAAGTTTTTTAATCGAAAACGGAATGTTTATAATCGGATGAAATTAAAATTCTTAAGCTGCATGCTTTGAAATTTCCCATGCCTATGAATGCTACTAATTGTATAGTACTAATAGCTATCATCATATACTATTCATTGTGAAAATGTTCATAAGATCTGTTTTATTGAAATTGTCGAAATATGTGGCCTACAAATTTCAAAATCAAATCGATTTTCTGGATTTCGAAAATTAAATTTATCACGAATAAATGCTAACAGAAATTTCCTTTGTGTTTTAATTAATTCTTTTTAAATTCTCCGTCGATTCATTAAATTTTGAATTCTCCGTCGATATAATTATTTTATTTCAATAATAATAGCATTTTTATCTAATGCAGTTGGCAATATAGAGACAGTAGTCCTTTATGCCACAAGCAAGGACTGCACCGTTGCGACTCATTGAGTACCACCCTGGCGCAAGTGTAGTTTGAAAAGAGGCTACGGACGCGAGTCACACTACCCCATCAAAGCTCTACGATTGCATTAGACCGGGACCTACGGTTTAAAGTGGATTCCGAATCACTGCAAGCAACCATCGACTAAACTAAAAGAAACTAAATCAACGTAAACAAAAACATCGATAAGTTGAGTACATTTTTGTATGTCTAAATTGAACGTAAAAAAAAAAAGTAATTTAGTACACTTTAGTTGACGTCTAAATGGATATAAACGAAATTAAGTGCCATTTAAAAGAAAAAAATATACATCATTTTGAAAACTTAGGGAACACCACCCAAAACATTCTTTTTTTTAATAAAGAATACGCCATTCATATCAGTATGTAACAAAATATTAAAACGCATCAGAGATTGTATAAAAACATGCTTCCGTAATTTTATGCACTTTTCGATAAACAATGTTCCGAACTTTTATTTACTTCCACATTTTACAGCACGATTTTTTCGAACAATTTGATGGCTTCTTCCTTAAGAATGATTTTATTAGCGTCGATTTTACGACACTAAACATTCATTTACTAGAATAAAAGTTACCGAAACTCCCTTACCCTGCAGGGTTCGCAAAGTGTTTAACGATTCTCGTCGACAAAAAGTCTTTTGAGAAGATCTTCTCGTAAATTTTGCACCGAATATTAAAAACAAAAACCGGAGACTTATCTGCTTAACTTCAAGGGCATAACTTCATTACAGAATTAATAAGCAGAAAAAAAGAAGTACTCCCGCCAATCTTTCAGTCCTAATGAAGAAATGAACTTAATTGGATTGAAGCGATGAAGATAAAAAGGTGAGGAAGTTTAATGGAATCAAACAAATAAATTAGTTTAAAAGAAGAATCCATTGCATCTTAAAAGCGAAATTTTAAAATCGTTACGCTATTAATATTTTGTTCTTCTTTAAACTTAAACTGCTGCACGAATGAGACCAACCATGCTAAAACCATGATTTTAATATCACATTGATTACCTCACCCATGATTTTCCGCACAATCAGCCATTATTTTAAAATATTGATTATCTTCACAGTGACCCATGATTTTAAAATCACCGATATTATCCTCATGATCAACCATGATTATACCCACGACCAACCAAGATATCACCGCGATCAAATGTGATTTTAAATTCACCATGATTATCCCCGCGACCAACCATGATTTTAAAATTACTATGATTATCTCCGCGACCAACCATGATTTTAAAATTACTATGATTATCTCCGCGACCAACCAGGACTTTAAATTCACCTCGGATGATCCCCACGACCCACCATGATTATCCCAACTCTTAAAAGAGTTAATAAGTTTTAACTCTTTTATTTAAATTTAGGCCTATTTAAGAAAGCATTCTTCTAAGCCTATTTAAGGCAGCATACATCTGATTGAATTGCTTTCTTTACTTGCAAATTGCAAATTTAGCATTAAAAATCAGTGCGATTTAAACAGATTTCTTTACCCAAAGAAGGCCTTATTGGCAGACACAATCTTAAAAACCATTTCCATTTCAAGTAATTTTTCATTTTTTCCATTTCTAAAATGCGATTCAAAAGACCGAATCATCTATATAGAAATGTCCCTTTACAGAAGACTTACTTACCTGCCATTCTCAAATACCGTACGAGAAAAACCATACTTGAAGGAATATGTATTGATGGGAGGTCTTCATTGGCCACCGTCATTTGAAGGATTGCATAGTATTCTATGATTTGTTTCGTTAAGTTAAATAAAGAGCATTTGTTTATTAAATTAAAATTCTTTGTGCAAGTAATACGATTAGCTTCCCTTCCATAAAACTAACTTTTGTATAAAAGGTTTTTTTATACACTTATTTCTAAAAATTTAATTTAAATATTCGTTGAACTTTTTGTTTGCTACTCATTTATCTCATACAAAAAAAAAAAAAAAAAAAAAATTTAACTTTTCATTTTTTGTGTGTG
>BPLQ01007105.1:0-317282 GCA_021605075.1 Caerostris darwini
AGTCTGCTACCTACAGAAGCTTTTTACCAAAAATAATAATAATTAATTGAACTACTTAAAAAAAAGGGAAAAAAATAAAGAGAAAAATAAAGTAAAGAATTTTCTGAGCAGAAAAAAAAAGGAATACAATAACAATGGATGATCAAGAAAGGAAAATTTTACAAAGCAAACAAAATGTGTCATCCTAGTACGACAGAATGAAGACCTGGAATAAAGTGACAGAAGAAAGCCAAGTTAATAATTAACTGATTAGGATTTTCATCTTTCTAGAAGATTACAAATCATCAAAAATATTGTTTTTCACTTCATCACAGTTCTCAACTGCATATATCCTTCACATTTTCCCCTATCATAAATTTATAGCATTTTTTTTATATAAATGTGACATCAAACCCACTCTTTAAAACTTATTATTTAATACTGTGAGTATAAAAATAGAACTTGAATAGTATCTAGTAAATCAAAGGACAAGTAAAAATCTAATCCACAGGTTAAATAGGAAATTATGGAAATTAAATTACTTCCTTATTATTTTGATCTCATAATAAATCGTCAACATATGTCATCAAATTACCAGCAGTACAAACCTCTGTTACACATAACCTGTATATCACAAGAATTCTTAGTACTGTTTAAATATCATGAGCCACAATAATAAATTACCTAGAATTATGTGCATCATGGGATCAGTAGCAAATAATATTTTATATGCAAATCTCTAATCAATTTTTTTCAAATAAATATTATTTTTCCCATGAGAGAATTAAAATATTTATTTAGAAGATAAATTATTTTAATCGAGTTATACATTTTTAATTAGACAAAACAAAATATTTTTTTCTAATTTAAAAGACTTTTAATTTCTTATGTGCTGTTTAGGTTTTATTTTCTCATAATAAAATTAACTGAGAAATTTTATCAATAATGATTCTTGGGGGGAAAAAAAAATCGCTTTTTTTTCCTGATAGCTATGAAAAACGATAGAATCCAAAATTAGCACACAATTTAATTGACCAAAATAAATGTGTCATATTCTAAAATACTATTCTTTTAAAATACACTTTTACATTGCTTGTTTAACACAAGCAGTTTTAACACTTTTAATACACAATTATACATATAAAATCTTTCAGATATTTGGTATTATGTTGAATTTGCCTCAATGTAATTATTTTTTCTGACTTTTCTTTTTTGAAAATAAAAACAGATAAATTTAAAATTAAAATTTTAATTTATTTTTAAATCAATTTTTAACTAAGAGAATCTCAAACAGTAAATAATATATTTTTCTTTCAATTTTGACAGAAGATATTAAATTGACCTATTTATTCTTCATGCACAGATTATTGGAACAAAGAAAACAAGCCAAAAGTTTTTAATTTTTTAACAATATGTTATAGATTAAAGGCATTAAACAATTCAAAACTACGCACGCCTTGTAATTATAGAATTTTCATCCGTTTCCTATAACTTTTAAACATTTCACATTCTAAAGCTCGATTTATTTTATGTGATAATAATTATAACTTTTGTTTAATGTTAAGAAAATCGAAAAATATATTAATATCGCTGTTAAAGCAACCAACAGTTGTAAAACCAAAACTATGATATATTGAGTATCACCGAACATTTAAAAGGAAATCATGGTTAAAAAAAAAGAAGGGAAAGTTGCTCGTAGCTATTTTGAAAATTTACTAGGTAAACTACAAGATACTTTGTTAAACTATTTTAATAATATAGTTAAATCATACATCAAAATCTTGTTTGATTTCTGTCATTCCGCAATATCTTATTGCAGAACTTTGAAACTGGAATATCATGTAGAGAATTTTTTACAAAATAATTAATGAAATAAACTTATATTTTATTTTTTAATTACCTGAAAGATTCCATGAAGCGCTTGGGCCGGTAAAGGCATCATTAGCAATTTACAAATCCACAAACAGAAACGCTAAACAAAACAATTCTTTGCATGTTACATTGTCATTTCAGGTTGCCATTTATTAAAGAAAATAAAAAAATTAAATAAATATTAATGTGCTTAAGAATGTTTTTTCAACTTACTACTTCGATAACTTACATTAATTTCAAGTAAATGCCAATAATATAATCTTCAGTGATAATTTTAAATATATTAGTTTTAATTTTATATGATTCAGGATTTTTAAAAACATTTATTTTTTTAAATTGGCAATCTATGGAAATAATTTTCAAGTTCGCGCTTCTTAGCGGCATTCTTGTTTCATTCGGTTTTTAATTCTAAATTAATAATTCTTATAATTCTTTAAATAATAAAATTTATTTTCTTTTGATCAATCTCAATTTTTGTTGGCCATTTTTTTAAGTAATGAATATATTCTGACTTTTTTTAGTTTAATTTAATTAAAATTACGAACTTTGTTTTATTTGTTTTTTCAAAAGAGTTGCTCTTTCATAAAGAAAACCTGTTCTTTAAGAACTTTTTATTTGATTTCTTTTCAAATAAAAAGTCGCCGTTAATTTTTTTTTTTAATATTATTAGCTTAAAATATTATGTTATTTGTTAAAATATCCATGGAATCAAAGCAATCTATCTTTGTATCCATTTTAAAAAATTAAAATACAGAGTTTTAAAAATTGCTATTAAATTCTTTTAATTTTTAATTATTACAAATAACGTTAGTATTTTGTTATAAATGTTAGAATTTTATTCATACTAAAATTCATATTATACTCTGTATTCATTTTAAAGGTTATCTTCTTTTTAGAAAATCTATTGTTATTTCATCAATATTAATATTTTCTTTTGTCATTATCTTAAAATAATTCATATCTCCTTAATATGTTAAAATATAAAAAAAGAGTTGTTTTTTTGGAGAGAATAATAAATTAAAAGTAATGCATGTGATACATTAAAAAATTATTTTATGTTAATAATAATTAGTAATTAAATAATTAACAATGTTAAAAAATTATTTAGTATAATTAATTACATTAAAAAAATAAGAAAATATTTTATTAAAAAATTTTAATAAAAAGAAATTTACAGAACAATTTAAAACTTTATCAGAATTCTTTATGCTATTTAGTCAGAATAGATTTTAATATTCTGTTAAAAGAATAAAAAAAAAATAATTGATTAAGATATATTCTTATTAACAATGAAAAAATAATGTATTTTATTATTTTTTGGAAGAACATATAAGACAAGAAGTATGTCTTGATCTTATGCATAGTATGTTTAATAATATAATTTATATTTTATTAAACATAATATGATTTTTTAAAACATATTTTTATTAAAAAACATTTCATAAAAAAATACTTTTGTATTAAATTATTTGTTCATGGTTTAAGTTTATTGTTTATATTATCAGGTTCATAATAGTGTGAAAGGTTCGTATATGAGTATTATATTCTAAATTAATTGGCAAAATATTTAAGTTATAAATATTATAACCATTTAAAATTATTGCAATGAAATCATTTTTATTTGATGAATAATAACTATTGTAATGTAATAAACAATTATTTTGTTGTAGTTTCAAACATGGGTAGATTGCCGAAAAATGGACTCAATAGAAAAAATCTTGATGCTAATATTCTGAAATGCAGACATCGTCATGCTGATACTAAGTACAGATCTAATGTTCAGTATTTATATTCAAAATTGAAAGAAATGTCAAGAAGCAAATCAGCTAAGGTATGTGAAAAATATTTTGTAGTAATTTCATGTATATATTTTATAATATTTATTTTATCTTTCGTAATTTTCTTTTTCTTTCTGTTTTTAAAGAGCCTTTTATTTGCTAATGTATGTTAAATATATCTATTATTATTGTAGTTAAATAAAATATTGTTATGCATTTGATATGATGTACTCAAAAATAATTTTTTAAATGTATTGCTTTTTGGTTGCTTTTTTTTAAATGATGTAAATTGATTTTAAATATATAAATAATATTTTGCACCATTAGCAATTTGGACTGAGTTAAATAGGCATGGATTATTTTTGATAATCCACTTTCTGAAATAAACTTTGATATTTATAATATTTAATATATAATCTATATTTTTTAAAAGCAAGAAATTTGTAAAATTTTGTATTTGTTTTCATGAATTTCATTGATATTTTTTTTTCACAAATTGTAGAGAAAATGTATTTATCATCAGCATTTAGTTATATAAATTCAAATTATCAGATTAATATATTAAGATTTTAGTTGTAGTTTAATTTTGTGTTTAACTTGTTAGGTAAAATATTTACCTTAAAAATTTGCTATAACTATTATAGGATTTTTCTAAAAAAAAAATGTATTGCATTTTTAAATAGAAATTTAATATAACTTTAATTAAGAAATATTTTATTGTCTATTTTTTTTAAATTTCTTTTTCATCATTTTTATTTCCAGGGAAATGTATTGAGTGATTCTTTATTGTTTATTCAATCATTAGAAAATGATATCGTTGACAAAGTTGGTAAGTTAAGTGCTAAATTATTTATCAAAAATTATTTTTGATGTATTTTTAATACAATGAAACTTTTCATAAAAAATTATATATATGTCTTTTATTAAATTATTTTAATATTCTTTAAAATAGTTATTAATTCAGTATAATATGTTGATGAGTCCATTAGATTGAAACTGTTAAATGCATTTTTAACAGTCATTTTTAGAAAAAGATTTTTTACTGAACATGTTAGGAGCTCAATTAATGTTGTCCAATTACTTAAATACCTGGTGTAGTATCGATTAAAATAATTTGAATTTGAGAAATCTTTCATTTTTATAGGAGTGACATCAAATTCAAATCAATAATAGCATCATTTTAATTTTTAGTTGTTTGCTTTGTTATGTTAATAGTATACTTTAAAAAATTATGAATGTAGGTACTGACCAAATGAAAATGTATCAGGATGAATTTTCAAATTTTCTTCTTCATGAAGAAGCAATGTGGTAAGTTTTGAAGTAATACTATACTTTGTAATTCTAAAAATTTTTAAAAACGAATTGATTCATTAAAAAAAAATTAATTTTGCAATAAAAAAATTTCACTTATAAATGCTGCAGTTAATAAAATTGCTTAGAACATTTATATGGTATTGAAATTATTTTTTTGTTAAACAATAACATTTTATACACTTTAATGTGTTGCTACAATAGAAATTTGTAATTATTTTAATTTGAAAATTATTTTACAATACAAATTTGTAAAATAATTTTCAACAAAGGAAATATCTTTATTCCTCTATAATTATAAAGTATAACTGTGGTTTAGAATAATATAAAATAAATAATAAGCTTTCTTATAGCATAAAATTTTTTTCACCATTTGTTAAATTGTTTTTATTATGTGAAAAATATTTATTATTTTGGTACTTTCTAATTATTATTAGCTTGCAGTCCTGTCCTCAGTTAATTATAATCTGCTGATCATGAGAAAACATGTTATCTGCCATAATAATAAAAATGGATGAATATTAGTTTACAAATCCAAGTTCATTGATATTATTAAATGCAAGATTCTCTTGGGAGAACTCTATTATTATAGAAAATGGAATTAATCTCTGTCATTTTAAGGAGGATTTCAATTATGTGAGTGACCATTGTGGCCTTACAAAATTGAAAACTTTATAGTTGAAAATTGTGAATAGAAGCAAGGCCAGTGGCTTCTTTTTGATGTGGAGTATCAAAATTCATATTATTTGTACCACTTCTTTGGTTTTGTTTGTTGCTCTGTGGTCATCTTGTGCATACAAATGCTAAACATACTTGGACCTATAATTTAAAGTGGATTCCAAACCACTAACAACCATCCATGCCACCACCAGGATTCGACCTGGAGCCTGTGGTACCAAAGACCAGAATGCTAGCCAATTGGCCATCAGGCCGTGTGGCACTTGAAGAGCTATTTTGTATAGTAGAGAGTGAACAAAAATTTTGATGAAAATTTTTCAAATATATGTTAATGTTAAAATACAGTAACTTCTCTTTAATCTGTCATGTACTGATTAGGGTTTTTGCACGATTATTGGGCATCAATGTAATTATAAAAGGGATACCAAAGATAAAACACTTTATAAAGTATTTTATCCTTTGGTATCCCTTTTATAAAAAATTTAAATTTGTATACATTTAGAGCATTTAATATGCATGCAACATGTACATATTTAATGTATATATATTTAATGAAAATGCTAGAAGCATTCTATCACCATCTTTCACTTAAAGTCAGTAAATGCTTGAATTCATACAAAAAAATATGAAGGCGAAAGCTCAATTGGTACCCAATTATCAAATGCCTTGTTAAAGAAAAATTATTGTATATGTTCATTTTATATCATACCCTTTTAATTACTAAATATTAAATTATCCAAAGAAAAAAATGGAGAAATTCGAACTAGTGAATTTTAAGCATTGTCATTATTTGTAATTTTTGTTGTATTATGTAATTTTATAAAACTAAATCAATCTAATTATTTTTTATTTCTGAATAGGAAAATAAAAGATACTGTCAAGTGGTGGGATAAAGTGGAAGAAACTCTTGATTCTCAAGTAATTTTTCTCCACTTTAATGCTACTTAAAATAAAATTCATTTGAAATTTTAGGCATGATGCTTTGAAAAATATTTAAAAATTAATTTATATCATGTTTTTTTCTACTATTAATCATGAGCTCTATTTTTCCAGTATATTAATTTTATTCTCATAAAACATATATAAAGAGTTTCTATAAAAAAAATAATTTGTTTTGGCTTTTTTCTGTGTTGTATAATTTAAAAAATTATTGTTCATATTTATATTTATATATATCCTATATATGTAATTGCATTTAACTTATCTTTATTGCTTAAATATAGAAATATTTTCAACTTCTAGATAATTTTTTTTAATATTTCTAATAATCTTAACAATTTTTGCACATAATATGTAAATATTAAAGCATAATATAAATATCAAATTTTTACTTAATATTCTCCTTTCATATATTATTTTATAGTTCTCAGTATTAAGAAAATATCCAAATTTATAGAATATCATGTAAATGTATTCATGATGACATTTTAAAACCACTATAATTTTAGTATAATAAATATATTTTAATACATTTTCTAAAATACTTTTTTTTTCTGTAGGAAAATTTCTCATTAGAATTCAGTATTGATAAAGCAGACTTTCCAAATACTGAATGGTTTGTATTTTTTTAACTAGAAATAAATTGAAACTATTACTAAAATTAAGTAAATTAGTGAAAAAAAAATCTTGTCCAAGGAAGGAAAATATGTTAACTTATCATGAATATAAAAAAGATTAAACATGGCAACATTCCTTTGTTTATTATTTAAAAGAATATGTTAACCTATAAAGTTGAATTAATAAGTTCACATTTATATCAAGCTTTGTTTTCATGTAGAATTGTTATTATAAAAATATTTATTCTATTTGTCATTTATTTTTATTGAAACGTAAAATATGCCTTTTATTATTATTTTAAACCTTGTTAAAATATTTTCATTATTTTTGTATTTCTTTAATTATATTAGAGTTTTTCATTGTATATATAATGGAAAACTTGAAATATTAAACTATTGCGATTTCCACAGATTATATGTCAGAAAATCTTAAGAATTTTATGATGCAGATTATAGATTGCATTTGATTGTGGGCATTTATTTATTTCAGAATTCTATGAAACCACTGTCTAAAAATACATTGCCTAAAAAAATTGATAAAATTTTGTGTGAGGGAAGAAAACACAATCTTGTATACAAAAAAAAATAATTATAATAATAGCTGTAGATAACGAAAGTGATTTGGTCTTAAGGAAAGTAAGCAAAATGTGCAAAAAAAAGTGTCAAATGAAGTTATAGATAATTAAAACATTTTAAAGAATGAAAAATTAATAATAAAACTGATACAAATCGATATTTTCATTTGTTTAATTTTTTTCCATAGTTCTTAAATGATATTTACTTTATGATTTTGTTTGTTGTGTAATTATTGCTTTAAAAGCACTCTTTTAAAATTGAAAATAATTTGATAGTTTTATGCCATAGTTATAAAAGCAGAATTAGAATAATATAGGGAATGTCAATTATGAATTATGCTTTTTTTTCTCCCTACAGGTTGTACTGCGATGCTGTTTATAGGTAGAAAATTAGAGTATTTTAATTCCAAAAATTTATTTTGTAAATTTTTATCTAGCACTTGATTTTTAATTTTGATATATAAAGTATTTTTTTATTGAATTGTTACATTTTTTTTAGGTCACATAATAGCCCCCTTTGGATAATAATTCTGCTTCTAATACAAAACAAATTTTTGTAGAAGTACCTCTCTGCTTTGATACAGATATGGAAACAAATGAACCTGTACTACAACCATTTGATGAAATCTTCCCCAGAAATTATGTTCAAAATACTACGAAAAAAGGTTAAAACATTTTTTATACCTTTAAAAATATTTATTAATTTTTATTATAAACTAAATAAAAAATGTGCATCATTATATTATATATTTTTTATACCTTTAAAGATATTTATTCATTTTTATTATAAACTAAATAAAAAACATGTGCATCATTATATTATATATTTTTTATTTACTTCAAATTATTTATAAATACTTTTAAAAGATTATGTTAACACAATTGTTGTATATTTATTAAATAAACTTTCTTATATAATATCCCTAATTTCTTTTTATATTCCAGATATATCCATTCCCTTTGAAGAAATTTCCGAAAGTACTTTTGTTCCTTCAGAGGAAAATCACTTTTCGAGTTGAATTAATATCCATTATCTTTCAATTTCTCATCTTTATTTTAAACCTCATTTGTTAATATGCTTTTCATAATATTGTAGTACATTATTTACAATTCTTTATTGTATGTAAATGTTTTGTCATATATATTTAAATTATTTGTCGATAAATTTAGCTCAAAGTAATAACTTATTTCAATTGAATTATTGAAAAAATATTCATCAAAAACATTATTTTATTTTCCTTCAAACTTCTTTCATATGAAAAAAATGTGATAACTTCTCAAGATGTCATTTAATAGTGTTATTTGTCTGAAAAATTTCTGTTATCTGTATAGAGAGATAATTTATTTTATGGATTGTTTATCTACTCTCAGAACTTTATATCTTTTTAATGTATTGTTTATTGGCATATTTATTTATTAAACTTAGTATGCTTTCTAATATTTTATATTTCAGTAAAACTTTTTAAAAAGTGTATTATTTTAATGTGATATCAGTTATTAATAAATTTAATTGTGAAAGATAGTGCAAATATATGGGAGAAAGTGCAAATGACTTTTATGTATTTTTTAATACCAAAAAGCACATGTGTTTTTATCAATCACTGTGTATTTATTATAAGCAGGAAATTAGGATCATTTTTAATAATTCCTGAATTTACCCATTCTTGTACAATTTTATTATATATATTTATATATATAAATATAGCTGAATTAAATATTTTAAAAACCATTTCATTTTCTTATTTTTTTTGTATTACTTCATATCGTTAAAATCACACAACACATAGCAAACTATATTCTTGTTTTATAAGTATTAAGATGTTTATAATTTACATATTTTTTGTTGTATAATTTAACTATAACTTTTAGTGCACAATAATGTTCTTAAATTTTATTTGTAATGCCTAAAGTTCAAAAAGTTGTTGCAAATTTTTATGAAATTTTTCATTTGATGTGATTTGATATTTCATAAAGTTATGATTAACATCCAGGTCCAGGTGAATGGATCTCTCAAACACTTAGTGTAAAAGTTTAAATGCAATTTCTGATGTGAATTGGGTTCACCTATTTCTAAACTATGTTTTTTCCCATATAAATTTAATAACTTATGAAATACTGCCATTTTTTTAGAGAGAAATATGATTATTCCAGTACCTCTACTGGAATAATGAAATACTGCCATTTTTTTAAGAGAGAAATATCACATTAAATTAGTTCACAATATAACACTGCACTTAACTTTATTACTTAATACAGTTTCAATCATGAACAATTAACAAAAACTTGTTGATATTAGAAATAAATAATCAACTCAATTTTGAATAAAGGAACTTATTAACATTAACATTTACATATTATTATTGTTCCTATTATACTGTTCAGGGCAACATAGCATGACTAAAACACTGATAGTCTTATACAAGGAAATAAGATGGACTCAAATGAAAATGAATATTGTTTACCATTGTTTTAATAATGAGTGAAAAATAAATGGATGAAATCTGTGGTTTTCTGCATTAATGTCAGGTGTCAATTTTCATAATGATCCCATGATGCAGTTTTCCCTATCCACCTCCCCACCCACATTTCATCCGTCCTTAATCGAAGTCATCCCCCCAACCATTCTCCTCTAAATGGTTGGTGAGTGGATGAACAAATAATAATTATTAAGTTATTACGAGTTTTAATTAAAACACAAGATGGCTGACAGATTTTAGATTAAAAAAAAAAAAAATGGATCAAAATGACCAATTTTGACTTAATTTTACACCCCATCCACATTTCCTCCATCCTTAACCATTTCTCGTTAAGTAGTGTGTGATTCCTTCAAACCACTCTCCTCTAAAAAGTGATGTGTGGACAAAAGAAAAGTTTTAAGAAAAACCAGTGAATTAAGAAAGACACAAGAGGGCTAACTGATTTTAGATAAAAAATCGATCAAAGTGACCAATTTTTATGCGATTCCACCCTCAAAAGTTGTTATTGTCTTGCGCAAACCAACAGTGAACAATAGAGTGGCCATTGGAAAACCGTGCTCTATTCTAGACACAATTAGAATTATTTGTAACCCTTTAGTGTGAGGCAATTTGGTGCCAAAAAACCAGTAGTTGGTAAATCGTTGTGGAAATTAACCCAATATCTAACTAACCCCCGGCTCTACAGCCCATGATAGATCAAGGCCATCTGTCTACTGGCAGATTCCAAGATGTTTTCTTTTTACAGGGTAGTGTTGACAACCCTAACAGTCATATTAGACCGGAGGATCATATTAGATCATTCCAAAAAGAATACTAATTATTAAAATTTTAAAAGGCACGATTTAAAAAAAATTAGATAACAGATTAAGCTTTCCATCTAAAGTAACTTGGTTCGAAACCAGACAAGCAATACCGAACAAAAGTTTCCGTGCTGAATCTGTCTGAAACTTAGCGACTCACAAACTTCTATTTGGTCACATCAACCAAAAGCATTGCTCAAAAACTTATCAATTTCCTGGAAGATACTTCATCTTTTCACCCCTATTTAATTAAAGATGTCATTTAGTTCACCGACATTATAAAAATCTGCACCAAATAACATTGCCACCGAAGTATATTTCATTAACTTTTACAGAGCTTTATATTTCATTATGATGGCCGAGTGGCTAGCAAACTCGGCACCCCAAATTTTGGGTTCGAGTCCCGGCGATGGATGTTTGTAGTGGTTAGGAATCCACTTTAAACACGTAGGTCCCTGCCTAATAGGATCTTAGAGCGTTGTGGAGGTAGTGTTACGCGCTTCCGTAGCATATCTTCCAGCTACACATGCTACATGAGCAAAAAGCGATGCAGCCTTTACTTATGGCATAAAGTTTAAGTATACATCATTACTTATCTCTCTGCATTATCAGCTGCATTAGAACAACTTCACATAAGCGAATTTTTTTAAAATAATTATTCTACATTTGTGTGGTTGACACAAATAACAATAAAATTGTAATCTTTTGGGCCTATATGCAGATCACCCATAAAATTTAGAATTTAATGTAAGAATAAAGAGAAAAATGTAAGAATAAAGAGAAAAATAAAATAGCAATAAGATTATTCTTAAATAGCAATAAAAGCAATCTTAAAGAACAAACTAGTAATATAAAAAAAAATTTTTAAAGTCAATTCCTTCTTTTTTTTTCACTCTATTGCAGAAAGTCCTTTATAAATAATTCTCATTAATTTTTTTTAAAGGTTATCTGGCGCCATCTATTGGTAGATATAGGCAACTTAAATCTAAAAAAACCCTAAAATTAATGAATTAAATTTAATTACTGAATTAATATTTGAAAAAACGGCATTAACATCCAGTGTCATCCACTACAAGTTAAAAAAAAAAAAATGTATTTGAACTTGAGTGGATGAATAAGAAGCATTTTATGAACGATTGAAAATTTGAACAAGATATATATAGGGAGAGTGTGAGCTAATAGAAGGAATTTTAAAAAAAAACTACAGAATTCCAAATGATTTTCTTTTCGTGAAAAATCTTGTTTTCACTTTCAAATAAAATTATTTTTGCTATCATCAGACGATCTTTTGAAATAATTTTGCATTAATTTTTCTTCTGAATTGACTTTTTACTAAATTATTTAATAATTACTCAATTTTTTTCTAAATAAACATTATGCATGAAAAAAGAAAATTAAAAAAATCACAAATATTAAGTGGATGAAATTTTTTAAAAAAAAAATTACAGATTTCAGTGAAAATCTCCAAAATTAAAAGCGGTCAAGGACACGAAAAACTCCGCTCCTTAAAAC
Source organism: Caerostris darwini (assembly GCA_021605075.1). Lineage (NCBI taxonomy): Eukaryota > Metazoa > Arthropoda > Arachnida > Araneae > Araneidae > Caerostris > Caerostris darwini. The sequence goes on from BPLQ01007105.1 coordinate 12,539, forward strand.
AATACCCATACATTTTATGGTTAATTACAAAGTGATCATTAAATGTAAATAACGAATGAAAAGATTTTATACATTCAGATCATACCTTTTCTATATATTTTTCACAATAGTGGCGAGTATCATTTCAGCAGTAAATCAGCTATAGCACAGGTGCATTGATATCTCAAAATATATAATTAAAATAATTTAATATAACGAAAAATTTATGCCTTAAATTAATTTATTAATTAATTTAAAAATTTTTAATGACAGGTTCATTATTTTGCTAATAGATGGCATTGCAGTTTATTATTTGAACCACTGAAGAACAGATTTTTTTTTATATGTAATTATTTCTTAAATTAAAGTATAGATTTTACAGATTTGGCAAATCATTTTAAACCTTTTGCAAATCAAATTCAACTTTTTGTAAACCCAATTGAACTTTTTACAAATCAAATTAAACTTTTTACAAATCAAATTTAACCTTCTGCAAACCAAATTAAACATTTTGCCAATCAAATTCAATCTTCAAAATTAATATTTTATTTAGAGGTTAATACTTGTAGTGTATGTTTATAAAGACGAATATGCATGTGTAAGTCTAAATGTGTATTTCTCTATGAGTAGTGATGTAATGGTATGGGTAAAAAATGTATACTTAAATATACATGCATCCACAACTACAACTACATATTTACTTTAGTATATATGCATATGAATTTGTAAGAGTGTGATATTTGTGCGTTTACCCGTGTTTTGAAATATATATGCGAATCAGTGTTTCTATAAATGTGTGGACATACGACTGTTTACCAGTGCGTATGTATGCACATGTTTATGTGAGTGTTGTATATATATATATATATATATATATATACGTGCATAGGGTTTTTTTTGTATGTGTATACGTATATGCATGTAGGTTAGTGCTTAGTATGTAAGTTTGTGTGCGACAATGTATGGTCATTCGCATGTTTGTTCTTTCTCGAGCATATATGTATTTGTGTTTGTGCATATGTGGATTCGTATGTGTGTGTGAATGCATGAGTGTGCACATATGTTTATATGTTTGTACGTATGTGCACGTGTATATATATGAATGTGCATGTGTGTATATATATGAATGTGCATGTGTGTATATATATGTATGTATGCATTTACGTGATGTATGTATGTGTTGTGCATGAGCATGTATATGCGTATTCATGTGCATATGTATGTGTGCGCATGTACATGGATCTGCACGTGCGGTATGCGCATGCGTATGTGTTTGTGCAAACATGTGAATGTGCATGCATGTATATATATATATAACACATTTATTTATAAGCATGTATATATACATATGCATACTTATAAATAAATGTGTTTAATTATATATCTGTTAATTATATGATCATCACAAAGTACTGAATTTATATGTGTATTTTCGTGCATTACATATATGTGTCTAACATCTATTTATAAATGTACATATGAACACACTAACACAGATACATACGCACGCGCACACATATGCATGCTCATGTATGCACAGACAACGTGTCTAATATTTAAGTGATTATTTTCCTTATCTGACAAGAACAGACGTATTTTATGATTTCTCCTTCTATCAAAATCTGAAAACTTGTGGAGTTATTTCACCTCATATTTTAAGTTAATTTTGCCCTACTTTAAGCGATCAAATTTAATTTAAACGTTGTAGACTTATCAAGGACCGACGACACTAAAATATTTTGATAAGTTTATTATCTCATCATCAGGATCGCCAGGATGAGTCATTTTATTTTAACTTATGAAGAGCAATTTAACCCATGTAGAATGAAAGTACCTAAGACATTCAAACCTACGTGGGACAGTGGCACAACGGATAACGCGCCTGACTACGGATCAGGAGATTCCCGGTTCAAATCCTGGCTGGCTCGACCTATTCGCATTTAGCCTTTGTTTTATTCACAATTAAATTATTGTAAGAACTATAGTTTCAGTCCTCCGTACAGGGACCTCATTTAAATATTATAGTTAAAAAACACTCTTTTAGAGTTAATCAAACTAATAAATTATAGTTTAAAAAAACTAAAACAACACGCTTTTAGAGTTAATCAAACTAAAAAGTAAAAAATAATTGTTAACATAAGAGTAAAATGACCGACGAGAAAATGAATGTCACTGTTCTAAAAGCGTGGGGGGCTTTGTATGACATTTTAAAACTAACTCTGCATTTCGGAATGAAACTGGTGAAAAATTATAATGATTGATATCGAGCACCTGAGCTTTTACAACAGGGACATTCATTTTCTCGTCAGTTATTTTTATGTTAACAATTATTTTTTACTTTTTAGTTTGATTAACTCTAAAAGCGTGTTTTTTAGTTTTTTTAAACTATTAATTAACTTATTTTTTTTACAGCAAGTTGATCTCAGCTTTAATTTCAATATCTTTTTTCCATAGTATATGTGAAATAAACACGACTTTAATAAACTCATTTTCCATGTTGTTTCATTTTGAATGGTCCACATTTTTTTTTTCAAATATAATCATTAAACATAATTTGTATTTATAATTAATTTAAACTTTTCTGTCACGAAGAGTTAGAAAACAGGCTTTATTTGACATAGTATTATTTATTTATTACTTTAACTTTTTAAACTAGCTAAAAAAAACAAAGCTAACTTTAAGTTTTTAAATCATTATTTACTTTTTTTTTATGCCGTTGCTTGACGAAAGTTTTCATTTCCTCCATTTTTAAAAATAAATGAAACAACTTATACAATCACAAAAATTAATACCAATTCTTATACAAAACTAGAAGAAATCAGCAAAAACGATCAGCATCAAAATTTCTTAATTAAAAAGAAATATTTCAACCAAAACGCAAATTCCAAGAAAATAATTTGAAATTCTTATACAAAACTACATAGGAAAGTTCGTTAGTGAAAATCTGAATAATAATAATAATATTAATAAAATTTCAATCAGAATACAAATTTAAAATGGAATGGTTTTTTTTTATTTTCTAATATAAGAACTCTAAATGCAATAGATAGGCTTGTGCAAATAGTCATGAGAATTCAATATCAAGGTTTCCTGGTTGATCCTGTCATCTCTATTCTTTACATTAATGATATTCCACAGTTTAACAGAATTCATTGCAGTCTCTGCGCGGATGCAGTATTCATGCAGTATTCAGAGAATTCATGCAGTATTCTCGAATAACGCTCATGAATTAAAAAAACATTTCTGTTAAATACTTTACAAATCTTGAAGCTTTACCTACCAGGTGGAAAATCAAAATGTACGTTGATAAAAATTGAAGATGTACAGGTTAATGTTCCACTCTCTACTATTTTTCCTTTTAGCCAACCAATACATTGGCCAAACGAAGCTAATTACTTAGGAGAGTTTCTTGACAATAAACTCACTTACTTTAATCACATTAAACTAAAATACAATATTTGCCCCCATGCTCTAACCATTTATTAATAGACACTCTTCTCTTTGTTTACAATACAAATTTAAAATGGAACGGGTTTTTTTTTATTATTTTCTAATATAAGAACTATAAATGCAATAGATAGGCTTGTGCAAATAGTCATGGGAATTCAATATAAAGGTTCCTTGGTTGGTCCTAATAAATTTATTAATAGAAATAATCCTAATTTCCTATAGTCCTAATTTATTAATAGACACTCTTCTCTTTTTTTGATGATAAATCAAGCATCTACATGCAGTATATGCTTTCCATTATCACTTATATTATCACTTATTATCACTTTCCATTATCACTGATAGCCCTGTTTTGGGCTGTGCTGCGAAGTACCATAGTAATTATATTCAACGACTAGAAAATAAACTACCTAGAATGATTACTGACTCTTCCTGGTACTTTAGAAATGACGACAATTGTCACTCTCTTGCCCTGTCTAGTATTCAAAAATTCATGTTCAAGTTTACAGAGAAATTTTATAGCAGCCTTGATCAAATTCCGAATGATGAAATTCGTAATTTTCTTAAATACAATTTATCTTTTCCTGAATACGCTAAATGCCCCGGAGTGGTACCGCATAATTTGCAATGTCGCTAGACGAACTGGCTGATTATTGAGAGTATCGTTCGTGAAATCGTAAGGTTGCGGGATCGATCCTCAGGCAGCCTCTTTAGACATCATTTCTAGCAGAGGTTGTTCTTTCGTATTTTTAATTAATTACATGGGGCCAAGGAACTCTGAAAACCTAAAATAATGATGATGTGCATTCAATAGACATGTGCAGATATTAATGAAACTGTTAATTTAAATACAATGATGAGAATTAGATGTTCAACTTTGGTAACCGTTGGTTCTTATATAAATGATACTAGATAGACCTCGTTGTTTTTTATTTATACTAAGAATATTGCATTGCAAGAAGAACAGCTAGTGTGAAATCGGATTTTTAATATCTATTTTGATTTCTGTCAGCGGAGCGCGTTTTTCTCGCGATATTTAGAAAAATAACAAAAAATTAATGATGCTGTGACTGGATTTTTTTTCTAATGCAGCTGGCAAACACTTGCACAGCTTAGTCTGGGATGCCTTAAGGCAAGCGCTACACAGACGTTACTCACTTAGCATTACCCAGGTGGCGCGTGTAACTTGAAGATAAGCCACGAACGTGGAGTAACAATGCCCCCACATTGCTCTACGAACATATTAGACTGGGACTTATGGTATAAAGTGGATTCCAAACCACTACAAATATCCATTGCACCACCGGGACTTGAACCCGAAACCTGGGTACTGGATGCCAGAGCGCTAACCACTCGGCCATTCAGGCCCTGCTGTGACTGGATTGAAACTGCTATATTTCTTAAGATATATAAATATAGATTTTATAGTGAATATAAATCTTGTATCCACGTCTTTCTTGAAGTTAATTCCGATATGGGCCAATAATCAATATATAAGTTGTGGTACTTACCCATTAACAAAATTAACGAGCAGAATGATGCCTTTCGTTGAGATTATTTTTTAACGCATTGACTACAAGAATTTTAGTTTCACAAACAAATTTATATTTCTTGATAAATTAACTTTTTCATTTTTCACTTTTGGCTTCTGCCTTGCATTTGATTTCAGCAGAATAAAATAATTTTATTTTATTTTAAGTATTCGGCAACGTATAATAACAAACACAGAAATGAAATCTGGCAACCTTGAATTTACAACTTAATTTCGATTTTCTCACCTCAATTGGTGAATTTGTGTTGTGGCATTTGTTAATTAAGTTAAATGTTATTTTTTTAATTCTTGTCATCTTTCATTAGATATAGATTTAAATTAATGAAATAGTTTATTTGATTATCTCCAGTAGATTACAGAAATTTTTATTTATTAGCTATATTTGAATCGTGTATTTTGAAAGGTTAGTTCTTTTATCTGGGTTAATGCGAATTTTTTTTTTCTTTCATGTTTATGCATGTAAAATTTTGTTTGATATTACATTTTTAATTTCGTAAATTAACAAGTAAATATTTTATGCTTTATATATATATTTCATTAAACATATTTTCGAAAAATGTTTTGAAAAATTGCGCATACTTCCTGCGTACTACTTAAAGTTCAATAACATATGTTGCAAACAATAATACTTCCGTTTTCTAACTAATCGAAACAACAGGTTATAGTTAAAAAATCTAAAATATTATAAAAATTCGTTGTATTGAAAGAATTAATATGTTTTTTTACGTTATTATTTTATAATATTGAACGAAATAATAAAAAATTATATAATTTTAAACGTAAGTCGTTTTTCAATTAGTTAAATTCCTTCAAATTTTTTAGAAATATTGAAGAGTAAAATTGTTTTTGTAAAGTTTTTTAAATTACAAATATAAAATATTAATTTCTATTTCAAAATAACTATTTATTTTGTAAGATTTTTTTTTTTGGAGATTATCTAAAGAATTGCTTTTTTGTAAAATTTGAATGAATGAATTTTAATTAATATTTATTTATATTAAATATTTTGTATGAATTTAAAAAAAATATATGTATTATATAAGGATTTTTTGTTTAACTTGATGAGGTGTCACAACTATAATATACTACAATACTAATAGTACGTGAAAATACGTTGCTAATTTGCACTACTACCAATTTTTTTATTGTAAATTTAATTAAAGGGCGAAATTTATTTTTAATGTAAATTTAATTAAATGACGAAGTTTATTTTAGTTTGTAACTTAAGCAATTTGTTGTTGCTTCTTATTGCTTATTTAAAAATTATTACGAAACAGTGCTATATTTGTCTTTAGTAACTGTTATTATTTTGCCTCTAAAATAGTTAATGCTGCAAGACTTCTGATCGTTTTTTTTTTTTTTTTTTTTTTTTTTTAAATCTCTTATTTAATTGAAGATTTTAATGTAGCACATTATTTACATAAAGTTATTGAAATAAGTGTTGTGTTATCTTTATTATGAAATGAATAAATGACTGAATTTTAAATGAAAGTATGCATTTTTAATGACTGTCTTACTTTTTTTCTGTAATATATTTATTATTTTTGTATTTTTCATCTTTTTAGTATGTCTATTGAGTTTATTAATGTAATATTAGTAAATATTAATGGAAATATTATAAGAGACTGTAAATGTCATTTACATTCTTTAGTATAATAGTGTTTAAGTAAAATTGTTTAATTGTTATTTGAGTAGTTAATGTATTATCCTCAGGCCTGAGATTCATTGTTAGTATTAACCTCAACACATCAGTATAATCAGCACTGATATCAGATTAATATCAGTGCCAGAAAATCTTATCCTGGTTGACATATATCAGTGGCTTGCAGTTAATATCAAAACTTTTTAATTGTGTTTTCATTTAAATAATTATTTCAAATATTAATTTTATCCCTACATATAGCAGTCTTTTTATATCTAGATTTAAGTATGTGAAAATCCTTAATACCCATCAATTTGATCTTAAATATCTGTTTAAATTTTTCTTTTTATATTTTTTTGCTTCAGATTTCTTGCATGTTATTAAAATTAATTATTATATAAATTATATTTAATCTTTAAATCTTTTATTTTCAAATCCATTCTATTTAAATATTGCAGTTTCTAAAAAAATATATATTCTAAAATATATATTACAGTATAAGAGTTTATATGAGGATCTTTTTTATTCATGGGATGTCAAACCATCATATACTCTACTATATGCAAAAATATGTTACTATTTTCTATTCTACTCCTAGTTTATATTACTCCATATTCTGATAAAATAAAAAGTTAATTAAAAATGACTGTTAATACTTACAACATTGTAAAAAAAAAAAAAAAAGTAACGGAAAAAAATAAATAATAATAATAAAATTTGTTAAAAAGTTGACTTCTAACATTAAAATGAAAAAAGTTAAAATGGAGCTTGTTTTGGAATTTTATTTTTATGATCTTGATCTCTGCTATATGAATCTCTGTCTTTTACTGTAAAAGAAACTTAAAGTTAAGCTAATTAGATTGTATATTAGATGTATATATATAAGAACTAAATAATTTTTAGTAAGATTAGGTTATTTGGTAGCTGGTTTAATAAGAATATTTTAATTGGTTAATAAGTTAGTTAAAATTCAATGTTGTCAAACTTAAGCATTTTATCATGTATAAATAAAATAAATGGATTTGTTACTGTTAATAATAAAATTTAAAAAATATTTTAGATGTAATTTTTAATTATAATATATGAAATATATATTATTTAAAATTAATTTTATTAAATAGCTTTCAATGTATAATAAGTAATTTGTGAAGTTTTATGGAAGTAATTATTTATGATGGCATGCTTTGTTATTTGATTAGAAAATCAAGAGTACATTAGATTTTCTGATAATTTCCTAGTGATTTATATTTATTTTTAGTAATATATTTTTTTTTCTCTTGAAAATTATCAAGTCGCATAAATAGCTAAATGTGTAAAAAAATCCATTGTTTAAATTGATTACAATTGATATATTTTTCATTCTGTTTCTTTAAGCCTTTTCATCATTTTAAGCCTTTTCTGTGTTTACTTTGTTCTTTTATATATTATTCATTAATATCTAGAGTGTAAAAATGCATTGAGAAGTTTAAAAAAGGAAATTTCTTCATGTAATATTTTGTAATTTAATGTTATTGTTATGATATTTGATAATGATTTTGGGACAACTATATTTTGATGACAATTATAATATAATATTGCATTGTTATTAATTAAAAAAAAATTTAACATATTTAATAATTTTTTTTTTTAAATTTTTAAAAACTGCCTTCATTCTTTGCATGATTGTATTCATAAATATGTTTGAAAATCAAAACCAATTTCCAAAGAAAGGCAAATTCTTATTGTTAGTTTTATTATACACCTTTGGATAAAAAGTAAATAGGAATAATATTTTTTAGAAAAATAATTTAAATTTTAAAAATTTAAATTTTCTCATGAAATACATACCAAATTAATTTTTAAGAATTAAGTTGACTTATAACTTTAAAAAACTATATTGCCTTCAAATTTTTATAATTGTCTATTAGATTTGAAGATTTATCAAATTGAGAAAAGTTATGAAAAGATGCACAAAATTTTATGTTTGTGCTTCCTACATAAGAAATAATTAATTTACAAAATAGTTTTTTTTCTTGACTCTAAAGGGTCCATCACATTCCTGAAAGCAAAAAGAACAAATCAGTTCACAAATCTTAAAAATAGAAAACAAAATGGAGGGAAAAAGAATTAAAATGGAAAATTTAAAAAATTTGTAAAATTAATCTAATTTGAAGAATGTTTTAATCAATTTTTCCCAATTCTTTACTAAATACAATTAAATATCTGTAAAATAATAAAAAATTTGCAAAACTATAATATAATTCTTCATAATTTTTTATTTGACAGTTTCTTAAGTTCTTAGAATCTTATAGCAGAACTTACCAACATTTCACAAATATTTTTTTTTTAGATTTTTGACTTGTTCTTACTAATTTAAAGAAGAAATATTGAACCTAAAAGAACATATTGCTTTACTTGATTTTCATTTGTTGATTAAGAAGTCTGTTAGCATTTACTAATAGTAGGTAATAGCAACAACATAAGAGTTAGTTTGTGTGGATTGTTCTCTGAGGGTTTTTTCGTTAGGATCTTATTTCACCTTAAGTTTAAATTTTATTAAAGTATTCTCTTTAATAACACTGTTAATTCTTCTTGATTATAAAAGTTATTTTCTTAATATTTAATAATTTCTTTGAATTTTCAGATTTACAGTTTTAAATTGCATATAAGCCAGCACTTCTACTTCTATATGTATTATTCTTTTCCGTATTGCCAACCTACCAAAGAAATCCACAATGAAGGAAGAAATATGGGCTGCTGTTAATTTTTTGACACGTCTGGTCAGTAAATATGATGGTGTTAATGAAGACCAAGTAAAAGAATTCCAAGAAACTCTGATTGAAATTCTGACAGAGAAGTTTAAGGGTCACTGGTTCCCAGAAAAACCCAATAAAGGCCAAGCTTATCGCTGTATCAGAGTTAATGGTAATGAACGTAAGGATCCTGTTCTAGAAAAGGCAGCTGAAAAGTGTGGCCTTCAGTATGAAAACCTGCATTTGCCTGCTGAATTAACTGTGTGGGTAGATCCATTAGAAGTTTGTTGTAGGTAAGTTATTAGACATAAAAATAAACATTTTTTCTTTTACATTATAGAAACCTCTATATTTTTTGAATTTGAAAAATTATTTTTAAATCATATTGAACTTGTGAAATTATTATATTTGTACTACTACATTGGGATATAGGGAAAAAAGAAATATTAAAATCTGTTTAAGAAAAACTTAAATTTTTTGTTGTTGTTTTTTTATTAAAAAAAGTAAAATGATTTTTTTATTAAAAAAAATCATTTTGCTACTAGTTAATAAAAAAGGAAAAGAATACGAAGACCATTAACTTATTAAGTTGAATATTGCTTATCTGTTGTCACATTTCTTTAAATACACTAGAATAATTTAAATAAATATTTATTTTATCTAAAATATTAGATAAAAAAAAGTTTTAACATAATGCAACATGTATTTAAAGGTAAATAATGTTTTTAAATAGGAAATTACAATCATACATCACTATTTTATGTTCAAAAATAATTTTCTGTATTTGTTTAAAAGTTTAAGCACTTTGACATGCTTTTCTGTTTCTGTGACTTTGTTCATGTGGTAATTTGCTCTTAAATACTTTTACCTTTCTTATCTTCCCCATTGCAGGTAAACAGCTGTTGTAACTTCTTTTATAAACATTTTAGCAATTCCTCATGTATTGTAATATTACTTGTTTATTTTGACTAATATAGAAATCATAATCTTTAAAGCATCTGAACTAATATGCTGTCCTTGCATTTAATTGCATGTGCTTTTTGATGTACTGTCTTTTAGAATAGAACAAATCAATATAGAGGCTTTTACAGCAATTTTTCCTGCATGAAACTCGTAATGAATGCCTTTAACTAACCATCTCATACTTTTCTTAGTATAAAAAAGATGGGTATTTTTCATACTAGCAATATATCATGCAAGATATTTGCAGACATGTTATAGATTTACTGCTAATCACGTCAACAGTGTAATTAATTATTTTATAACTGATGAGGATTTGGAAATATTTATATCTTTGCTCCAATATGACACCTTTTTAACAGAAAATATCAACTGTCAATTATGATTTTTATTTATTATTCTGTATTTATTACAGTTGTATGATAAAAATACACAGTATTCTGAAAATGCAAATTAATGGTGTAGATAACAGAAAAGCCATCTTAAAGCTTATTTGAATACTTAACAAAATTCTGTTATTCATTCAGTACTAAAATGTGTTTTTAAGCATTCATATTTAATTTTTTTTAAGTGAGGCATTAAAAAAATTGCGAATTACTGTTGTGATCCATATTCTTTAAATTTTGCATTTATGTTTGTATTAATGAGATATTGTTTCCAAAACAAATTTTATACTGTGAAATTGTACTACTGTACACTATTAAGTATTTTAAGTATATTCTTGTGCAAAAAATATGTTCTAAATGTTAAGTTTTTAAGTAATCAATCATTTTTTTTTATTTGAAGGTGCGATTAAACATTTTTAACAGAAAAAAAAAAAAAAATGTTGTTTTCATCTTGTTCATTTAATTTTGATACATTTTGTCAATAGTGCATTATTCAACTTCAAATATCTTAAATTTAGTATGATTTATTTTAGCAGTTTAAAAGGTATTAAAAAAACCTTTTAAAACTATTTTAAGAATTTGTTTATTTATTATTTTTTTTGCTAAATTCATAGTTAATTTTATATTTTAAAATATGTATATAATTGCTTGAGTTTATTTTGTAAACATAACATAGAAAAAATTTTTGTTTGAAATTTGTTTGAATTTAATTTATTTAAATAGAATAATTTTTTAATGAAACATTTGAAACATTCTTCAGCATAAGGTCACCTAATTCCATTTTTACTTGCTAGTTTTTTTCCTAAAGAATACATGTAAAAAAAGTATATTGCATCTATGTATCATGTTAAGATCTTAAAGATTTCATATGCATCATACTAAGTAAATTATCATTTGACAAGGAAAAAAAAGCAAGTCACTAATTGATGAACAAAAGAATTAAATAGAATAAAGACATAACAAGATTTTATTATTTGTCACTTTTCTGACAGTAAAAGCATACATTTACATAAGACTAATATTATATCTGTCACTAGTTGATAGTCAAAGTTTATGGTCTTAATTCATCTAGCGCTAATTCAGTTTGATTGGTACAATCCATAGTTGTTTGCTTTATGTAGCATGTTTTAAATGTTGCAATTATACCTTGATCTAACTGTTATATCAAGGATGTAATATTAGGCAGCAGGAAACAAAATTACATGTTTAGGTGTTCTAAAACCGGATGACTGGGTGCATTGTCTATAATTCAAAGAACTTTAAATTCAAGACCCTTGACATTCATATAGCATTCAACTTTTAGGTTGAAACATTTATTAAACCATTCAGTAAAGATATTTGTGTGGTAATCCAAACTTTTTCTTTGCCATCCAGTGAACTGGCAATTTATTCAAATCTGCACCTTTCACTGAATTTGGTTTTAGGGTCAATTTACATGTAATGGTTTCAACATGCAGTCTCCTGAAGCATTAAAGCAAAATAACAAGGTCACTCAATCCTTAGTACCTTAAACCCACCAGCTCTTTACTGTACTTTTGCTGTGCAAGTTCTGTTTGGCTTTCTTTTCCCAAAGAAGATCTCTTTCATCTGATTTCCAAATTTGGTCAGGAATGTAACCTCCAACTTCAATTATTTTAGCAACTTTTTGCAGAAATTCTTTAGCAGCATATTCCTCTGCAGATGCAGTTTCATCTTTAATTTTTATATTTTGATAAGCATGTCTGTTGAGAAAACCTGTATTTTCATAAAATTCATTCTTTTTGTTTAATTCAGATGATGTGCTTTGTTCTATTTCTTTAATCTGTATATACATTCTTAATGCTTTTTTGATGTCATTTCTGTCTACTGGTATTCTTTTTTGCTTTTTATCTTCTATCCACATTACCAGAACCTTTTCCATTTTCTCTTCGACTATATACTCTTGTGTATGATTATGATTTAGCACATAACTTTGTCCCAGAACATACTGACTTTCTACTAGTAGCTTTATTTTTCTTGATAGTTCTTACAGTAGTTTCATGTAGACCAAAATGCTTTCCTACAGATGTTGCACCTTATCCAGTTGAAAGACTATCTAAAATTTGAATTTTAATATTCAATGAGATCACTTTCCTTTTCACTTTTGTTATAAATGAATTATGTGATGTCATGTAAGGGCTACTGAAAAATATTTTGTTTATAGTTAATAAACAAAAGTTTATAAACATCAAAAAGGTACTTTTTCTATTCAAAATGCAGACAGAATTCCATATTGAGGTTATAAAATTTGGGAAATTCCCACTGCTGGAATTTATATTACATTCCTCATATCCAAAGTCACAGTTTTAAAAATAAAAGCAAAGCAAAATTTTCTTCTTAAAAATTTGGGTCGATTATGTTAAATCAAAATGTTGTGCAAAAATAAAATAAAATTTTTTTCTAATTTGTGCTAAATCAAAATCATGTAAAAGAAGTTCACGTGAGCACAGAATCGGGTAGAGAACAAATTTCCATTAATTTAAGTGAGTAAATTATTTTTTTCATTGTAATCACTATTTCCCATCGGTAAATAAATTTATTTCATGGGCAATATATTTTAACTTTTTTTTAAAATCTGCGAATGAGTATAGTTCATAATTGTAATTTTTACCAAACAAAAATAAAATCTAATGTAATCTATAGCAGCCTGTAATATATAGGCAATCTGCTCCTGTTCTCCTTTGTGGTCTTCGATTGCCGATTGGAAATAGTGATTCCATGTAACATTTAATTTCTGTTTTATGTGTAGAGTTTCTTAAATTATCACAAAATCTACAATTTTTATGAGCATTCTTTATCCATAATATAAAAAAAAAAAAATAACATTTATAAATTTAGATAGTTATAACTGAAAAGCTGATATGCTTATAGAATTACGTTAGAAAGAAAAAAAAATATATAACAATAAAAATAAATAAAAAGATTTGTCTGAGAATGCAAAAATCAATTTTGATACTAATAAAAATAATTTAAAAAAAAGTTTTGCAATTGATATCTTTTTGTTGGAAGATATAGAAATCTTGATTAGGTTTATTTTATTATTTAGGTTGATTTTGTTTCTGTTTATCTGCGATTTCATCTCACTTTTTTTTTGTTTAATCTATTTTCACATATCAGCATGTGACATGCCTTGCATTTTGCATCTTTTCATAAAAATATGACTGCCTTTCACTAACTACAGCTTCCACAAGACTTGTTTTTTTCTTGCATAAAACCATTCTATTTTGCAAAAAGCACTTTGATTTCTTGGAAATAATTTTTAACAAAACTTTTCGAAAAATGTCCACAGATTATATGCAGAGGTCACTAATCTGAAACTAAAATATTTAAGTTTTTTTAAATATATAATATATTAATTGATAGAAAATTATGTGCATTTACTTTACTTTTAAATTTATATTTTGTTTAACGACTTTTTTTTAATGGTAAAAATATATAATGAAAGCTATTTATTATTAAGTCGTTGAAAGAAATAAAAGTTATTGTTACAATGAAATTAAGTAAGATATATTACTGTTATTTTAATAATTTTGTTTGCCATAAATAATATAGTAATAATCTTTTTTTTCAAATTTTTTTTTTATTCCATTATTAATAATTTGTTTTTTAATTCAACATTAAATATTAACAAAGATTTTTTTTCAATCAGTTTTCTGTAATTTTCTTCTTCATTTTTAAGATTTGGAGAAAACGAAGGTTCATATTGCACGGTTGCTTGTTTTAAGGATAATAAAGAAAATTGTTCAAACAATGTACAGTCATCACATCAGGTAAAACAAACTTATACTTTTATTATAATCATAATGCATCTATATTTTTTGTGGGTGCTTCTCTGTTAGCCTGAATTGCTTTTTGCCAAGTTGACAGATCGGCTATTTTAGTGAATAATTATTAACAAGAATACTTGGATTTTCTGGTAAAGAGAATTCTTTTTTTCTTGTTGTAATTAATAGTTGATAATCCTATAAAAGTTTTTAACAAAATGTTAAGGAACTTTATAATTTTTACATTAAAATGTTTAAATTCAATAAGTTTTAATAAAAATATTGAATTTTGTAGATTGTATATAAAAGCTTTTTGTATAATAATGAATATGTGATAGTAACTATTATATTATATGCAACATAATGAGTTATATAGACATCCCTGAAAAATTGTTTAATACCAAAATGTATATAAGATGCTTTAATGTATTGATTTGTAATTGTTTTAATATTGCATTCTCTTTAACAATAGAAAATAGTTATAAATTAAACTTATGCATTATTTTTTTGTCATGCAATACTCAATATTTTTATTTAACCATCTGGTCGTATCATTAATTAAAATGGTGTTGGAATATCCTACTTAATTTGACTTTTAAGATACAATAATTTTGTTCAGGAAGGGATTATATTCTGGAAAGAAAAATAACATTTTGAAATGTATGTCAATGTATCAGTGTATCTATTAGTTATAATAGTACAATAAACAAATAGCGTTAAGCTATTCAAATTTCAGTTATTGTATTTCATAATATAATTACCAATTTCCACTTAGTTTTGACTAGTTTTTAAGGAATCTAATTAGCTCATAATGGTTTATGAATTCTCAAAGAAATTCATAAAAAAATAAAAGGAAATCATGTTTTAAAAGGCAATTTATAATAGGTAAACTTCAAAATACTATGTAAATACAAATGATTGAATAATATGTTAACAAAATGTTTTTCTTAAATTCTAAAATAGACTTTAGTTAATTTCATTTGGAGTTAGAATTCATAAAATCATTTCTGGTTGAATGAGTTTTTAACTTCTATATTAATTTTAATATTAATTATTTTATAAGTTAATTTTTAATTAATTTATTTGTTATTAATTTTAATATTAATTATTTTTAATTTTAATATTAAAATTATTTATTAATTTCTATATTCAATATATGTGATTACAAATTTTTTTTTTTTTTTTTTTAAATTAAATTTTTTCCAATTGTTTCCAGTAAAAAATATCTGGACAATTAGAAACTAAATTTTCTAATTTAACTAGAAGTGGGGGAATCAGAGTTAAAATAGAACTTTTTTTAAGGAATTAATATAATAATACGACTCCCGAATCTTATAAAATATTTTTTTCCTGTAATTGTAAGAACTAATGTTAAACTTAAATGTTAAAGAAGAAATTTAATTGTATCCTTCAATAATACAACCAGTAGTAAACGCTGTGATTACTTTAACAGTAAACCTAGTAAGTATTAAAAGACAACACTATGGAATTATAAAAAGCTATCTTTATAACGGAAGAACATTTTGTTCAAACTATTTTAATTTTAATAACAAAATGTATTATAATGCTTATACTGTATGTACAATTTTTTTTAGAATTCACCTGAATGCCAAAAGAAACAAAAAAATCGAAGGAAGCCACTTGAAAAGCAAAAGAAAACAACTACTGCCCGAAACTCGACAACTCAGCCCACCCCCTCTAAAGGAGGCTTCAATCCTAAAGCTCCCCTCATCCATCCTAAAGCAGCCCCCTGTTACCTGAACAACTATTTTGACTGGAGCCCTAGTGGAGTTCCAATTCCTTCCTCCCGATACCCTCGCAACAATGTATCTAACTTTCCAGATTTGCCATTTCTGAGACGCGCAAAGAAGCCTGTGCGATCCATCTACCCCAACGATAAATACCACTGGGCAAGGAAGTAGTACTTGTGCCAGTAATGTTTGTACAGATGAAAAATCTCCAGATTTTATTTTAAATTTATAATTAAATTCTATTTTATAGTCCCTGTGATTTATCAGTGTCCAAGATTTAAGAAAGAAGGAATGTATTGAGATCAAATGTTGTATAATTTATCTATCTATATCTTTAATTCCAGTGATTTTAATTCCATTTGTGAGCTTTCAAAGTTTCAAGAAATTTTTTGTAATTTATGTAATTGAGGTGCAATTGTTATAGTTGATTAAAAAATGTATGTATGGTTATATTAAATATTTTGAAATTTTGTATGATTCTTTTATATAATTGCAGTTGCCATTTTTTATATGCATAATTTTGCATTTTTAATTATATGTTATGTTTAAAATCTTTATACTAGTTTTGTACTTCTGCACTTAATATTTTAGTTTATATCCTATCTATTTAATATTATTTTTTTTTTGGAATGTGTTTTTTGGTAACAATGAATTGCATGTTTTACCTTGAGCATCTTGCGATATTCACCTCACTTAAATGTTTATACGAGGGGTATTAAATTAGTATTATTCTATTAAAACGCACAAAGTTGCCTCATATCTGTGAGGTACCTGTTTTAGAGGTATACTAATTGATATTTATATATAGATAATGACCAAGAATGGGCTTTAAAACAATCTTTCTCAGGATTATCACTTTAGATTGTATCATTGGTAATGTTAAGTTTTTGTAAATTTGCCACAGTTTAAAAAAAGATACACATTTATATAAGTATTCCTAGAGGTGTGTAATTTTTTCTATTGTAACCTTGTAAATTTCCATATTGTCCATCTCAGTTTGTCATTGTTCAAACTGCATTGTATTGCAAGGCCAATATTTTTCCCATTGTCATTCCAGGAGTTCCCATGTCTTTACTAGTCTTGTGAATTGGTCTTGCAATGACAAATTGGTAATTTATTTTTATTCAGGGCATTGAGAAAGAAGTGAACTAGCTTCACAGTGGTTCTGTTTTACTGCATTCTGAGCATTTTGTGAGGTGATAACTATATACAACTCTTTTTCGAATAGCAGGTTCAGTGTGAATGCTTTTTAGTGATGCTTGTGCACAATCCTTTTTGTATAATGTGTGTCCTTAACGTCAGAGCTATTTGGAAGTTTCTAATGTCTTCAAAGCACACTTCTCTTTTGGGAGATAAGCTGTTTTTTGTAATCGGCGGTTCTCAGTCATCCGAGTGTATGATGTTGTTTGTACATAAAACTAATTTAAAATAATGAAAAGTGCAATTACAAATTGTTAATAAAAAAAAAATTGAGAAACTATAATTTAACAAAAAGGTAAAAAAAAAATATTGTTTTTAATTGAGTATAACATATTCAATTAATATGTGCAATGATATAAATTATTATGTATGTAATTTTTAATATAAAATTATATACTTGTATATTTGTTCTTTTTTTTTAAAAAAATTTGTTTTAGATTGTTATATTTTTATAGTTTCTGTATGTTATAAATTCTCAATGATTTATTAATTTTAAATTAGCAATTATTATTGTTTCAGATATTTATTTTATATTTAGGACATGTTCTGTGGAATAAAATGTTTAAAATTATATAAGCTTTCTTAGAAAAAAAACTGGGAGCCACTGATATTATTAAATGCTGTTAGATACCACTTAATGGAGTTATTGTGTTTTAATTATGGAAACGGGGAAAATAAAACTGCATACCTTAAAATAAAACCTTGTGATTTACCTGAAGATCAATTTATGTTTACTTAACTGTCTATTTCTTGCACTCTTTACTAATGCAACCTTTTAACAGATGGAAAAAAAAAGTTCTTTATAAATGCTGACTTATACCGCCCATTGTAGGGAGATAATTGCAACTCCTGAGGATCGCCTGTTTGGCGATCTTTGCAATTTCTGATTGTTCTTTGGTCCAAGAAAATCTATGTGAAATAAAGTTTTTTTAATTATATAAAGTTAATTTTTGTGGTTATTAATTTATATAATTGTATTTAATTTCTTTAGGTATTAGGCTGAATGGTTTCTGACATTTTATTAATATATTTTTTTTTTACATCTTCATTCAACCATGTCTCACTCCTTGAATGTCTGTGGATTTTGCCATGACTAATGTAAAATAGCAATGGACCAGTGATAAATTTTGCATTGATGTACTTTCATTCTACAAATTTTATTAATGCAAATAAATAATCTTAACATACTTTTGCTAGTTATAATTCATAGCCATGGGTGATATGAGATCCACCTAGATTCAATGGTTTATACATAATTGGATAATGTGTTAAATATTAAATAAAAATGTCCAATAAAAAGTCTTTAAAATGAAAATTATGGCCTTCATGTTTAAGAAACAATTTGTATATCATATGAAAATTTTAAATCTCTATTATTTACTAGTCATTATGCTCATGATTAAACTTTATACAAACACAAAATGATTTATATATATCTTTATCAGTCTAGCTACTTTGGTATGTTATACTTCAATGTGTTATGCTTATGCATTTTCAAAACACATTTTTGACAATGTCATTTTAGAATTTAAATGCTGGTAATATTAATGCCAAGTTGCCTATGCAGCTAACTTCTAAAATCCATGTTTATAGATATATTAAATGCTGGGTATTTTAAATGGTTAAATTGCTTTAATTTTAATATACACACTTTTAAAATTTTAAATGCATTTAAAAATATATGAATCAAATATTTTTTTTAAAGTGCAACTGATTTGGTTCTACAAGTTTATTTTTTTAAAAAACACTTGAATCAGTATATTAATTTAATTACACACATGCAATTAATTACAGTATTACAAGTTTCTAAAATAAGAAATTGATGGTAACTTGTTGAAAATTTCACTTAGATGAAAATTATGTTTCAAAACATTAAACTCAGAATAGCTAATCACACTATAGTCTATGTATAGTACGTTATGTTTTAAATTGTTTTTTTAACATGAAGGATTAATTTGTGATATTCATAAGATTCATTTTTAACATTATGTCCTTTAATTGCGCTTTTAATTAATGACCTTTGACTTCGCCTCCCAGCTCTTGTAAAACTAGAGCCGTTGCGAATCAGATAATTTCCTTTCCTTTTTTATCGAACTAATAAAACAATCGTTACTTGCATATTCAGGATGTTCTTTACTCCAGGGCGATGGTGTACTTCCCCATGTACCAATGAATTAAGCCTATCTTTTTAAGAACAAACTATTTGTAACTTGTCCATATTTTTTGAATAAAAATGCTTGGATGTTTAAGTGTGCTTTTCCTTAACCGTCGTAGTTTAGTTTTTTAATACATATTTTTAAAATTGCGGATTCAATTCATTACATGTTAAAATCGTACTTAGTTTTTACTAACCATTTCTGACTTATTAAATTTTCCATATGCTTGCAATTCACATGAAAATAATTGGTGCAAAATTGCTGTAAAAATTCTTTCTATTAATATTTCATTAACTAGTTGGCATATGATTGTAGAAACAGCACAATACAGGATCTCTTAAGCTGATTGAACATCTGTAGTAATGCTTTAAATTCTATAGTATCTGTTTTTTGTTGATGTTGCGATTGCACTAACTTTTTTTAGAATAAGCCTTAAGTTTATTGAAAGTCATCCAAACTACTATGGCTGAAGTCCATTCAAAATTAACTTATGGTATTTAGACAATTAACATTTAAACACTTTATTAATGTTTTATTAAACATTTATTCATACTGCTGTGACATATCAACAGCATGCAAACTTTATATCCCCAATAAATACATATTGGTTAAAAAAATAAATATTTTCAAAATTTGTCAGTTATGGAAATCATTGTTAAGATGATATTGATTACAATAATTTTTTTTATAGGGTGGGAATATGTATGTCTATTGGAGTTTTATTTAAAAAATCTTTTCTTATTCACAGTATTTTGGATTTGAGAGGGTCTATTGCACTTTCTGTTGGAAACATACTATAAACTGATGTAATATCAGTCTGTTAATTGGAATTTAATGAAATTTGGAAAATATTAATCAAGCATTGTTTTATTTCCGAGTCAAGAATCATATTTTCTCAAGACATGATTCCTCGATGAGTATTGAAAAACAATCTTCAAGGTAATAAGCTTAAGTTTTTGTCACGATTTTTATAAATAATTATTATAACTTTTTTTGTTAAAAATTCATTTTCATAAAAATAATTACTGCTTTTAAGTGCGATAGAAGAAAATGGCCACATTTTTTTTTTTACTTTGGCCAACCATGTATCTTGTTATGGTACAATAAGAAATTTAATTCACACACTTCTGCTACTTTGTTAAAATTAAATTAAAACTACTAATTAAAAAATTAACAGTAAATAAATATATTTATCTGTATAAGTAATAAATTTAATTTAGTTCTAAAGAATTTGAGAAATTAGAATTACCCATTGGGTAATTATTGTGGATTACCCATGGGTTTATCCTCAATAATTACCCAATGGGTAATCCTTTTATTTTGGAAAAAAAAAAGTTATTAATTTCAATCATATTTAATTTTAGTACCCATTTTTTTTTTTTTTTATTGTAAACGAAGAGATTGAATGATATTTAAATAAAAAAAAATATTTATTTTGAAATTTGGAAAATCGAATCATATTGATCGAATATTCGAATGCTCAACTTCAGACATTTCAGCGACTGATTATTCTGTTATTCAAAATCTTTCAGTTCCTTACAAAAAAGAATAAAAGGAAGACTTTTTAAGAATATGGGTGTAGCCTTAAAACATAATGGTTGTTGGAATTACGCCCCGTTATGGAGTTATAATTGGGCGATTGTAGCCAATTGACGATCGCTTATTGCATCCGTTATAGCTTTATTGGTGCGTATTCCACTTTCTCAGATTTTGAAGGACAATTGGAAAAATGCATCTTCGGAACTGGAATGAGTTAGATTCGCCGGTGTCTTAGCAGAGAGTTTTTCCGAATCCATCTTGTATTGTCCAACTGGTGGACAAGATGGCGGCGGCTCCCAAGTTTATAAGTAGGTGGATTTTTCGAATTTTTTTGTAAGGTATTTATATTTGATAGGTATAATTAATTTTTTTTATGGATCGAAGCTTTTAATTTATGTAAAACTTAAAACGTGGATTGATTAACTTTGATTCAGACGATAATTTGACTTATTCAGGGGTACATTGATCTGTGAAGACCGTGGACCATAAACTCATTATAAATTGACCACAGGTTGTACACAAAAATATTTTGAACATTATCTAACACAAACAAACACATATAATTTAATTCCTTTTAATAGTAAATAATGTAACGAAAAAGAAACTAATTGGTTTATGTTGTATGATATACCATAAATTTAATAAGCGTTTTGTATTTGGTGTTCTTTTTTATGCGCATGTCTAAAAATGTTTGTTCAAATTGATTAAAACAGTTTTTGTGCATTTTAATGTATCGTTTAGCTTTAAATACGTCTACTCTGTTTAGCGCAGTTTTATTGTAGATATTTTTTTTCGAAATATGTTTTGGACATTTAAAAATTAAAACAAAAATAATATTTGAATCAAATGCGAAACCCTTTCATCTTTTACGCAGATTAGCAGCTGAAATGTATTTAAAAAAAAATCAAAATAGCTACAATGAAATTATCATTCGTCTAATAGAGATATGAAATATTTTAATGAAAATTAATTGCCTAACAAAATTTAAAACAATTTTGCTGTGAAGTTGTCACAGAAAATGTAGAGAGCTACATTTTTGATTAGCATGCATTTATAACAATTGCAAAATTGATAAAAAGACATGTATGTATGTACATAATACATGTATGTATGTATGTAATACATACATACATGTACTATTTTTCGTGTATGTATGAAAAATAATACTAATAAACAATAATTAGATTGAAATTAATTTATATATTTTAGTTACGAAAATCGCAATCTCATTTTTTTTCAGTAATTATGAACTGAAAATTTAAATGGAATTTATAGTATAATAATATAATATGTCTTTTCTTAAAAATATAATACAATATTAAATAATGTTTACCATATTAAACAAAAAAAAAAAAAACCCTCATATTTCATATAAAAAATGCTGGTGTTCGTAATAGTAATTAAAACAGTTTCGAAAAAAGAATTATTTGCGAAACCATAGGAAGAATGACTATATATTTTTTTTATTAGATATTTGTAAAATTTATAATACATGGATGTTATTCTTTTAATAAGGATTTAACATATATCATTATAATTTTAATTATATTAAAATTATAATGATGTAATTATATATCATTATATTTTTGTAGAATATATAATAACTTCTTTTTTTTTTCGAAACTCTTTTGAAAATAAAATGTATTATGTATTTTAATTATTAAAAATAATTGTCGTTCATTCGAACCTCTATTGACAATTTTAATTTTACATTTTCGAAATAATTTTTTTTTTTTTGTAATCTCTGCCATGTTTTAAAACCAAAACAGATCACATTTATATTCACGAAAGTAGCTTTTTCTTTTATTCTTCGCAAATGATATATTGATTGTTCTTTAAGAAAATTTCTTTTTTCCCCAAGTTGAATGGGATGTTTATGAATCTAATTCGGATTTCTAGCTTGATTTGAAATTCGATCGATTTCAATGAAATTAATAGATTTTTTTTTTGTTTGTTCTAATGCAGCTGGCAAACACTTAGACAGCTTGGTCTTGGATGCCTTAAAGGCAAGCGCTGCACAGACGTTACTCACTTTGCATGACCCAGGGGGCGCGTGTAACTTGAAGATAAGCCACGGACGCGGAGTAACAATGCCCCCGCAACGCTCTACAATCCTATTAGAACCGGGACCTACGGTTTAAATTGGATTCCGAACCACTACAGACACCCATGGATAAAGCCGGGATTTGAACCCGATACCTATGGTACCGAGAGCCAGAGCGCTAGCCATTCTGCCATCAGGCCCCCTTTTTTTAGATTTAAATAAGATAAAACTTTAAATGCGAATAATGAATCAATAGATTTCTTATTTAGTATTTCATAAATAATAAAATTTTTAATTCAACTCAAATTTATAGTTTCAAATATATATCTATACTAGCACGCATAACCCGGCTTTGTTCGTCTTCAGAAAGTATAGTAAAGCTTATTAACTAATTTATATCAAATAAATAAGATCCCTTTTTTCATTGATAGTTTGGATGCCAGTGAAATATATTTTAATGTGAATAATGAATCTAGTGGCGTAACAATAGGGTGACAACTTGCCACAGCTCGAGCCGAGAGGCTATGAGTACAGGAAAGTGCTGACATTTATTATTACAAAATAAAGTAAAATTTATTAATTCGGCATTTAATAAATTTAAGTTACTAAAGTGATAAATTAAAAAAATGTATATCAAGATTTTCAAAGTATTAATTTGAATGAAAAATATATCGCATCTGATAGAAAAAAGTAATCGGAACAGTTACGCACGTATAATCCTGATGCCAGGGACTTACCCGATTTCTGGTTCGTGAATGGGTAACTACAAAATAAAAAGTGGTAACGGTAAAGTGGTAAAGTGGTAAGCACTGCCGTCCATATACCACTGGGACATTTTTAAATTCACTTATGGAATTCTCCTGATTCTTGAATAGGTACTTACAAAATTAAAAAATGGGAATTCAGAGACTTCCATAAAAGCAGGGAAGTCCCTTGTTTCGTGGATTCTCCATGCATCGCTATTATCTTACTTTCTGTTTCATCGGATCTGCGAATAGTAAAGTTGATTAGTTGAAAGTAAAAATTAGATAATAAAATTTCTAGTAATAGAAGATATCTTAGTGGGAGTGGAAAACGAAAAAGAAAGATGGCGCTCGAAGAAAAAAAGAAGTTTTCTGAAATAAGCCAATATTTTAAGAGTGAGGAAGAAACAAATGACTAGTGCAGTGAAGTTGAAGAAATTAAACGAACCGAAAGTGTTGGTACTATATTGCAATCCCCGACAACACTGATCCAGAGTCACTACAGCCCTGTACTAGCTCTATGCATAATCAAAACCAAAGTGAAGTGACTGAAATTGACTTTAATTCACCGAAAAAGTCACCGAATTGGTTTAAAACATAATTGGGTAACTTTTTTTAACGGATATTGATCCAATTTCGAAATTATATTTTCATTTGATCTAGGTTTCGCATTAGAAGCATCCCTGTCAATTTTGGTGAAATTTGGATATAAATTGTGACCATGTATAGGCGGACACACACACATTCTTCTTCAATAGCTCAACAAACTCAAGGTCTGCCGAGCCTTATGCCTTCTGGCAGATTCCGAAACAGGACATATTATCTTTTTACGGGGTAGAGTTGTCAGCCCTACACTCTACAGTCATATTAGACCAGGACCTATGGTTTGCAGTGGATTCCGCCCCACAACAAACATCCATGTCATTGTCAGGACTCGAACTCGAAACCTGTAGCACCGAGCGCTATATATATATATATATATAAAGCTACTTTTTTAATGTAAAAGAAGTCATATTATGGATACAGACTTTATAGCTGATAATTGGAGGCTTAGTACTATATGATTTTAGTTGATGACTTATTTTATTTTATTGTAGTTGTATATTTAGTGCTAAGAATTTCATTTGGAAGAATTTTTGGAATTCTATTTCATTTTGTTGAAATTATTTGCATAAATTGCTTGCAAATTGTTCTTTTATTCTTTCTGACGATTTATTTTTTAATTCCAATCTTGTTATCGAAATGCGCTGCTATACACCTTTGTTTGAATTTCTGGGAGCTAGCAAGAAGATGTCAATTTTCATTTCTGATTTTATCAGTCTGATAATCTTGCCCGAAGTTTGATTCGAAATTTTAAGTTCCATCATTGTTCTAATTACTGGCTGCATTGCTGTAGCTACTTTCAGAAACGAGGAGAATCAATTGCGATTGTGACAATGTGTATAATGCGTCTCGCATCGATAGTCGAGCTTCCTGGGGGGAGTTTTCAAGGTTTTCATCCCATACACAAATGTGGAACAGTTATCCCTTAAAAGTCCTATTTAGAGTTAATTGCGATTGTGACAAAGTCAAGATTGTGACAAGATTGTGTGTAAAGCGTCTCGCATCCATAGTCAGGCTTCTTGGTGGGAGTTTTCAAGGCTTTTTTCCCATACGCAAATGTGGGACAGTTATCCCTTAAAAGTCTTCTGAGTCGCTTGCGATTGTGGCAAAGTGTGTAAAGCGTCTCGCATCGATAGCTGCACTTCTTAGTGGGAGTTCTAAAGTTTTTTCCTCATATGATACGCAAATGTGGGACAGATAGCTCTGAAAAGTCTTCCTATTAAGCACTGTCCTCCTCTAAACACTTGCTGGTGTTTAGAGGAGGACAGTTGTTCTTGAGTTACGGATGTTCCACCTTTACCTTTCTAACTGTAAGGGGCTACAAAGACCTAGATAGGAGAAATGTAGGAAAGAGAAAAGTAAAAAAAAGGCCTGGTAATATACGATAATTTTTTTTTTATTGAAGTTTACAAGCATTCCTCGTGTGCCACAAAGTATCACACGATGCTTGTAGAAATAAGTAGCGAGCAAATCAATGATAAAATAATAAAAACATCAAATAAATGATAAATTTAAAAGAACGCATGATATTACAAAAGAAAAATAAAATAAAAGTGAGATAGAGAAGGGATTTAAGAAAAAAATCAAAATAAGCATTACCAAAATTACAAAATGCTGTAAAAACATTATTATTAACATTCTTATTAACAAATTGACAAAAGATTGCTGGTCATTTGACTTTTGGAGTGTTAGTTCTTCCCATACACATTTTCAAGGATGTTCAAATTCAGAGCAGCTAAAAACAATATTCATTCAATATGTTGTTGTGACTAATCTTAAGTGTCCTGCAGTACGGGACGAACACCCCATGAGAAATCTACTCATGGATGGAGGGAAGGGGGCAGCTTCTGCTGTGATGGAGCACCCGTAAATAAAGTTTGAATGGCTCCGAGTCGAAGAAGGAGGGCAGTGCCTTCTGGGAGGACTCTAAAGGTTCATACCCACTGAAGCGAGAAGATGTAAGCGAAAAAATTTGACCAATCACTAGCCTCACCACGTTCGCCTGAAACCGGTTTGAAATGCACCGCTCCGAGTTGACCCACTTTCAACTCGAAGCGGAACTTCACTAGGCGTAATGCTATTTCTGACGTTTCGCTGTGAAGGGGTCGAAAAATTTTCTCGCTTGCCTCTTGAATCTTCACGTCTCTCGCCTCGGTGGGAACGAGCCTTAAGAGGGAATTACCCCGCGTTTGCGTATCGCATGGGAGGAAACCCGGAAAACTTTCACCAGGTAGTCCAACTCACGAGGCAAGAGGCTGAACATCCCAAACGCCATCGAAGGTCCTCGGGGTTTTAAACAGTATCAACAACAAAGTCGCCAACAGAGTGGACCTCGGCCCTCATGCTCACCAACTGTGCACGTTGCCACTCAGCCACGAGTCGAGCTTTAGTCAGTATTCTGCACTCCACCTTCATTGTAGTGGCAAACATCAGTTAAACATAAATTAAGTCTTTTTAATTAGGAGTTAAAATTGCCATGTCCATTGATAAACTGAATCAGTAAAAAAAAAAAAAAAATGATGAGGCCTAAGCCTTTGGGGAAAGTACTTCTTCGTGATAGAGGCATTGGATGATTCTGTGTTTAATGAATTCCAAAGATTATTGGTCTTGTCTTTGAGCTCCTTTTTAAAATAAGATTTTGGAATATTAGTATTGATTTTAATGGTTGAGTAATTCCCGAGCTGATCAGCTCTTTCATTACAGAACGTCCTGATGGTCAATTGGTTAGCGCTCTGGACTTTTGTATCATAGGTTTTAAGTTCGAATCCTGGCGGTGGCATGGATGTTTGTGTGTGGTTCGGAATCCCCGTTAAACTGTAAGTCCCGGTCTGCTTAGGAATCGTGTGCACAAGATGACCGTAGAGCGACAAATTAAACCTTTCATTACCGAATATTCTGATATGACCATGAGTAAATGCATAAAGTACTGTTATATTTCGTTTAATAAAGATACAGATAGTTTTAAAAAAATTAAAGATAATATTGTTGTAGGATGAAAATTTTTTAATAATTCTAAAAAAGATAGAGAATCCGTGTATAATTATACATTTTAAATAGGCACCATTTTGCTCATTTATCCAGTCTAATGCAAGCTTAATGTATAACATTTCGGCAATAATTAAGAATCATTAATTATTATCATCATGAATAATAATTATTATCACTACGATTTTTGTATTGATGATATTCTAATTCATAGCCATTTTTGTAGATGACGTAGGCCAAACCAATTTTGTTATTTATTTTACTGACATCAGTATAACAAATTATTGCAAAATCTTCTATAAAATTATTATTAAAGGTAATAATGCAGACTGGATTTCTCTGCGGTAGAGCTGAAACGGCAATACAAAGTCGTAGATATTTACTGATGATTACATTAATGTATAATAATAATTACTCACGTTTCATTTTTAGAATGTCACTATCATCACTTTACTATCAGGAAATATGCATTTTCCGAACTTGGGAATTAAAAAAAGAAAATGAGAGAAAAAAAAAAAATTCAAGCAAAGCGAGAATGAGAGTGGAAAAAAAATATTCTAAAAAGCTATTGTGCTGCCATCTATGAGCAAGTTGAATAAAAATAAGTATTCAAGCTCCCAACCAAATTAGGTTTTGTGATGTTTAATAGCATCTTCTTTACTCATAAAAATATAAAAACAGTCAGCAAATAGATTATGATTTCTAGTTAACTAAGAATTTTTTTCTTTATTACAGTACTAGGATAACATTATATATATATATATATATATATGTATTATATTTTGATGAAATTTTTTGTGCGTGTATTTTTAGTGGGGTCCCTGGAGGGTTTAGATTCATAATTAGACCTTGTAGGTGGCACGCAATCGGGTTCTTCTGTACGTGTGTTTGTTACTGAACTCCTCCTAAACGGCTTGGCTGATTTTGATGAAATTTTGTGTGTTTGACAAAACATGGAGAATGTTTTTATGCTATCCTCTTTGTTGTAAGTCGCCACCGGAGGATGCTGCAGTCTATCAACTTCTATACCGTACAACCTATGACAAATAGATAATAATAAGTATTCAAGTATGGAAAATAGGTTTGCGCTATCCAATTTATTGTTACTTACCACTAGTGGGTTCAGCAGCATTTCATATTATATACCTTTCAAATGATATCCATGAAAACAAGTATTCACATATATTGGAAATGTGTAATTTTCTACAATGCAATTTTTTTTGGCAGGACAACGTATGTCGGATTTTGCTATTATATATACATATATATTTCTTACAACTTTTTTTAATGCTATATTACAGGAGTCGGAATATATACGGATCCGTTAATTTTACAAAAAGCGTAGGTAGTACGTACGAACCATACAGTAGTGTAGAAATAAAATAGAGCTCGCATCGCGATCACCAATTTGGGACAAGCATGATCCTCACGTGATCACGTACTTCACGTGACTTTTACAATCATCACTAGCCATTGTCAGGAGTGACGTGATGGTGGTCACTTTCATGGTCACTCTGTCATTCATTTTTATGGGGATGGTCTCTTTGTTTACGCTTTTTTACGCATCTTTATTGTTAGCTATTATTATTCTACGTTGTTGGCGCAGAGGAAGAAAAATGTCTATTATCCTACAAAGATTTTCAAAAGAAAGGGTTCATTTTTTTAGCAACGAATAAATGTAAATTTAATTTGGAAAAATTGCAGAATAGGAGCCGCTGGATTATTTTCACCAAAGTGCGTCAAGAAAAGGATTGCAAACGTAAATGAAGTGAATTGCGAACAGTATAATAAAAATGGGTTACTACATTTGTTGAAAAAATCGCCAAATCTCCTCGGCCTCTATTTTGAGATTCGGCCTTTAATTTTTCTAAATATTTAATATTTAGCATTTGAATTCTATAAATAAATCTCTTCCCCTCTTCTCGAAAAAAAATGATTAAAAAATATTCGTTTACATGAACTTTTTGCAATGTTTTATTATATTTCGTACAAAATGATCCGAGTTATAAGCAAAATAACATTTATTGTATTTATTTATCTTTAGCAAACACATAATTAAACGATTGTATGACTCGAGAAGAAGCATTTCAGGCATTTCTCAGAATGTTCAGAATCGCTTCATAACATGTCTACATTTTCGAAATAAATGTGCACAATTAAAAGGAGCCAAGAGGCGATACAGCGCCAACTCTAGTAATTTATTGATAGAACGAAAAGAAAGGAATATGTTTGCGCCAACTTTCTGTTTCTGTAGAATAAGGGGATGAGCTCTATTTCATTACTACTTCAAACTAGTTTGCGGAAGGATGTGAATCAGATTCACACTTATGGTGTTTGTTATAGTCACTTTTTGAAAACTAGAAAGCTACGAGATGGTTGTGACAATGTATGTGAGCATCTCGTATCTTTCGTCAAATTTTTTTTCCCCATGCTATTCTTAAAATGTTGTTTTTCCCTTATATTATTTCCCCATTGGCATTTAAGAGCATGAGGGTAAACCACATTGAATGTAAAAATGCACGGGGTAAACGTTTACTATGGGGAATAAAAGACACCAATAGGCTTTTAAATCCTCTTCCTTCACCCAGCCAATCACAATCTGAAGTCAGAAAAACTGTAATTGTTTAACGGATTTTAAACTCTTTTGTCCCTTTTTAAATTCGTCAGTTTTAATTAAGGTTTATTAAAAGTTTTATTTAAAAGTTATATTAAAAAAAGTTTTATTAAAATTTAATTTAAAAGTTATAATAAAAAAGTTCACTAAAATTTAATTTAAAAGTTATATTAAAAAGTTTTATTAAAATTTAATTTAAATGTTATAATAAAGAAGTTTATTAAAATTTAATTTAAAAGTTATATTAAAAAAAGTTTTACTAAAATTTAATTTAAAAGTTAAAATAAAAAGTTTTATTAAAATTTAATTTAAATGTTATAATAAAGAAGTTTTATTAAAATTTAATTTAAAAGTTATATTAAAAAAGTTTTACTAAAATTTAATTTAAAAGTTAAAATAAAAAGTTTTATTAAAATTTAATTTAAATGTTATAATAAAGAAGTTTTATTAAAATTTAATTTAAAAGTTATATTAAAAAAAGTTTTACTAAAATTTAATTTAAAAGTTAAAATAAAAGTTTTTTAAAAAATTTAATTTAAATGTTATAATAAAGAAGTTTTATTAAAATTTAATTTAAATGTTATAATAAAAAGTTTTAAAATTAAAATTTAATTTAAAAGTTAAAATAAAAAAAAAGTTTTACTAAAATTTAATTTAAATGTTATAATAAAAAAGTTTTATTAAAATTTAATTTAAATGTTATAATAAAAAGTTTTATTAAAATTTAATTTAAAAGTTATTTATTAAAAAAAGTTTTTACTAAAATTTAATTTAAAAGTTAAAATAAAAAAAGTTTTATTAAAATTTAATTTAAATGTTATAATAAAAAAAAAAAGTTTTATTAAAATTTAATTTAAATGTTATAATAAAAAAAGTTTTATTAAAATTTAATTTAAAAGTTATATTAAAAAAAAAAGTTTTACTAAAATTTAATTTAAAAGTTAAAATAAAAGTTTTATTAAAATTTAATTTAAATGTTATAATAAAGAAGTTTTATTAAAATTTAATTTAAAAGTTATATTAAAAAAAGTTTTACTAAAATTTAATTTAAAAGTTAAAATAAAAAAGTTTTATTAAAATTTAATTTAAATGTTATAATAAAGAAGTTTTATTAAAATTTAATTTAAAAGTTATATTAAAAAAGTTTTTACTAAAATTTAATTTAAAAGTTAAAATAAAAAAAGTTTTATTAAAATTTAATTTAAATGTTATAATAAAGAAGTTTTATTAAAATTTAATTTAAAAGTTATATTAAAAAAAAAGTTTTACTAAAATTTAATTTAAAAGTTAAAATAAAAGTTTTATTAAAATTTAATTTAAATGTTATAATAAAGTTTTATTAAAATTTAATTTAAAAGTTATATTAAAAAAAAAAAAAAAAAAAAGTTTTACTAAAATTTAATTTAAAAGTTAAAATAAAAAAGTTTTATTAAAATTTAATTTAAATGTTATAATAAAGAAGTTTTATTAAAATTTAATTTAAATGTTATAATAAAGAAGTTTTATTAAAATTTAATTTAAAAGTTATATTAAAAAAAGTTTTACTAAAATTTAATTTAAAAGTTAAAATAAAAAGTTTTATTAAAATTTAATTTAAATGTTATAATAAAAAGTTTTTAAAAAAAGTTTAAAAGTTAAATTAAAAAAAAAGTTTTATTAAAATTTAATTTAAAAAGTTATAAAAAAAAGTTTTATTAAAATTTAATTTAAAAAAAAGTTATATTTAAAAAGTTTTATTAAAATTTAATTTAAAAGTTATATTAAAATTTTTATTAAAATTTAATTTGAAAGTTATAATAAAACAGTTTACTAAAATTTAATTTAAAAGTTACATTAAAAAGTTTTATTAAAATTTAATTTAAAAGTTATAATAAAGAAGTTTTATTAAAATTTAAGTTAAAAGTTATATTAAAAAGTTTTACTAAAATTTAGTTAAAAAGTTATATTAAAAAAGTTTTACTAAAATTTAATTTACAAGTTAAAATAAAAAAGTTTTATTAAAATTTAATTAAAAATTTTTTAATACGATTTATTTTTTGTTTTCATTTTAATATTTATGATCACCTGACTCGTGGCCCAGTGGAGAGGTGCAAGAACAATTTAACGTACACCTCACAGCACGATAAATTGTTCTAAAAGATCGTCTGGTGAAAGACAAAGACACGATTTTATTTCAAAGTGAAAACGAGATTTTTCAAGATAAGAAAATCGATTGGAATTGTATATAAATTTTAATTATTTTTTATGATTGCTGTTATGAGTTTTTGTTCTTACATTAAATTCTAAATTTTATAATTAACCTGTACTATATCAGCCCGGCAGATTACAATTTCATTATTATTTTTTCCCTCACTCGGCCATCAGACCCGAATAATTAAATAGTAAAGTAAAATAAATAAATTAAAATTAAACTTCATTGTTAAAAAATTACTGTTTTAAAAGAACCTTAACATTTTACGATTTGGTGCAAATTTTTCATATAAAAAATTTGTTTAACTGGACAAATAATAATTTTTAAATTATATTTGAACTAAAAATCACCAAATTACTAATCATCATCAGCATCAGTGGCGCAACAGCCCATGGGGAGTCAAGGCTGTCTGTCTACTGGCAGATTTCGAGTCAGGAGATGTTTTTCTACTTAGGGGTAGGGTTGTCTGTTCTATGTACAACGCTCTACAGTCATATTAAACCGGGCATGCAGTTTAAAGTGAATTCCAAACCCCTACACACGTCCATGGAACCGCTGGGACTTGAACCCGAAATCTGTGTCACCGAGCTCCAGATCGCTAATATATACATATCATCAGTGGCACAACAACCCCATGGTGAGCCAAGGGCGTCTAACTTCTGACAGATTTCTAGTCTTCTTCTTTCTTATTATGGGATGGGGTTGTCAACCCGACGCTCTACAGTCATATTAGGCTGGGACCTCCGATTTAAAGTGGATTCCGAACCACTACAAATATACATGGCACCGCCGGGACTCGAACCTGAAATCTGAGGCACCGAGCACTAGTCACTCGGCCATCAAGCCCGAAAAATTAAATAGTAAGATAAAATGAATAAATAAAATAATTTTTCAATGCCATTTTTAACATTGTTTTCAAAATATATTGCAAAATCTTGTATAGAAATAAAATTTTACTCCTCAAGTTAAATTAACCTGACCAGGTTGATTTAATAGGATTTTAACCAACAATGGTTACCAACACTATTGGCGAAACATCTGGCCGGAATGGACTTATGCAATTGGAATGGAGCAAAAATAAACATGTTTTGCAGCTGATATCCGTGTTTACGAGACCTTCAGTTGGGTCGCGAGCTGTCAACCGCTCTGATGAAGATGGAGGGCCGTTCGCAAACCGAAACGATCTCCTTTTTTTAAAAACTCGCCAAAGTGCTCCTCGAATCGCTGTTGCCGAGGAGCATCGATGCTGCTCGTTTCCGTAAACAGAATAGTCTAGTGAAATGAGTTTGGGTAAATTGTATTTGATTTGCGACATAAGTGGTCGCATTACAGTGAAAAAATTGTTATTGTGTTTCTTTAAGAACCCAACCAATTGATTTATGCAGGAAATTGCAATACATATGGAAATATTATATGGAAAAGGATAAAAAGTTATATTTAAAAGAAAAATGGGTACTTATGTATTAACCCCACCGCAGCTACAGATTTGGCGGTTTTTAAGGGGCGCCAATCTACACTTAAAATTTTTGTAACAAATCTTCAAATATATAAAACACTTTATTTAAAATCAAAATACTTTCAAAATTTAAAACACTTTAATTAAAAACACTTGACTACTGTCAATCAGATTTCGGTGGAAAATAGGCCAATATAGAGTTTAACATAGATTCAAAACAGTCTCTATTTTGGCAGCTCTTTATTGGCGCAACTTCTGCTGCGGTGGCGTTAATACGCAAGTACCGAAAAATGATATCCGTTAACGAATTTCAATTTTGTAAACATATTTTCTTTATTGGACTGAGATGTCATAATGAAAGTTTGTGGTTATATCATAGAGTAGTATTATAATAGAGTGCACATTAGGATTGCCAATTTGGGGAAAACAAAATCCCCACGGGATCATACATTTCATATGACTTTTACCTTTTTGTTTAACATATGCTATGATAGCTTGGCGATTATTGGCAGCACTCGTTACTGTTGGCTATTACTACTCTATGCCCTTGGCGCGAAATTAGAAAAAAGATCTGCTATCATACAACAATTTTCAAAACAAATAGTTCTTTTTTTTAAAAAAAAAATTTGTTTCAGAAAAATTAAATGTACGTTTATTTACAGCTAAGAATTCTTCAGAACAAAATTCTCGCGTGTTCCATACATTCCATGTGATTTTTACTTTGTGTTTAATGTATCCCATGATAGTTTGGCGATATTTGGCAACACTGTTTACTGTTGGCTATGAATACTCTATGCTGTTGGCGCGAAAGGAGAAAAAAGTCTGCTATCATACAACGATTTTCAAAAGAAATGAGTTCCCTTTTTTAGCTGTCCTGTCAATAAACGTAAATTAATTTTTTTTTTGAAATAAAAACTTTTCTAAAAAATTTTTTTCTTAAAGAATTCTGACGTGATCATACATTCCATGTGATTTTTACTTTGTAGTTTGACATATGTAATGATAGCTTGGCGATTTTTGGCAGCGCTCTTTACAGTTGGCTATTACTACTCTATGGTGTTGGCGCGAAGGGAGAAAAAGGTCTACTATCATACCATGATTTTCAAAAATAGTTCCAGATATAGATAATAATAAATAAATTAGTTTTTAAATAGTTCCTTTTCTTAGCTGTAAATAAACGTAAATTTAATTTGAAACAAAAACTTTTCTAAAAAAAATTCTCTTAAAAAATCCCCACGTGATCATACATTAAATGTGATTTTTACTTTGTAGTTTAACATATGCGATGATAGCTTGGCGATATTTGGCAACATTCATTACTGTTGGCTATCATTATTCTATGCTGTTGGCGCGAAGAGAGAAAAAGGTCTACTATCGTACAAAGATTTTCAAAATAAATGTTTCATTTTTTTAAATGTAAATAAACGTAAATTTAATTTTTCTGAAACAAAAACTTTTCTAAAAATTTTCTCTTAACAAAATCTTCATGTGATTTTTATTTGTAGTTTAATATATCCGATGATAGCATGATATATCCGATGATTTTTGGCAGCACTGTTTACTGTTGGCGATTACTACTCTATGCTGTTGGCATGAAGAGAGAAAAAGGTTTACTATTATTAGAATGAGTTTCAAAATAAATGGTTAATTTTTTTATTTGTTGTAAAAAAATATAAATTTAATTTATCTAAATATTTGGCATTTGCATTCTATTTATAAATTTTGTAATGATGTGATGTAAAATGTGATGTCATCTTGGCGATTTTTGGCAACACTCTTTATTGTTGGCTATCATTATTCTATGCTGTTGGCGAGAAGAGAGAAAAAGGTCTACTATCAAATAACGATTTTCAAAATAAATAATTCATTTTTTTAGCTGTAAATAAACGTAAATTTAATTTTCCTGAATATTTAGCTTTTGTCATATATCAATAAATTTTCCTCTTAAAAATATTAAAAAATAAAATATTCATTTTTATATGAATTTTTTGTAATGTTTTATTCTATTCCATGCAAAATAAATTTTTTTTGTATCTATTTGTCTTTAGTAAGCATATAGTTAAATAAATATATGACTTGAGATGAAGAATTTCTTAAAATGTTCAGAATAGTTTAGTAACACGTTTATGTTTTCTAAATAAATGTGCGCAGGAAAAATGAGCCAAGTAACGAAACAGCGCCAATTCTTGTACGAAAACGATGGGAGAGGTTTGTCCCAAATTTCTGTTCCTTTAGAATAAGGGAATTGCCTCTATTTCATTATTTATTGCATTTCCATATTGCCACA
Source organism: Caerostris darwini (assembly GCA_021605075.1). Lineage (NCBI taxonomy): Eukaryota > Metazoa > Arthropoda > Arachnida > Araneae > Araneidae > Caerostris > Caerostris darwini. The sequence continues at coordinate 48,591 of BPLQ01007105.1, forward strand.
ATTTATTAACTTTTAGGGTCAAACCATGAGTGTATAAAAATAAAAATGAAAATTAATAGATATTATATAAATAAGAACATGGTATTTTTACGAATAGAAACTGCAGGTTTAGTATATAAGATTGAAATAATGCAGAAATTAAATATATATTTTGCAATAAATATTTTGTTCACAAATTTAATGTACAAAAAATAGTGTATAGTGGATTCAAAAGAGCGCTTTCTCAAAATTACAGGAAGTCAAATATTTTTTGCTTTTCTTTAAACGCTTTTTTTTTATTCTGTGCAACTAAAATTCTTTGTATAAAGTATGATAAAAATTCAAGCATAAATAAATAAATAAATGTATTATAATTTTTTTTAAAAAAATAAGTATTTTTTGATTACTGCTTTTTTATATTCTTCTAATAAAAGAACATAAAAAATTCTTTAATAAGAATCATCTTTTATGTATTCTTCTATTATTTAGATTCTTTTCTACTTTTTCAATTCCTTATTATTAGCTTACAATTATTAGCTCACACTCTCCCTATATATATCTTGTTCAAATTTTCAATCGTTCATAAAATACTTTTTATTCATCCACTCAAGTTCAAATACATTTTTTTTAACTTGTAGTGGATGACACTTGACGTTAATACAGTTTTTTCCCATATTAATTCAGTTAAATTTAATTAATTAATTTTAGTTTTTTTTAGATTTAAGTTGCATATATCTACCCATAGATGGCGCCAGATAAACTTAAAAAAAATGAATGGAAATTATTTATAAAGGACTTTCTGCAATAGAGTGAAAAAAAAGTAGGAATTGACTTTAAATTTTATTTTTTTTATATTACTTGTTTTTTATATTCTTTATATATTTATTATTATATTGACTTGATTCTGAAAGCTATTTTTCATGCAATAAAATACCGAGGGAAATAAAATGACAGAATACATATAAATAATCCAATTAAAAGCTATTCATATTTAAGTAAATTCTCTGAAATCTTATTTTCTTTTTAACACATGCATTAAGAACTTTAAAAAAAAAAAATCCAGTTTAAATACATTCCAATAGAATTCTGATAAGTTATCGGATTTCAAAATAAAATATCTTTCAGCTGAAATGTTTATTTGGATAAAATCTTAGTTCCTTTCGCACTAGCTCTTTTTTTTTTCTGAGAATGCTTCTTAAAATAAGAACACACCAAACGATTATCGAATTAATCGGTTTCGAATTACTACGTGACTGAAACCATGCCTTTCAAGCGACATCCCCTATTGCAGGTTTAAAACCCTTTCCTTTTCTTTGCATCATCTGATGACCTTTTCGAACGAAAACGTTCCATCTGAGATTCTATTTATCGAACGATATTGCATCCAGCTGGGAGGGGATTTCGGAACTTATTAACAGGGGTAGCACGTGAGGAACATATTCTAGAACTGTTGTCAATTCCCAGCAAGACAGCTTCTACGAAATTACCACACGCGGTATCTTTTGCTGAAAGGATTAATTAATACAGAAATTGAAGAAGAAGAAGAAGAAAAAAAAAGAATGAAGAGAGAGAAAAACGTTCGAAAGTTATGCACGGCATTAAAAAAGGGTTAATTGCTAGATTAGGTGGGGTTCTTTTCCGAGAATCGCACCTGCATCGTTTGACGTCATACCCCTGAGGTCCCGCTAATGACAAACTCCGCCAGACTGCTTGGCGACTTTTTTTCTTGTTGTTTTTATGACTCATTGCGAATTCTTTTCCATTTTCATTTTTTATTTCTCGTTATTATTATTATTATTTTTGTTGGCATCATTATAGCAGGTGGGAACTTACAATAGGTCCTTCTTTCTATTGGCTGATAACTAGCGATTTGCAAATATCGTTTTGCGGTATTTAACCTTATGGAACCTGATTATAGCAACAGTGATTAAATGGTAGTGATCGGGTTTTTGAAGGATGATGTCTTTTGGGGTTTATTACAGGGGTTGGGAAATCTTGCAGCTGTACAAGGGAGATCGATCGAACATTCTCAGAAAATAACTGTTAGGGATTGATTAGCTATTGTCTATTGAAAGGGTTAATTATTGTGTTTTATAATTTTGACTGGCATGTTATGTTAAACAGGGGGAAATATTGACAAAGAATGAATTCCAGTAAACACACGTGCAGGTGTCCTGCATTTATTTATTTTATTTTTTTTAATGTATAAAGTGATAGAGGTGTGTTGAACGACCCACTAAGTTAGTTAGGATTTTTAAAAAAATATTTTAGTTAATTATATTGCTTATTAATATTCAGCATAAAATATGCTGAATTTTAATAAGGCTCGTATTTGTTTGCAAAATATGTAATTAAGAATTAAAATAAAAAGTGTATTTCAAAAAAAAAAAATAATGCAATTTCTTTTTGTTTTGATTCGTATTTTTAATTAAAATTTTAATTTTAGTTTTGAAAAAGTTTATTAAAACATTTTTGATTGTCTTGACTTTTTTTCTGTCTCTAATAGACATTACAAAGATTTTAATGTTTTATAAAATGTTGGATATATAAGATAATTTTATAAACCGTATATTATTTTTAAATCTAGTTCCTTCTAAACTTAGTGCATACGTTCCCTAGTTCACTTTTTTACATTTTATAGTACTCCTTCATTACAATTTAATTAACTCCTGGAAAACTGATATTTCTATTGATTTTTTACAAAAAATTATGTAATTTTAAAAGGAATTATTTCTAGATCTTATTTTCAAAATAAAATATTTAGTTTTGAAAAAGTTTTTGAAATATCTTTTGAACGTAATTGTTTCTGTCTCTAATAGATATTATGGAGATTTAAAATGTTTTATAAAATGTTGGGTATATAAAGATAGCAATTTTATAAACAATGTATTATTTTTTATGTCACTTAATCCACTTTCTTATATTTTACTTTTTCATTACAATTTTATTACCTAACTGAAAAACAGGCATTTCTCTTGAGTTTTAAAATAAATTCAAGAATTTCTAAAGGAATTAATTTTAGATCTTATTTTCAAAATAAAATATTTAGTTTTGCAAAGTTTTTGAAACATCTTTTGAATGTAATTTTTCTGTCTACAATAGATATTATAGAGATTTAAATGCTTTATAAAATGTTGGATTTATAAGATATACATTTTATAAATCGTGTATTATTTTTTTTAGTTCACTTTGTTACACGTTACTCTTTCATTACAATTTTATCAACACCCTGAAAAACTGTTTCTCTTGATTTTTAAAAAAGTTATATAACTTTTAAAGGAATTAATTCTATATCTTATATTCGAACTAAAATATTTTTAAAATCAATACTTAAAATAATTTTTCAATCGCTTAAATGTTTTTATCAGCATCATATTATATAATATCTTCTCACAATTCAATGGCCATTTAAAGTTTACTAATATAAATTCTAAAATTTTTAATTGATATTTAATCTTCTTTATTGGCGCAACAGTCCCATGGTGGGTCAAGGCCATCTGAATACTGGCAGATATCGAGACAGGAGAAGTTTTCTTTTTACGGTGTAGAGTTGCCAGTCCTACGCGGGGCCTGAATGACCGGGTGTCTAGCGTTCGGTGCCACAGGTTTCGGGTTCGAGTCATGGCGGTGCCATGGACGTGCGGAATCCACTTTAAATTGTAGGTACCGGTCTCATATGACTGTAGAGCGTCACAAAGCCCAATCAGACTTTTTACCCACATCATTCCAAAATTGCATAGGGAACTCAGCTCTATTTGATATGATGTGGGGTAGTAGTAGTAATAATCAGCCTTATGCACAGCGGTCTGCGATCGAATTAGACTTGGAACTACGGTTTAAAGTGTGTTCCGAACCACTACAAGCATCCATGGCACAGCCGGGATTCGAAACCTGTGGTACCGATTGCCAGAGATCTAGTCACTAGGCTATCAGGCCCTCTGATATTTATTACTTATTATCAAACTAATAGAATCTAAGTAATTTTTTTTATAGAACTTGTTAAAATTTTGCTCATTTTCATTAAACCAGGGGCCTCCAAACTACGGCCCGCCAGTGCTATCAATCCGGACTGCGACAGCGAATAGCTTATTGTTGCTGTAATAAGTTGGATAAAAAAACACAGTATGATAATAACTCAGTTTTATTGACTTGTAAGGTAAAGCTTAATGACAAGCATAATAAGCAGAAAATTTAATTTAAGCGTAACAACTAACAAATAATTGAAATGAATCCCACAAAGATTATAAACTAGTGAACATTCCGCGGTTATCCTAGGTAGTTATGTTGGGGTAAAGAGTATCGCATATATCGATGTTTGCAATGTATATATCCTGAATCAAACATATGATTTTTATCCTGAAAATCTCTCAGGAACAGAAAAGCTAAATGAACGCGAATGAAACTGCAGGGTATCCGCTTGCAAAAAAAAATACTAATGAGATTTATGTAATTGTGATTTTTCATTGACAGTAGTTTGTAGTTAGCAAGTGTCTGCTCGCTCAGAGCGCGTACTCGGTGACTGGTCTATAAGTTATAGATAATGGCAAAAAATTAAAACAGTTTTGGCCCTTGGTACTTACTGGAGTAAACAGTATGGCCCTAAGGCTGGAAAATTTTGAGACCCCCTGCATTAAACCATAGATGATTTCTGATGTTTTAGTCTGTTAAACTTTAATAATTTTCAATCATATTTAAGACTGTTAACTAAAATGAGGGAGATGAAATTGATTCGGATTATTTTAGAGCACACATTTTTTCACTGCATAGAAGTTGTGCTTCAAATCATTAGTTTTATTAATTAAAAAAAAAGGTTTTAAACCTTGTTCAGTAAATGTAAACCTTTTTAAAAAAGAGGTTTACACCTTCAGAACAATGTCAAATTTATTTTAGACTAAAGATCTTAGATCCATCATCAATAGGAGACAACTTTAAGTGGCTATGTGAACATTCAAGAAAACGGATGCCTTTAAAATAGCAATTTAGAATTTTTTATAATGTGACCAATTAATAAATTAGCATTACGCAATGTTTGGTGGTATTATATTACATAAATATTTTTTTTTTAAATTTTCTGATACAGTTTTTTTTTTTTTTAATTTCATACAAGTGGGGCAAACATTAAAAAATCCCCATTAATTTCCAATTCTTTTATTGAATATTTCTAATTCTTTTATTGAATACTTCTAATTCTTTTATTTAACTTTTCTTTTAATGAATATTTCTAATTCTTTTATTGAACTTTTCTTTTAATGAATATTTCTGATTCTTTTATTGAATACTTCTAATTCTTTTATTGAATATTTCAAATTCTTTTATTGAACTTTTCTTTTAATGAATATTGCATACTTCTAAATCTTTTATTGAATACTTTCTTTTACTTAATATTTCTAATTCTTTTATTGAATTCTAATTCTTTTATTGAATACTTTTAAATCTTTCATTGAATTCTAATTTTATTGAATTGAATTCTTTTATTGAATTTTATTGAATATTTCTAATTCTTTTATCGACTATGTCTAATCTTTTATTGAATATTTCTTATTCTTTTATTGAATATTTCTAATTCTTTTATTGAATATTTCTAATTCTTTTATTGAATTTCTAATCTTTTATTGAATATTTCTAATTCTTTTATTGAATACTTTTAATTCTTTTCTTGAATATTTATAATTCTTTTATTGAATACTTTTAAATCTTTTATTGAATTCTAATTTTTTTAGTGAATATTTCTACTTCTTTTATTGAATATTTCTGATTCCTTTATAGATTAATTCTTTTATTGAATACTTATTCTTTTATTGAATATTTCTAATTCTTTTATTGAATACTTCTAGATCTTTTATTGAATATTCTAATTCTTTTATTGAATACTTCTAATTCTTTTATTGAATATTATTGAATATTTCTAATTCTTTTATTACATACTTCTAATTATGCAATAAAAGAATTAGAATTATGCGTGTGGGATTTATTTTTCTAGTGATTTATTTTTTACTTGCAGTACTTCTAAATCTTTTATTGAATATTTTTAATTCATCGAAACTTCAGATTATTTCCTAACTTTGAGTGATAATAATGAGTGGTTAATATCCGTGAGACAGGTAAATAAATAAAGCACAGTTTCCTTGTTTTAATAGTTTTGGAAATAATTAGTATTCAAGAGATATTGCAGACTTGCAAATTTAATCAAAATTCAAATCATTTATCAAATCGCATCCACCTTATAATCAAATCCAAATTTAAATGTTGTATAAGAAACGAAAAGATCGATAAATTTCTTTTTGATTCTTTTTTGTACTGAATATTTATAAAATAATTAGTACCTCAATGATACAACTAGATTATCAAGGCCGAATTTTCATCACCATTCCGCTTCTTTCAACCAAACGATTTTGTACACCTAGATGCAAACAAAACGAAGTGAAGCGATATTTAAATTGGCTTCGAAGTCTCACTTCAAATATCGTTGCCAAAGCGTCACCGAAATGTCACCATTCTTGCTGCCAAACGAATCTCTCACTGACGAGCTTTGACTAAAGTAACGAATTCACCCACAGTAACATTCATCCCTCCAATATTATTTATTTATTTTTTTATTTTCGTTTCGTTTTAAATTTTTGGCACCAGCTTCGAATCTTTTTGCTGTCGGTTCTTCCTGCCGAGTGGAAAAATTCGAACACCAGTGTGTCGAGAGGATTAAGTGCATGTTCGAGAGAGGAACTTCTCTGGGATTATGATGGGATGTCAAAATAGGATTCTAAGTTTTAAATTTTTGTTCTACACTGTTTTGCAAAACCACTGGCCTTGAGACTGACCTAATCGTTGACGCAAGATGGCCGATAAATCGTTTGTGGACAGAATTCGGGCCGGCTCGTTGCAGGCCGAGATTTTTTGGCCCGAAAGGAAGATGTCGCGCATATCTTCGATAGGTATAGTGATTTTTAAAAATTTTTTTACTTTGTTTAAAAAGGGTGTGTAAACAATTTTTTTTATTATTGATGTTATATAAGAGTAAAAAAAATTATTTTTATTAATAAAATGTGTTTTCTAACAAGTTATATATTAATCAAAAGTTATAATTATCGATTTCTAATTATTATTTGGGAAATTTAAAATGTTTTTTAATTGAATTAAAATTTTTTTTAAAAAATTGTTTGAAATACTATTCAAAGAGAATTTTTGAAATTAAAAATGATTATAAATTGTGATGATTAAAAGTCTACATTTGTAATTGCACAAAATAATGTTTAGAGCCATATTTATGAGATTTATAAATTAAATTATTTTTAATTTTAATTATACAAAATTTAATGTTCTAAAGGCACATATTTAACAAATTTAAATAATATATTGTTTTAAAAAACATGTGAACAAATTTTTTATTATTAATATTTTATAAGAGTAAAAAATCATTATTTTTATGTACAAAAAGGCATTCTAAAATTCATTTAGGTTTTATAAATATCGTTTAGATAACTTACAAATGTTTTTTAAATCTGTTCTATAGTATAATTTTCTATATTATAATTTCAAGTGTAATTTTCTGTATTAATGATTATGTGGAGGTATTAGTGGTATATTTACCTCATGGATACTCCGTAAGCGTATTAATGAGAATTCTAATTAACTTACTTTTAATTTTAATTATGTAAAACTGAATGTTCTAAAGGTACATATTTAACAAATTATAATAATATTTTGTTTAGAAAACATGTGAACATGTGATGTTTTATAAGAGTAAAAAAAATCAATATTTTTATGTACAAAAAAGGGTATTCTAAGAAGTTATATTTATAATATCCGTACCTGTATTTATGAGAACTGCAATTAAATTATTTTTAATTTTAATTATGTCAAGTTGAATGTTCTAAAGGTAAATATTTAACAAGTTAAATAATATTTTGAATAAAAAAAACATATGAATTTTTTTTTTATTATTAATATTTTATAAGAGTAAAAAAATATTTGTATGTGCAGAAAGTGTATTCTAAATAATTATACTTTAATATTAAAATTAAGTTAGGTTTTATAATTATCGTTTAGAAACTTAAAAATGTTTTTTAAATCAATTAAAATAATTTTGAAATTATTTGAAATCTGTTTCAAAAAGAATTTTTTAAAAAAAAATGTTATAAGTTTTGGTAATTAAAAGCATACATGTGTAATTGCACAAAATAATGTTTAGAACAATTAAATTCACAAATGTAATTTTCCATATTAATGATTATGTGGAGGTTTTAGGGGTGTATTTACCCCATAGGTATTCCGTAACGGGTACGTCCGTATTCCTAACCGTATATATGAGAACTGTAGTTAAATTAGTTTTAATTTTAATTATGAAAAGTTGAATGTTCTAAAGGCACATATTTAACAAATTATAATAATATTTTGTCTAAAGAAACACGTGAACAAATTTTTTATAATTAATATTTTATAAGAGGAAAAAAATCAATATTTTTTTGTACAAAAGTGTATTCTAAAAAATTATTTTTAATATTAAAATTCATTTAGTTTTTTGTAATTATCGTTTAGATAACTTAAAAATGTATTTTAAATCAATTAAAAATATTCGAAAAATTATTTGAAATATTTTTTAGAGAAGATTTTTGAAATTAAAAATAATTATATATTGTGATAATTAAAAGCATACATGTATAACTGCACAAAATAATGTTTAGAATAATTAAATTCATAAATGTAGTTTTCTATATTAATGATTAGTGGAGGTTTTAGGGATATATTTACTCCATAGGTACTCCGTAACAGGTACATCCGTATCTGTATTCGTATTTATGAGAATTGTAATTGAATTAATTTTAATTTTAATTACTTAAAATTGAATGTTCTAAATGCACATATTTAACAAATTAAAATAATATTGCTTTTAATAAAACATGTGAACATGTTTTATTATTAATATTTTATGAGCAAAACTCAATATTTTTATGTACAAAAAGTGTATTCTAAAAAAGTTATATTTTAATATTAAAATTAAATAAGGTTTTATAATGATCGTTTAGATTAATTAAAATGTTTTTTAAACCAACTAAAAATATTTTTATAATTATTTTAAACTTTATCAAAGATAATTTTTGAAATTAAAAAAAAGATTATAAATTGTGATAATTAAAAGTATAAATATGTAATTGCACAAAATAATTTTTTGAACAATATTTACGAGAATTATAATTAAAGTACTTTTAATTTTAATTATGCAAAATTGAATATTCTAAATGTACGTATTTAATAAAATATATAAATTTATTTATTATTCAAATTTTAATGAGGTTAAACTATTTAGATTTAGATCGGACCGGTTAGCTAGGATAACAAAACACATTACATTTTTAAGCAAGTTTTTAAAAGTTTTAAGTTAAGTTTCTGATTTATTATCTGTTTAATATCAAAAACATGGGGACTGTATTTTAAAACGAAATTGTCTTTAAAATTCGATGTATTGTATATTTACATTTTTATATAAGCTGTAATATATTAATTATTCTTTTACCAAATTAACAACCATTAATTTCTGATTTAAATTTATTTTAAGCATAATTTCAAATCATACGTGTCCGAAAATTTTTATAAAATAACTAACTCGACTAAATTTACATGTGAAAGTGAACATTTGCATTTGACTGAACGTAGCCCAAGGTAAAAGTATTTTTGAATGCGGTTGAAGTTTATTTTGTGCACTTTCACAGACAATGACAGACACACAATAGCTGCGTGTCAATTTTTGTTTATGTTCTTTTAAATATTTCAGAAAAGACAAAGAGTTTTCCAGTTTTAAAATAAAAACGAGATGTTAATCTTCCACACTTCCCAGTTTTAAAAACAAATTTTTAAGTTTATTAATAGAGATCAGTTTAAAAAAAATGAAAGCTATAGTCTGTTATCAAATTTCTATACTCAGTATTCAATATTCAATACAAAATTCAAATTTTTATGATATTTAAAGTCAATGTATACATACGGAAGCAGCTTTATTTTTCTTTCTTTGTTATTTTTTAAATCTATTTTTGGATCTCGCATTCCACTGATGTGCCACCAACTTACGTAAAAGGGGGGGCATTACCTTTTGAGAGAAGTTTTAAAGGTAACTGTCACATCTTTATGCATAAATATGAAAAAATTACAAAAATTCCTGAAAAAGATTTACTTTCGATATAAGATAATATGAAACACAGCGAAAGAGACAAAAAAAACCAATCATTAAAGTGCTTTGGTTCATAGATTGCAGTGCATGAAAAATGAAAAAATGGTGAGAGTTTTTAAGCAGAAATGGTTTTTTTTTTTTTTTTTTTTTTTTTTTGATCCTGGAATTAATTAGATTATCCTTTTCCGTCTAAAACTCACATCCTTTGAAGACTTGAGATACATAGCGAGGAATTGAGCACGGTGTTTGGCAGCCTAATCATAAAGAAGAACAGGTTCACATTTGCAAAATAAGATCACAGGTTAAAATGGCCAAAAAGTTAAATTAAAACTAAATCTGAAGAGAAAAATAATTAAAAATTAAGAAAATAAAAACAATGCAATTTTAATAAAAAATGGAAAAAAAGGATACTACAGAAAAAATAATAAGTGAACACCTAAGGGGCGGAGTAGCACCTGCAAGACAACAATAATAACTAAGGAACGATAAAAGACAATGATTGATTATACGAAAGTTATAAGTGGTTATTATGACAAAAACAAGTATAATAGGTTTTAGTGCAATAACTGAATAATCTGTTAAATGAAGGTCAGAAATCAGAATGAGTAAATACATCCACACACACACACACACACACACACACATATATATATATACAGTCATATTAGACAGGGACCTACGAATTAAAGTGTATTCCTGATAAATGGATATAAGCTCACCTAGACAAAATACCTCTTCCCGGCTTGCAAGCATAAAGAGATCATTAAATTTTTACAGATGTCGCAGAGGGCGTCCTCAACTGGTAAAAATTTAGTCACCAGTTCACAGTTACTGCCTTACGATCACGAAGATGCAGTGCACCCGCACTTGAGCACGTGCCTCGATCGTTGAGTTATCTGTAAAGGTTTACTGGCAACTGGCACCTGGCGTACCGTTTACGGAGTACCAACAGGGGGAGATACCCCTTAAACCTCCTCATCTTATGTGCCTGAATGGCCGAGTGGCTAGCGTTCTGGCGCTCGGTACCACAGGTATCGGGTTCGAGTCCCGGTGGTGCCATGGATGTTTGTAGTCGTTCGGAATCGACTTTAAACCGTAGGTCCCGGTCCCAATAGGATCGTAGAGCATTGCGGGGGCATTGTTACTCCGCGTCCGTATCTTCAAGTTACACGCGCCCCCTGGGTAATGCAAAGTGAGTAACATCTGTGCCGTGGTTGCCTTAAGGCATCCAAGACCAAGCTGTCTAAGTGTTTGCCAGCGGCATTAGAACAAAAAAAAAAAAAAAAAAAAAAAAACCTCATCTTAATTCATAAATATGATTTGAATTCTAATAGGTTGCTTTAATGTTAGTAAATAAATAAAGGATAAAGTTTCTAAAAATTCAAATTAAAGTGGTACTCAAAAAGAAAAAAAAAATTAAAAAATACTAATGATAAAAAAGTAAGATACAAAATAACAGAAGTTAAAGTTAAGTTTCAAGTTCGGTACAATTAGGGACCAGTTGCCGATGCCATATTGCTATTGAAAACGTAAACATAAAAGTAAACATTACAGTGAAAGGGTTATGCTGAAAGGTGGGAGCCAATGGAATGATCTGAAAAACAAATGTAAATAATCTCTACAAAAAAAAAGGCCGATCTCAGAACCGAAGTTCTTTTTATTATTTTTATAATTTTTTTAAGCATTTTTATTTTATTTCTATAATTTTTATTTTTATTTAACAACTCCTCTGTGCTTGTACGCCAGGGCGTAAATTTTTCTAAATCACACACACACTTATATATGTGTGTGTATGGAGTTTGTAGCAACGTCTCGGACAGGGTGCCGAAAACGATTTATTAGAAAGCGTTACGTCGGTTATGTAGTGAATCTGATAGAACAACCTGATTTTTTTAATATGTTTAGCATTGTAATGTTACGTTGTAAGTGCAATGTGCAGGTGTATTGTTTGAAGTGCAATTTTTAACACGAGCAGATGTTACTATATCAGTTTGGAGGAACCTTCTGTGAGGATTACCACAGATAACTGCGTTTGGAAAAATCCTTCCAACTTCTTACCAGGCAGCCTGATTATGTAATAGTGAATATAGTCTAAATCTCTGTGTATTCACACATGAAAGCAGGGACTGCAACGCACTCTGTCAGATGGATTCGAATGTGAGCCTTCGCACATTACCACTGGGCCTTCATTCAGGAAATTCTGAGATTCTGGGAAAATTTTTGTTTTCATTTGAAAAAATAGATAGGTATATATAAATATTTTTATTTAATACTTTTCAAATTTTGTCCTGAAATATAAATTCTTCTTCTCAATATTTTATTCATTGATAACAGTGATATTTTAAATGAGGACGAATTAGATTTATTTTTAAAAAATGCTTCTGTAATGAGAAGATATTGACGCTTTTTTTATATGCCTATTTTTACCATGCAATGTAGATTTTTTTGCATAATTTTCTGTTAAATTCCTTTTTAAAATTTTCTAAATTAGAAATTTCAAAATACTAAATATGGAGTACGTTAAAAAAATCTGTTAAAAAAGTCTTTAAAAATACTTTTTTGGGGGGAAAGGGGGGAGGAGGTTAAGTAGCAATTTATTAATTTACCGACTTTAAACTTGTATGACCATAAATAAAAAATATTACTCATTATATTGATATCCTCTGGCTGTTATAATTATTTTCCTTTCGGTTTATTAATTTTTTTCGAATTTTTATGAATCTTCTGGACAAAAAGTTTTAACACCGCGTCATCGTATATTTATTGAACTTTTCATATTCTTTTATGATCTGCCAATGTAGTTTTTGCCGTTCGACAATTTGATTCTTGTGTTTGTTAAACGATTTTCAGTTTCGCTACTGCAGCTCATGCGCACTTTGGATCTTGAACACTTCTTTGATTTTTTTTTTTTGAGAGGTTTGGATGTGAGGCACTTCAGACTTTTTGCAATTTCCGTGTAATGAATACCGGAAGTAGCTGTTCCTGTGCAAAATGGTCATGTTTCTAATCTGTTTCTTCTCAGTTCTCCTTTGGTTTTTTTTGTTCTTATGTTGTGCTCTCTCTCTCTCTCTCTCTTACGCTTTATATATATATATTTGTTTTTCATTATATATATATATATATAATGAAAAACAAATAAAGTTATTTTTACTAAAAAAGTAATTAAAGAATTTGATATGTGTTATGTTGTTGTTATTTATACCACTTGATTGCCAGCAACATCTAGACCAAGTCCACGAACCCGTGTTCTCATGGGAGGGGAGGTAACTTCTGTTGTGATGGAGCACCTGTACATAGAAGTCTGACTTGGCCCCGAGTCGCTTAAAAAGAAAGGCAGTGCTTTCAGGAAGGACTTTTAGGGGGAAACTACGCTGCATGTGCGTATCGCATGGGAGGAAACCCCGGAAAAACTCCGACCAGATAGTCCGTCTAACGAGGCAAGATGCTGAACATCATAAATTATCCCCGTCTTTTGAAACAGTGTCTACAATACGGTGTCTGTAGTGCTTGTGACAAGGGAATGTATTTTACTAAAGATTTATGACATTGTTCGCATGTAGATAATGTTTTATTTTTATCTGAATTACCAGAATTTCTGGGCTGCATTTTACATAGAGAAAAAGATTTACATTTTACATAGAGAGCTGATATCTTTAGACGGTTAGTAACCCCTTTACAGTTGTTTTTACACAAGGTGGAATACATTTATTTTTTTGTTCATTTTATAAATGCGCTTTTATAATTTGATACTGCAAATTCTTTTAATAGTTGATTCATATTCGTGCCATCTAAAAAACCCGTGAGAGCTCTGTAGATGATCTTGTCATCAGGTAAATGGGACTTGATAGTGACAAATTGTGTTAGTACACTTTGGAGAGGTATTTAGTTTCACCTTTCCCAGAGTAAAACTTATTTTTATGTTACTCATTGCTGAAATCTAAATCTTTCAAACGTTACTTCCTGTTACGATTCAATTTCATGTTCAAGTTCAGAAATTCCATTAGTTTCAGAACAATCTGAACCTTTACCTAATTCGCTATATGGGGGAACACTTGCAGAAAAAAAAAAGTAATAATACCACTCTCATTTTCTTTTGCTCACCCTCGAACGTTGTCATGTTGTGTTGTGATAAATCCTCAGTGTCCTACAGTACTGAACATCTACTCATTTGTGTATCGTATGGGAGAAAACCCGGAAAACTCCAGTTTAAATAATGCACCTTTTTTTCATTTAAATATTTATTTTTTTCATGAATAATTTTTAATAATAGATTGGTTTTTTAGCATGTAGTTTGTGAATATGATACAGTGATTTATTTTTAGTAAGTACACTAATTTGTGAATCACTTTAACGCTAAATTCGTGAATCACCTTACTTTCAGATTGATCTTTCTCGCATTGCCAACACAGTTTTAAATCAACATCTCCTCGTGATGACAGCAGCCTGATGGCCAATTGGCTAGCGCTCGGGCCTTTGGTGCCACAGGCTTCAGGTTCGAGTTCTTGCGATGGCATGAATGTGGGATTTGTGTCGTAATCACCAGTTAGCGACACTTGCTTGTCTTTGACAGAGCCTGTTTGCAACGTGGGGGTGTATTGAACTTTGAACTCTGAGAGAGGGCCCCGTAGATGAAGAAAGAAGAAGAGATGGGCGCGGAAAGAGAACGCTAGCAGACGGCGAAACTGGAACAGGCTACGTCAAGCAGCGAGAGAAAATGACTGTTATGTAATAATTATTGATGTAAATATTGCTTGTATATATAACCGTGCTTCATTAAATATATGTTGTTGAGAGAAAACCAACGCGTCGTTGATGTGTTTGAAAATACACCCCTAGACACCCACTACAAAAGTTCAAGTTTTGTTAGACTGGTAGAGAAGTCTAACAAAACTGTTGTTGGCCGGGATGCATCAGTTGAAACCGGGGTAACCCTACAGAAATTGAGGTTTCGGCTAGGAGGCATCTTTTGCAAGCGGCTAAAATCTACATAAATTGGGAGCTCGGCCGGGATGAATTTTTTGGAACCGGCGCAGATCTACATGAATGTTTGTGAATGGTTCGGAATCCATGTTAAACTGTAGGTCCCGGTCTAACTAGCCTAAAGTGTGCACAAAATGACCCTAGAGCGACAAATGAACAAACCTCGTGATGATATTTGTATAGTTTGCACTATTTTCTAAAACTAATTGTAGGGATTTTCAGACCAACTGATTCATCTTTCTTATACCCGGCTTAAGCATTGGGAACTTTCGATTTGGTTCGACTCGCCTTTGAACTTGATTAGGGTGCTCCTGACCCATGGTGGACCAAGGCCATCCCGTGAACCTTTTTCCGTTCCAATCTCTGGTTTGCGACAATTTTTCAGTTATTAGAGAGTTTTTGCATAACCTATTTTGGACGTCCGTTAGCTTTTTCACCCTAGCGCGCATGCTCATAGGAAACATTATTACAAATACGCATGCGCAATTTCCTATGAGCATGCGCGCTAGGGAGAAAAAGCTAACGGACGTCTAAAATACGGTATGCAAAAACTCAAAACTTTAAAATCTACCTCCACACGATAAGTCCCTCACAACTTGAGCCTACCCCTAGTTCTAGTTCAAAAGAATTTTTTTTCTCTATTGCAGCTGGTAATGTAGAGACAGTTAATTTGTATGCTATAAGCAAGGGATGCCCCTCTGTTACTCATTCAGCTCTACCTAGGTGGTGCGTGTAGCTTGAAGATATGCTACAGACGCCAGTAACACTACCAACGCCCTACGATCCTAGTAGACCGGTACCTACGGTTTAAAGTGGATTCCGAACCACTGAAAATCGGTGCTCGAACCCTGTGGTACCGAGTTCTAGAGCGCTAGCCACTCGATTCTCAGGCCGTTAGTTACAAAAGGTATGTAGTTGAATACCCTAAATGTCAAGGATGAGAGGTCAATTCGGCAGATGTGGCTCGCCTATCTTAATAAGTTGATTAATATCTGCCTCCTTAAATAACCTAGATAATTCAAAATTATGTCGTTGTCTCTACAATTCATTCTCATTCACAGCGCCAAACATATTTCTAAGAGCCTTTCCCTCACAGATGGACAACTGCTCAGCCTGTGATTTAGTCCAAGTCTAAGTCTCAGATCCATAGGTGAGCGCAGGTCTAATGATTGCTTTACATAACATAATTTTTGTATATCTTAATTAATGTTGACTTTAAGAAAGTTCTTTGACTATGAAGACAGCGATTAGCTGGAAGAATATGTCTTTTTATTTCAATACCTATGCCATTTAGAGTGTTAATGTGGAAACCAAGATAAGTAAAATTGAATTAAATTAGTCCAATATACGAAATATACAATATACTAAATGTCCAATATGCTAAAGTTCACTGAAGGCACAATGTTACTATGTATGAAATCTATCAGGGTATAGCGGCGTGATGGCCAATTGGCCAGCTCTATGGCCTTTGGTACCATAGATTTCAGGTTCGAATACTGGCCGTGGCATGGATGTTTGTGAGTGGTTCGGAATCCATTTTAAACCGTAGGTCCCGATCTAATAGGATTGTAGTGTGTACAAAATGACCATAGAGCGACAAACCGAACCAAACTATCAGAGTATGTTCCACAAATCGAAGGGGCATGAAATGTTTAATGGTTAACATCGCATTAATTGTGATAATAATCACTGATAACAACGTGAGTCTGAATGCCGAGTGACTAGCGCTCTGACGCTCGTTGTCACAGGTTACGGCTTCCAGCCCCGGAGGTGCCATGGATGTTTGCCGTTGTACGGAAGCCACTTAAGCCGTAGGTCCCGGTCTCTTATGATTGTAAAGAGTCACGGAGCCACGTCAGACTTCTACTGCGGGTGCTCCGTCACAACAGTAGCTGCCCTCTTTTCCCTTCAACCATGAGTCCAAACGGGTTCGTGGGCTTCGTCTAGATCAGGGGTGTCCAACACAAATGATCTTGCGGGCCACTTTGGAAATGCATCGTATCTCCGCGTGCCGCATATAAAATTATATGGCCCCATATGTAATTTAGATCTACTATAGACATTTTTTGGAGTGAAAAATTGAAACATAATGAATTATTATTATTGTGTTTACTATTATTCTTACATGCAAATATAGATAATATAATAATAATGATACTAAACGCACATTGTAACGAAATGTATAACACTAAAAATGAAATATAAAAAATATATAAATATAAATGAAATCATTAACAAATATTTATTTTGCTAGTACGATATTTGTTTCTCCACTCTTTCACTTAGCTTTTGCAAGTCGACGTCCATTTGGGTATTTGAACGGTGTTGCAAGTTAGCGTCCGTTATGTTTGAGCGTGTTTTGTATTTGACCAATTTTATTTTCGAAAGAAAAAAACGATTTTCAGATGTAAGTTGAACCAAACGCTTTAACAAATTTTGTGTCAAATTTCTCAAACTGAAAAATTTTTCTTTTGTGATGTAAGTGTTATAAAAATCTATTTTTGATTCTCGTGTTTCAAAAATGAGTTTCAATTTAATATTGCATTGTAAGTCAGCCAGTACCATTTTAAGATATTCTGGAGGCAACTCGACTTTCAACATAAAAGAGAGATGAATATATTTTAAAAATCTAGGGTGGCCACTGCCTCACTGAGGTCACTTAAAGTGAAACATAGAACCTGTTATATTAAATGTTTGCAGAATACAATTTAATTATTCCGCGACCTCATAAATGTAAATTCATAAATAAAACCGGCAATATCTGTAATATATTCGCAAGAATATTATTTTAAAGTCCACTGAAGGCACAATGTTACTATGTATGAAATCTATCAGGATATAACGGCGTAATGGCCAATTGGCTAGCTCTATGGCCTTTGGTACCACAGGCTCCAGGTTCGAATCCTGGCGGTGGCATGAGTGGTTCGGAATCCATTTTAAACCGTAGGTCCCGATCTAATAGGATTGTAGTGTGTACAAAATGATGATGACCACAGAGCGACAACCCGAACCAAACTATCAGAATCAAACTATGTTCCTCAAATCGAAGGGGCATAAAATGTTTAATGGTTAACATCGCATTAATTGTGATAATAATCACTGATAACAACGTGAGTATGAATGCCCGAGTGACTAGCAAAGAGTCAAAGTTAATTTTTTCTCATAATTTTGACAGTTCATAGGGGACTGAATGGCCGAGTGGCTAGCGCTCAGGCGCTCGGTACCACAGGTTTCGGGTTCAAATCCCGGCGATGCCATGGGTGTTTGTAGTGGTTCGGAATCCACTTTAAACTGTAGGTCCCGGTCTGTTTAGCCTACTAGATGTGTGCACTAGATGACCGTAGAGCGACAAAACAAAACAATCGACAGTTCATTTTTGAATACCTGGATGCATACATAATCTATTTTTTAATACATTGATTTTCCCTACTTTGGCCATTATAAAATAAATATATTTTGTAAAAAGGGTTAAGACTGCATTGGCTTGTGATAATTATTACTGATAACAACATAAAATTTTTTTAATAGTACCTTCATCTTTTTGCTAGATTTTCATGAGTCTCCGAAATAGATTTACAGTAGTTTAATAAACTCCGAAACAGAAAATAGAAAGTAAAAAAAAGGAAATAATAAAAGTAAAATATTTATTTTTATATAAATCTAAACACGTGGTATATTGAATAGCATGTTTGTAGAAATGATGAGATAAACACCGTCCGTGTTTATTGCTCTAGCCAATTTCTTAGAAATAAATCAACAACAAAGATATTGTTTGAACGCAAACCGCTGTGTTAGGTTGACATTTCTGCCAAAGGCGTGATACACACACACAGATTATGTAATTAATTCACCGCAAAAAAATATATTTATATAAATTAATATCCCAAAATAAAGAGGAAAAAAAAACTTTTCATTTTCCAACACAGCTGGTGTTTGAAGTTCATGTGGAGTATCCATTAACAAAAACTTCATTATGTTTAAGAAGTTGACGAGATATGTGATAAGAGATAAGATTCTCTTTTTTTTTTTCACTCCCGTTAGCAATCATTGCAACACTTGATCCGTTGGACTTAACATTTAAAAGTCACATTTGTCACTGTCAAAACGAGATTGACTTGATTACGGTCAGCTGGTATGAAGTTGGAAAGTTGGGTGTTGCTATGCTCTTGGCGAGAAAGTGAGTAAATTGATTTAAGAGTGCGTGTGTGGGATTCGGTAAAGTAGATAAAGAATGTACTTCATTATATCTTGATGTAATTAACTGATTCTGAAAATTCAAGGTGCTAAGATTGAATCTTCCTTTATTGTTGATTTTGGTCTTAAGTCAATAAGTGCTTTATAAAATAAAAATATTAATATTTCTAGAATAGAGCCTGAATGGCCGAGTGGCTAGCGCTCTGACGCTCGGTACCACAGATTTCGGGTTCGAGTCCCGGCGGTGCCATGGATGTTTGTAGTGGTTCGGAATCCACTTTAAACCGTAGGTCCCAGTCCTAATAGGATCATAGAGCGTTGCGGGGGCATTGTTACTCCGCGTCCGTGGCTTATCTTCAAGTGACACGCGCCCCCTGGGTAATGCAAAGCGAGTAACATCCGTGCAGCACTTGCCTTAAGGCATCCAAGACCAAGCTGTCTAAGTGTTTTCCAGCTACATTAGAACAAAAAAATATTAGAGGGCCAGGCAGACATTGTCCTGGTCTGAAATTATAAAAAAAATATCGGAATCTGATCGCAGCGCTATCTACCTAGTCCAATTGTAAATTCATACTATCCAGGGACCCACTTAAACACACACAAAAATTTCATCAAAGTCAACAGAATCCAGAATACGTTGTCCTGTCAAAAAAAATTGCATTGTAGAAAATTACATATCGTGAATCTATTCTCCATATTGCAATATATGTGCATACTCATTTTCATGGATATCGTTTGAACGGTGTATAAGATGAAATGCTGCAGCACCCTCTGGTGGCAAGTAACAATAAAAGTGGATAGCGCGAACCTATTTTCCATACTCGAATGCATATTATTACCCATTTTCATAGCAATTGGTTTAAACGGTATAGAAGTTGACATACTGCAGCACCATCTGCTGGCGACTTACAACAAAGAGGATAGCATAAAAATTCTCCATGTTTTGTCAAACACACTCATCAAAATCGGTCCAGCCGTTTAGGAGAAGTTCAGTTATTAAGAGAAGGAACTAGGTGCGCAGTAGATCTACCTCCCCGTGGTACACCTGGTAACACTTTTCAGTGGCTAAAAGATCTGCAACTTGGCTTTATGTTAGATTAATGAACTCTGTTTCAGCATGTTTTGGTGTATTCTCTGTTCTTTTTTATTTTTCGTTGTTCTTTTTTTTTGCTGTAACTGTTCATAATCTGCCATTGGAAATAAAAAAAAAAAAAATAAAAAAAGAGAAGGAATTTAATACCTTTTTTTGTATATAATGTTAAAAAGGCATTGCATACAAAGTTGCATTTCTTTTCAGTACAAATACTCTTTTTACATGTATTTTTATGCATTAAAGATCTTGTTTTCCATTAGGTATATAACGAACGCTTGATTACTTTATGAGAGGGATTTCATGGTTAATTGATAGGAATTTTCGTATTGTATGTGAAGGAGCTGGAAATAAAAATTTTCCGCGAACGTTGTTACAATTACCACCGAGTCTTTCCTTTTTTGGAAGCAGTAAGTGCAATGCATTTATCATGTGGATTAGAACATGTATTATCCAACATATTAGCTGTCAGCATTTTCCTTGATAACATTACATCATTATCAGTGGCGCAACAACCTCTTGGTGGGCCAAGGCCGTCCTGCTACTGGCCGATTTCGGGACAGGAGATGCTTTCTTTTTACAGGATAGGGTTGTTAACATTATGCCCAACATTCTACAATCATATTAGACCAGGACCTACGGTTTAAAGGGGATTCCAAACCACTACAATTATCCATGGCACTGCCGGTACTTGAACCCCAAACCTGTGGTACTGGAGGCAAGGGCGCTAGTCACTCGACCCTCAGGCTCCAGAACATGACATAATAGAAGAAAAATATAAAAAAAATTTTAAAACTTAATTGAAATCAATGTTTTTGGATAGAAATTCCGATTTAGGAGTGTTTCACATCAACTTGTCTGAGTTTATCAACATAGGGTGCATAACTTGACCTACAGTTTAAATTAGTTCTAACCATCATCATCTTCTAAAAAATATATCCAATCAAATCTCAAGATCGTAGCATTAAAAATATGACATCAGTGATGATAAGACTTGATCAGACATTCTCGATTAAGCTGTCTGAAATATATTTCTATATAGTAATATATATAGTAATATATTTCTATTTTTTGATTATTAATAATAAGGTTTCATGCTAATATTATTAATTTTTTAATATTAATAATAGCTTCACACTAACGTTTTCCGTATTCATTTGATTATTATTAAGTCAATGCTATCGTTTCTGAATTTAAATAACAAGTCGTGAAAATTTATAAATAATTAATTTTTTACCCGGAAAAACCTGAGAATTTATTGTAATTATAAATAATCAAAATACTTGTTGAAAATTGTTCTGAGATTTCGACAATTTTCAGTTCTGGTGAAAGAAGATAGAAAGGTGAAAAGTACAAAAGTATTAATAGAATATCTCAATCGCTGAAAACGATTAAGAATTGTGGCTTGGTTTGTCGCTTTACGGTCATTTTGTGCACACTTTAGATTAATTAGACCGGGATTTACACTTTAACGTGGATTCCGAACCACCAACAAACATTCATGCCACCGCCAGGATTCGATTCTGAATCCTGTGGTAAGAAAGGCCAGAACACTAGCAAGAATTGCGGTCTGTCAAATTGTAAAGAAAAAAAAATATTGTGGATAATTATTTATAAAATAAAAATTTTTTTGAAAATGAAATATAAATAAGCCTATTTAGTGTAATATCTGAAATAAATAAAAAATATACATAAAAAAAGAACAGAATCGTATAAAATTCAAAAATGAAATATTTGAAACAATTAATTTTAATTTAAACAATTAATCATGAAAAATTAGTTAATATATATAAATAGTTATATAAATTTACGTATAGATTTAAAACAGTTTTTTTTCATTAAATGCGAAATGTTTATTTTATTTGTCCATTTGAAGTATTTTAAGTCACGAGATCTGTTTAAAAATTTGGCAAATAAAACACTCAATATTATCTGAATCATAGATGGCGAAGCATTTCATCTTACATTGGTTTTTTCTTAAAAAATAAGATTTATGAGTGTTTTGAAAGATTTCTTAGATTTTGTTGAAAAATTAAAACATTAAACATGATTAAGCTTTAGTTTTATAAAAAAATTATCCAGCTTTAGTTTAAAATTTTTTATTTGTGGAAGATCATATCTTTTGTCAACAAAGTTCTAGCCTGTACGCGGGACCTCCAGCTTTTGGAATTTCATCTCCATCATATGCATTGCCGAAAATACGTTCTATTTTAAAATTGTTCTAAAAACATAGATGGGGTTGATGTTGGATAATACATTAAGAAAGTCAAGTTTGCTTGAATCAACTTATGTTAAAACATTTTTAAGCCTGAATATAAAAAAAAATATATGAATAACTATTAAGTTTATTATTCTGATCTTGGCTATTCCAAATATTGAACCAAATTTTAAAATACTTATTAAATTAATGTAATATCAAGCATAAAATTCTTAATTTACTTCTTACTATAAATAAAGAAATGATATAATATATATAATTACATAATATTGCAATATTATATATATATATATATATATATATATACATGATTATAAAAAAATCTTCCTCGATATACGAGTCCCTAGCTATCATGCCATTCACAGAATGAAATTTTGGTATAAGGTATTTTGAGGTATGCGCTCAAAAATCATATGAAAAACAATAGTTACGGTTACAGTGACTTAATATCAAAAATTTCAAATAGTAATACCTGCTTTTTATTGGAATGTGATCTGTATAGTGAAAAACCATAAATAGCGCTGGAACGGTGCCTATAGCACGAAAAGCATGGTTTGTCACTATGGAGATCACATTCCAATAAAAAAAAAGTAAATATTGCCATTTGAAGTGTTTGAAATCGTGTCACTGTAACCATAACTGTCAGAGTTTAACTGTTGTTTATCATATGAATATTGAGCTTATATCTCAAAAGATCTTAAATCAAAATTTCGTTCGATTTCTGATTTGCTAGGGACTCAAATATCGAAAAAATTTTTAATAATTATCCTGTATAGATATTGAACAATGTTTAAGATAGGTTTGAATGTGGGGCACCCCAGAATTTTTGTTTGGCGTATGTTATTATAGCTTCATTACACAATTTACGTGTAGCAAATACAGGTAGAAGATCTTGGACATGCAAAGTGGTCAGTTTTCTAGTTCACTCCTTGTGTGTTTTTCTTTATATCTATGCATATAACTTCTCATGACCAATTTATTATGAGTATATGAGGTCCACAACTTTTCTAAGTTTGGGCCACCCTAATCTAAAGAGTGATTAGATATTTGATTATGTGTGTGAATCGAAATCCAACATAACATCATTAAAAAGCGACACACAAATACAATAAAAGTTAGGTATTCCAGAAGCAAGGTATTCCAGTTGATCAGGTATTCCAGGTGATCAGGTATTCCAGAAGCAAATAAGCTATAATTGTTTTGAAATATTGATTGCATTTTGTCATTTTTTTGGTTGAATAGGTTAAACAGCATGTGTTGATTTTAGATCACACTAATTGAAAGCATTTCTCAGCCAAGCGCAAGCCTCCACTTTCACTATCGAATGAAGTCATAACCTTCCCACGTTTGAAGTTCCCACGATTGTTTATGTTTGGATTACATCAATTTCATCGCATTACTCACGGAATAGATAATGTTTGTTTGGGAAATATTTCCGGGCAAAAAGAAATCTCTGTAAAGTTCTCACCGATGAAATTTTTTAAAGATGACATAAATTCGTATAATAGTTTTATGATGAACAATATAAATTATACTTATTTCTCTTTAAATTATGAGATAAAGATTCATTGTCTTTGAAAACTGATATTGATTTGAAATTTAAATGTGTGGGATGTATCATTTGGAAAATACAAGGCAGAAATTTTGTTTTTGTTCTAATGCGGGACTTTTCTCTACAGAGATTGGTTTGGTTTTTCGCTCTACGGTCATTTTGTGCACACTTTGGGCTAAACAGACCGGGACCTACAGTTTAAAGTGGATTCCGAACCACTACAAACATCCATGCCACCGCCAGGATTCGAACCTGAAGCCTGGGATACCAAAGGCCAGAGACTCTATAGAGAAAATATGCGCTGGCAGCCAAATTCTACGTTTTTTTTACTTTATAAATATGATAGGTAGTTTTTTTTAAACGTTTTCAGATTCTGAGAAATGGTGCCTCTCAACGGTCATCGCTCGCTACACGATCGCTACTACGGTCGCTACACGAGGGTTAAACAGACCGGGACCTACAGTTTAAAGTGGATTCCGAACCACTCACAAACATCCTTGCCACAGCCAGGTTTCGAACCTGCAGCTTGTGGTACCAAAGGCCAGACTGCTTGCTAACAGGCCATCAGGCCGCTAAGAATCTGAGGAAAGGTTAGTGAATAGGGCTCTGGCGTTGGGTGCCACAGATATAGGGTTCGAATCCCGGCGGTTCCATGGATGTTTGCAATGATTCGCAATCCACTTTAAATTGTAGTTCCCTGTCTAATATGACCGTACAGCGTTGCGCATAGATCTCTAACAAACCTACCTCTTAAAAAGAAAATATCTCCTGTTTCGAAAACTACCAGTAGGCAGACGGCCTTGACCTACCATGCGGCTGTTGCGCCTATGATGAAGAAGGGGAAAGACTAAAACATTAAAAAATGATTTTGCATTAATTAAATAACAAATAATTATTAGAAAAATTGTTTTAATAAACGTTTTCTAATTTATTTTTTGCAGACTAGAACATCAGATCTTGTTACCTTGGTACACTATGTGGAAGAAAGTGACGCGACACGACACTATAACGACATATACCCATATTTATTAAAATTAATAGGAGGTAGGGCCTCCTTTGGCTGCGATCACAGCTGCAACCCTTCTGGTCATGCTTTCCACTAAATTAGACATAGTGGCAAGAGGAATTTCCTTCCAAATGTTTAACAGGAAGTTCCATAGTTCAGGCTTGCTTTTGGGGAGTGGGGTGCAGGCCCTCAACCGACGGTCCAATTCGTCCCAGAGATGTTCTATTGAGTTAAGATCAGGGCTCTACGCCAGCCACTCCATGCGTTTAACGTTGTTGTTCACATACCAATCAAGAGTCCTCCTTGCAACATGGCATGTTGCGTTGTCGTCTTGATACCAGCAATCATCCATATCGTACGTTGCCCACAAGGTAGGAAGGACATCATTGTCGAGAATATCACAGTATCTATCGCATTCATCGCACCATCAACCTTCATCAGTGGGCCAGCCCCATACCAGGAGAAACAGGCCCATACCATCAATCCTCCTCCACCAAACTTTACAGTTGGGACGACACACTCGGACAAAAGGCGTTCTCCTGGTAAACGCCATACCCAAACACGTCCATCGGAACGGAAAAGGGTAAATCGTGACTCGTCACTCCAAAGGATGCGTTTCCAGTCATCCAGAGTCCAAGTACGGTGGTCTTTGGCCCATCGAAGGTGCGCTTTCTTGTTGGTTTTCGTAATCAAAGGCTTATGGGCCGCCGAACGTCCAGTGTAACCTAACTTATGGGCCTCGATAGGAAGAGTCTTGGTCGAAACGGCCACACCTGTGGCTTGTCTAAACTCATTAGCGATGCTATCCATGGATGTTTGACGGTTACATCGAATCTCCCTGCCAAGCACCCGCCGGTCCCTGCTGGTGAGAACTGTAGGTCGTCCACTTCGGGGTTTGTTCTGACAGTGTCCCTCAGTGTTGTAGTGACACACAACACGTGCTACAGTTGATTTTGAGCAGTTACGGAGACGGGATATCTCCCTAATTGACACCTTGGCAATATGCAATCCAACCAACACACCTTTCTCGAACTCAGACAACTCTTCCCGTGGCGGCATTTTGACAAAAAACAACTCTAGTCGACTCCACAGAGTATTTATAGGATATGGCTGACACGTGATACCTATTATTGCGCATGTGTCAGCTGTATTGTCGACTTTTCTACTTTTCGAGGGGTGTACCGTCACTTTCTTCCAGATAGTGTATAATGTACTAATCTGGATGTAAAATGCCTATGTTTGTAATTTTTTATGTTTGCAATATTTAATGTAATAATCTGTAATATAAATATTTAAAAATAATTTTATTTGTTGATAAATTGAACACTAAAATGGCCAACCTGCTTGAATCGACACATATTCTTCCAAGAAACATTTTTAGGCATGGATATGAAAAAAAATATTTCTATAATTAAAAACTGACTTCGATCTGATTAATTACTTTTACACTTAGATACTAAAAAAATTGAACCAAATACTAAAACAATTATTAAATTCATGTAATATCCTACACCAAATTCTGCAGTTGTCTTTATTATATTATATTATTTATTTTTATTATATATAAAGGAAGGTTTTATATATATATATATATATATATATATATATATATAGGCAGGATGATTCAACGATCCAACGGTCATGAGAGAAACTTTGAGGGAGTGATACAATTTACTAAAATATGCTTTTTTTTATATAGAAATGTAGGGTCGGAAGCGACGCTTTGAGGCAAGTTTACAAAAAAAAAAATGAGACAGGATGAAATGCCAGGCATTTCGCGTTCGCTTGCAGCAGCAATAGACAGTCGAGACAACAACTTCCTCAACTGAATCAACTGGAGTCTTATAACTGAAAACACATTGGCAAACACAGAGAAAGAACAAAATAGAATGCGCATCGGGCTGGAAACTCGTCAGCGGTATCAGTTAATGCAGATGTGCTGGCTGTTACGAGAAATTCGTTTAAAAGTGTGTTCAATGCATCACTTCCGACCTATACAAGTTTTAGTAAGCTGTACCATCCTTTAAAATTTGTTCTCATTGATAGTTAAATCACCATGCGTGTATATCAAATATTAGATAATTTTCGAGTTTCTTCTTTGCATTTCTTCTTTCTCACTATATATCGTATCTGATATATAGTGACATATGAACATTATGAAGGTATATATAGTGACATATGATATATAGTGACATATGAACATTATGAAGATATATATAGTGACATCTGATATATAGTGACATATGAACATTATGAAGGTATATATAGTGACATATGATTTATAGTGACAAATGAACATTATGACATATGACATATGAACATTATGAGCATAACATTATGAAGTGAATACAACTGCGAATGTTAAGGTTAAAAAGAAAGGGGGTTCTTGAGGATAATGAACTGTGCCAACCTATACTGAAGCATCCCTTATTGAAAATCTAGAAAACTTCCACATTTTGATGTGCGATATCCTATCCCAATCACCAACAATTCTACTCGTGTTTATAGTGAGTGCAACGCATGCCATCAGCGAGAATGGTATTTTGATTGATTCTTATGCTATTTAGACACGCTACCATTTGGGTCACTGATGCTCACAGACTTAGGAAGAGACAGATTAAACGCGCTTGTAAATTACGTTAACAAAATAAAAATTACGTTTTACTTTACAAATTACCGTTGAGTTAGAGAACCATGCATAGAACTATTTGTAACACATTTTGTATACTCGTAATGAGAGTGAGAATGGAGAAATGGTATATTCGCACCGATCTTTTTATCTTGAGCACCTCTTTTTATATAGAAGTAAAAAAAAAAAAAAAAAAAAAAAAAAACTCAATATTTAAAAATTGTTGTCTTTTATAAGGTTCTTCTCTTTTCATATACAAGATAGAAGTCGTCTAAAGGTAGTCTTCTTGGACTTAAAAATTAATTTAAAGTTGGCAAAAAATTTAATCAGTCTTCAATATTCATTCAATTTCAGATTGATTTAAAATTTATGGTTAATAGTAAGAACGTAAGAAATCTATAAAAATAAGCAATTATTATATAACAAAACTTCTTCATAAATAAATTGCTGATCAGTTAGAGAATTAAAAATAAAATAATAATTATTTTTAATTTTTCAATTAAAAATAATAAAGGCTTGTAGTGCGCAGATTGGACAACCCAGATTGTAACTGGGTGTGGTTGGATTGAGATAGTTGAGACATATGTTGGAAAACTCAAAATTTTATTGACACATGCATAAACACCACACACGTAGTACAATATTTAAAGACATATAATTATAGATTCGTGAAAGGATTTCATTTCTAAGCCGAAAACCCGAAGCTTGGATACTCCCAGGGTGCACGAAAGATACTTCCTCTCCGGGTGAGAGTCTGTAGGCCAACTAATAGATCATTATGCGCTAAATATATTTCCTTTCGGGATGACAGACTATAAACTAAACATTTTTCAGCGGCTCCACAGGTTGAACTGTACTTCCTCTTGGGTGAGAGTCTCGAGTCCAGCTGACCATTTCTCTTGAATGCCACAGGGGTCGCTCTTGTCGTTGTATAGGAGTAGTCAGGGTTGCATGCTATATTTAATTTGTCATTTGGAGGAATGCATGTTATTCAGTTATAATTTTAAGTTATAACGGAATTTTTAAGTTATTTCAAATTTCTAATGTTGTTATATTTATTTGAAATATAAATCATCAACAAATTGAGAAATTGCTGCGTTTCTGACAAAACTGGACAATGATTTAAACTTAATTTATTTTATGTACGTATATCGAAGTATTTCTAAGAAATGATCTTTTTGTGTAATTTGGACAATTGTTCTCATTGAAATTAAAAAATATATATATTAAATAGCCTACAGATGAAAAGAGGAATGAAAAGATTTGTAAACTTGCCCACTCCGTGATGATAATGAAACTAGAATGGCGACATAAAGTGAAGTGTTCTTTTGAAGTTAGCTTTTCTACACGTGCTGAACTGTTCTCAATTTATTTTATGTATTTATATCGAAGTTATTGCTAAGCAATAATCTTTTTGTGCATCAACTTTTGGATACTAGTAATTGTTCTCATTGAAATTTTTCTTTTTAAAAAAAAAAAAAGATTACTGTATTTTTTTATTTCCAATGGCAGATTATGAACAGTTACAGCAAAAAAAGAACAACGAAAAAAAACAAAAAAAACATACAACATTCAACAACAACAAAACATGCTGAAACAGAGTTCCATTAATCTAACAATAATGCCAAGTTGCAGATCTTTTAGCCACTAAAAAGTGTTACCAGGTGCACCACGGGGAGGTAGATCTTCTGCGCACCCACTGTATTTTTTTAATACTTTAAAAATAGCCTCATTCTATTTCAATATTTTAATGCAAAACTGAAATAGAATGAAGCCGGTATTGAATATTAAAACTAATACCGGACGGTATTGAATATTAAAACTAATTATAGATGCTGTTGAAATAGAAGCAATTCAATTAGATGCTATTGGATCGAGTTGTAATACTTATATTCGGTATCCATGGTTACGAACGAGTTTTTTCTTGTGGGAACAGCTTATTATAACAGGAAATTTGAATAAAAACGACTTATCAAGAAAATCTTGTTTAATTTTAGATATGTCCCCAATCTATTGGAACAGAATCTCCTCCGAAGACGATACATACATAAATGTGGCAAAGTCATTATGACAAGACTATTCATAATCTATTTCGAAATAAGCTCAATTTGTCAGCTGTTCTCCTTTCTGTTCATCCTTATAACTTCCTTGTTAAATTTCTTATATAATTAAAAATGATTCTTTTATTATAAGTGAATTTATTATATTTAAATTGAAATAATACAGGAAAAAAAAAGAAAATATTTCTAAAAAACGTGACTGTCTTATAAATACAAACATGCAATCTTTAAATGATTTTTTTTGTGTATCAATATATATGTATGAATTTAAAATTTTCATGCTCGAAAAAATGTATGTCATTAACAGATAACTAATATCAAAATGTTTCGAAATCGATGAAAAATAGAAAAGGCATCATTTCCGGAGTGCAAATTTGAATGTGAATGCAGGAGGAGTGTGTTAAGTAAAACGTTGGGATGCAAAGTGTAACAGGACTTATTTTTAGTGAGGGGTGGCGCTGCCAAAATGTCACACGAGAGCATTGTTTCACCGTTAGAGGTAGATACCTTGATTACTATCCTTCTTAAAGTGTGTTAAATGTTTAAAAGGACTTCCACAATGTGTTTTTGTTCAATCGTCGCTGCAGCACAACTCTCTCTAATTAAGAGAAATGCCAACTATTTCGCTCTTTTTCTCTATATAATTTTACCCTTTATAACAAAATATTTTTTTTTAATTTGCTACCTCTTTTTTGAAATATAATCCTTAACTCAAAATATTTTCCATTCTGCTCTGTTTTTGTTATCTTTTCTTTTTAAAACCAAAATATTTTCCATTTTGATCTCGTTTTTGAAAGCTTTTCTTTTTTGAACCAAAATATTTTTCCTATTGATTTCGTTTTTGAAATCTTTTCTTTTTAAAAACAAAATATTTTTCATTTTGCATTCTTTTTTTGAGATTTTTTCTTTTTAAAACCATTTTTTTTTCATTTTGCTCTGTTTTTTGAAATCTTTTCTTTTTTGAACCAAAATATTTTTCATTTTGCTTTTCCTCTCTTTTGAAACCAGAATATTTTTCATTTTGCTCCCTTTTTTGTTTTTTGAAATCACATTCTTTTAAAACCAAAATATTTTTTTACTTTGTATTCTCTTTCTTTTTTTCTTTTTATATCAAACAAATTTTTTTTTCCATTTTATTCTTCTGTCTTTGAAATCTTTCCTTCTAAAACAAAATATTTTTAATTTTGCTTTCCTCTTTTTCGATAATTTTTTCTTTTGAAACCAGAATATTTTCCTTTTGCTTTTCCTCTCTGTTTATAATTTTTTCTTTTGAAGCCAAAATATTTTACATTTTGCTTTTCTTCACTTTTGAAACCAGCATATTTTGCATTTAGCTTTTCCACTGTTTTGATAATTTTCTCTTTTGAAATCAGAATATTTTTCATTCTGATGTTCCTCTATTTTCATAATTTTCTCTTTTCCAACCAAAATATTTTACATTTTGATTTTCCTCAATTTTGATAATCTTCTCTTTTTAAATCAGAATATTTTTCATTTTTTTCCCTCTCTTTTGATAATTTTCTGTTTTGAAACCAGGATATCTTTCATTTTGCTTTTTCTCTATTTTCATAATTTTCTCTTTTGAATCCAGAATATTTTACAATTTGCTTTTCCTCTCTTTTGATAATTTTCACTTTCGAAACCAGAATATTTTACCTTTTACTCCTTTTCTGCATTTTGAAATCTCATCCTTTTAAAACCAGAATATTATTTTATATTCACATTCTTTTTTATTTTTATATCAAACTAATTTTTTTTCCATTGTACTCTTTTATCTTTCTTTCCTTTTAAAATCAAAATATATTTCATTTTAATATCCTTTTTGAAATCTTTCCCTTTTAATATTTGTAATTTTATTCTCTTTCTCTTTTGAAATTTTATCTCTTTTAGTCAGAATATTTTTTATTTGTACTCACATTATCTCCTTTTGCAATCGTTCCCTTTTGAAATCAGTATATTGTTAATTTTGCTCTTTTGAAATTTTACTTTTATTAAAATCGAAATATTTTTTTATTTTGCTTTCTCTCTCTTTAATATCTTTTATCCCAAAATAATTTTTTCATTTTATTATATTTCTCTTTGAAATTATTCCCTTTAAAATCAAAATCGAAATCATTTTCATTTTGCTTTTTCTCCCTTTTGATAATTTTCTCATTTGAAACCAAAATATTTTTCATCTTGCTACTTCTGAAATCTTTTGTTCTGCTCCATCTTGTCTTTTGAAATCTCATCCTTTTAAAACCAAAATATTTTTTTTATTTTGTATTCCCTTTGTCTTTTTAATTTTATCTCTTTTAGAATCAGAAAATTTTTCATTTGTTATCTTTTTATCTCTTTCGAAATCGTTCTTTTTTGAAATCAGAATAATTTTTTCTTATACTTTTCTTTCTTTTGAAATCTTACTTTCATTAAAACCAAAATATTTTTTATTTTGCCCTTTCTCTTTGCAATATTTTTCTTTTATCTCCAAATATTTTTTTTTTTTTTTTTTTTTATTCTCTTTTTCTTTGAAAAATTTTTCCTTTAAAATCGAAATGTTTTTCTTTTCGCCTTTCGTTATTTTGAAATCTTTCCTGTAAAAATCAAAGTATTTTTCATTTTGCTTTTTCTCACTTAATTGAAATCTCTTGACAAATATTTTTCGCTTAGCTTTCTCTATATTTGCAGTATTTACCATTTTAAACCAGAATATTTTTAATTTTGCTCTTTTGTAATATGTTTTGCTTTTTCGCTAAATTCTAAGTTTTTATCAACAATTCTTATTAAAAAGATGGAGAAACTTTATTAGGGTAGAAATCAATCATTATCTTCGTTGCTCAGTAGAGAATCGAGTTGTGATAATTGAATTATGGTATGTAATTCTTGATACGTAATGTGAAAAAACTGAATCGATTGCTGTTGAATGAAAGGACCTTGAAATGTGTGTTCTTACTAATTGGATAAATTAAAAGGCCAAACTAAGGATATAGTTCAGTAAAACATAATTAATAATTTGTTTAAAAATCGCTTCGGCCATTTTATTTATTTACTTGGCAATTTGGTGTTAGGGGTCCTTCCATTTAAAATCAATGCGTTTTTTATTAAGCTTTGTCATTTGGAAAACGATGACATTAAAAAATGATGAAATGATGAAGCATTAAGAAAATGATGATACATATCATAAAAAAAATCGAAAAGAATACTAAACAATAATGGAATAACGATTAAAAAAATGTTTTCATGAGAAAGAGGCCATGTAAAATAATGTTTAAACCGGTGTTTTTCAAACTTTTGCGTATCTTTTTTTTCTTTCTAATGCAGCTGGCAAACACTTAGACAGGTTGGTCTTGGATGCCTTAAGGCAAGCGCTGCACAGACGTTACTCACTTTGCATTACCCAGGGGGCGCGTGTAACGGGAAGATAAGCCATGGACGCGGAGTAACCATGCCCCCGCAACACTCTACGATCCTATTAGACTGGGACCTATCGTTTAAATTGGATTCCGAACCACTACAAACATCCATGGCTCCACCGGGACTCAAACCCGAAACCTATGATACCGAGCGCCAGAGTGCTAGCCACTGGGCCATTCAGGCCCCTCGGTGCATATCTAAAATCCTACAAATAATTGCAGGCACACAACATAAAAATTTCTGATAAATATGTGATTAAACTTAAATCAAATATTACAGACAAAAATTAATGCATAAAAATAAAACAAAACGCTCAAAGTTCTTATGCTTAAGAGAAAAGTGAGCCCGTTTCTTCAATGTTGAGTATATATTTGAAAGGGAAACTCTCATTTCCTGGTCAATACATTGAAGATTTCCTTTCTTTTTACATTTAATTATGGTGAGGGTAGAAAATTCCAAATCACATAAATATGACGATAAAAATTGTAATTAAATTTTCACATTTTTTATAAAAATTGCCATTTATTCTTTCATAAGAATCCGAAAGGTTTCAAGAAACAATTTTTTATGTTCAATCCTTTGTCACTATCGGTGGAAATAACTATTAATTTTTCTAACTGAAGAAGAAAAATTAATAGAGACTAAAACTGGCACAGGCGAGTGTGTTGCTATTTCTTATCCCACTTTATAGACAGCAGCATCTAAACCAAGTCCAAGAACATGTATGGTCTCATTGGAAGGAGGGAAAAGGAGGCAGCTTCTGTTGTGACGGAGAACCTGTAGGTAGAAGTCTGACTTGGCTCGGTGACGTTGAAGAAATAAGGCAGTGTCTTCAGTGAAGACTTTTGGAGGGAACTACCCCGTATCTGCATCATATGGGAGAAAACCCGGAAAACTCCCCCAGGTAGTCCGATTCACGACGCAAGATGCTGAAACATCACAAAAGCAATCGAGTCTCCCCGTTTTTTGAAAAAGTGTCTATAAGAAAATCGCCAGTGGATTGATTCTCCACCCTAACGCTCACCAGCGGCACACGTTGCCACTGAGCCACGAGTCAGGCTCAGTTAATGTTAGATGATTAACTCCACAGAATACCACTTACAGGTGGCAGAGTCTCATAAGTAGCAATGGAAATGTATTTTAATGTTGAAAATTACAGACTCTAACGTTTCTTGTAGACAACCATGGCTTCCTTCACCTACTTTTTCGGTAATATTTTTTGAATATGTTTGGCGACTTTTAAGAAAAAAAAAAGAAATAAGAAAGGTTAGTTATTTATAATGAAAGCTGTCTTTGAACGAGGAAAATGACGAAAAAAGAGTAACTATATTTATTTTTATATCTGGACACATAAATCTGGAAATTTTCTAGGGACAATCTTTAGAGAACTACTGATTTAAATCATTCACAGTGATTTGTTGCATTATGATTCGGGAAAATTGAGCGCAGTTACATTTGATGCAGTGTAGAATCCCTCTAACAGAAAATCACCGGAAACGTCTATGTCAAGTTTTACTCACAAACGAATAACATCACAAAATTCAATTGACAATTCAATCATCAGACTGGCCAACATCCGCTTGGGTAATGGCAGCTTAAAAGAAGTAGAATTCACGTAAAAAAAAAGGAGTTAAACTCGAACCCAGAAACGTAATAGAAAAAAAGAAAAATAAAACTTGTGTGCTTACATTAAGCACGACTGAGTTTAAACTTCGTGTTGTGAGTCTGTGGCGGAAAGGGGGGAATTTCCAAGTATTAATCAACAAGTCTTATTAAAAAGATAGCGACATTTTATTAGAAATCAATCATTATCTTCATCATTGTTTAGAAAAGAATCGAGTTGTGATAATTGAATTATGATACGTAATTCCTGATACGTAATGTGAAAAAACTGAATCGATTGCTGTTGAATGAAAGGTCCTTGGAATATGTGTTTTTATTAATTGGATAAATTAAACAGCCAAACTAATGATATAGTTCAGTGAAACGTAAATAATAATTCGTTTCAAAAACGGGTCCGCCATCTAATTGTTTACTTGGTAATTTGGCGCAAGGGTTACTGGATCCTTGATTTTTACCATAATCGGATTCAAATCTTACTATCCCGACTCGTGGCTCAGTGGCAACGTGTGACGCTGGTGAGCATGTGGGCGAAGATCCAATCCACTAGCGGCATTGTTGTAAATATTATATCAAAAAACGAGGAGTCTCGATGGCGTTTGGGATGTTCAGCATCTTGCCACTTTAGTTGGATTGCCTGGTGGAGGTTTCCAGTTTTTCTCCCATATAATACGTTCCGTAGTTCCCACCTAAAAGTCCTCCTGGAAGGCACTGCCCTTCTTCTGCAGCGTCACGGAACTAAGTCAGACTTCTACCTAGGGTGCTCCATCACAACAGAAGCTGCCCCCCCTTTCCATCCTTCCATGAGATCACAGGGGTTTTAGACTTGGTCTAGGTGTTGCTGTCAAACAAGTGGGATAAGAAAAAAAAATCTTATTATAATTATCCGTTGTTTTGAATTCAATTCAATATGATGCGAATCAAAGCAGCATAAATAATCGACAGCTACAGTGCGTTAAAACGATCATTATTCTGATCAAACTGGTTGATACCCTTTCTATCTTAACTTAGAAGTAATGACGTGAACTCATAGATGTACACCAAATGAGTAAATTGCCGGCCTATTCTCGTAACAACAGTAACAAACAACTGTATTGACAACAGTAACAAAAACAGTAACAACAACAAAAAAAAAAAAAAGGTTGCCGAACTTATTGTCTCGACTCTCATATAAGAAGTTTAATTTCCAAAATATGGAAACCAAATTTAGTTGTATCCTTGTTGGCGATAAAAAATAAAAGAAAATTTAAAATGATAAATTATCTATTCAAAATTTCTTTCTCAGGATATTAATGCATTGTCATCTGTAATTATAGTGTGTGTGTGTGCAAAATTTAAATAAAAAACTTTCCATATTATTTTTTTGTTGTTGTTGACGTCATGCTGTTGGTGTTTCGTTGGCGATTTTGTGTTTTGTGGACGTCAGGCCTCATGTTCCACTAACGTATACCATGAACAGCTTACCAATGGGAGTTGAGGGGGAGGGCTTATAATTTAGAAGTAATGTAGAAGTAACTGGTCCACATTTGCCTCTCAAATGCTGAGGGGCGGACTTTTAAGGGTAACTGTCTCGCATTTGAGTGCCTTATGGGAAAAACTGGCAAACTCCACTGGACATTTTCCCCTCCTATACATTTTCCCAATCATCATTGAGTATCCTCTTTTCTGAAAGCAGTGTTTGCAGCGCACGCCACCAGCGGATTCGAATCTGAGTCCTCTTGCAAGTCAACAGCTCTAGTTACCACTTGGCCGTGAGTCAAGCATCATCAAATAGTTTAAAAATCGATTTCTAATTTTTGAACATAGTGGGATAAACGCCACGAATAAGTTTATTAAAAGCTAATAATAACAATAATAACAATAATAATTCTCCCCTCACGTTGTTGAGGGGAGAACAGCGCCTTCCGGGAGGACTTTTAAGGGTGACTGCCTCGCATTTGCGTGTCTTATGGGAGAAACCGGCAAACTCCCAGCAGTACCATTATCCATGTGAGATGCTTTACACACATTATCACAATCACGATTGAGTCTTCTTAATTCTGAAAGCAGAGACTTCATCGTACGCCCCCAACAGATTCGAATCTGAGTCCTTTTGTATATCTGCCACACAAGTTACCACTTGGCCACGAGTCAAGCCCTGCATAACTTCTATTGTATGTTACATATGATAATGACTTCAAAGACTTTTTAACATTTAACTACAAAACAAATAGCTTAAACAATGTTGTTAGTTTGTTTAAACTTCATTTGAAGCCGTAAAGCACCTTGAACAATCTCCAGTGAAATGAATTTGCTTCTCATTTGTGTTTGGAATTTAAGTATAAATAAAAACCTAATAGAAAGAAAAACAGGTGGAAAAAGTGCCAAATTCGATTACTCATTTCTGCGGAAAAACAAATACAAGATCTCGTAAATAGGGTATTCATTGTTTCTAAATAGCTAATGCGTCAAACTTCTGCTGTCTTGTACATTACAAAATAGCACCAGAATCTTGAAACTAGGTCTTTCGCAGTTAAGGGGAAAAAAAACCGCAGAACGACATAAAAAAATCCCAAAATATGAATTATGTAAAAAATATTATTAAATTGTAGTAATAAAAAATGTGAAAATCTAAAATGAGAAATTATCTATTAAATATTTCTTTCTCGGGATGTTAAAGGATTGTCATCTGTAAACATAATATGCGTGCAAAATTTAAATTAAGAACGTGTCATATATGTTTTTTGTTGGCGACGTTTTGTTGTCCTTTTTTTTTGGCGACGTTTTGTTGCCCTTTTTTTTTGTTGCTGGCGTCAGGCCTTATGTTCCACTAATGTATACCATGAAGGCGAACCAATGGTGAAGTGGGGAACAAACTCTTCAGTGCGATCTTTTAGAAGTAACTGGCCCACATTTTCCTCTTGGATGTTAAGGGGTTGACAGCACCTCCGGGGAAGACTTTTAAGGATAATTGTCTCGCATTTGAGTGTCTTATGGGTGAAACCGCTAAACTCCCAGCAGTACCACTATCTGTGAGAGATACTTTACACATATTATCACAATCATCGAGTCTATCCATTTCTGAAAGCAGTGACTTCAACATACGCCACCAGGAATCTAAGTCTTGCAAAGTTAAAATATACTCTCAAGAGCCAAAACATTATGAAAACCCCTACATTTTGCAATGAAATCGCCTGGATGACGTGGAAGGCACGTGATCAGGTGGAAGTGGTATTTAACTGGTATTAAGTGGTGGTATTAATCCATGCCAAGGCGGGTTGAAGCTGTGTTGCGCGCCAAAGGTGGGCCAAATCGTTATTGACAAGGGGTCATAATGTTTCGGCTCTTGAGTGTATTTCAAGCTATAATGAACAAAAGGTTGCCATAATCACTGGTGTCAATGCAGTTTAAAAAAAAATCCTTAGTTTGGGAATTTTGTCTGTATTCGGTAAAGCAATTGGAATTGATAATTTCTAGTCATAGTCTGTTTGATATACAGCTTTATAGAATAGCATGGTAATGTTGAGTATCTTGATTGGAGCAATATCGAGCCCTTTCTTGCAAGGAAATCAGCCTGTTCCTTCTCAAAAACTCCACAATGTCCAGGTATCTACTGAAGCACAACGTGTTCCCTAAAGGCAGCCATCGCTAGTGATTCCGACACCGAAAGACTTCATCCGATACGGGAGTGCCACTTGAGCCAATAGCTTGAATCGTGGATTGGGAATCGAAAACAAAACCACTTTAACAAATTTATCTTCAAGGGTCAGTAGCTGCATTAAAGCACTTCGAGCCCGACTCGTGGCACAGTGGTGACGTGCGTCGCTGCTGAGCATGAGGGTTGAGGTTTAATCGTCTGGCGGCATTATTGTAGATTATTGCATTATCGTAGATTATGTATTATTGCATTATCGTAGATTATGTATTATTGCATTATCTAGATTATGTATTATTGCATTATCGTAGATTATGTATTATTGCATTATCGTAGATTATGTATTATTGCATTATCTAGATTATGTATTATTGCATTATCGTAGATTATGTATTATTGCATTATCGTAGATTATGTATTATTGCATTATCGTAGATTATGTATTATTGCATTATCTAGATTATGTATTATTGCATTATCGTAGATTATGTATTATTGCATTATCGTAGATTATGTATTATTGCATTATCTAGATTATGTATTATTGCATTATCGTAGATTATGTATTATTGCATTATCGTAGATTATGTATTATTGCATTATCTAGATTATGTATTATTGCATTATCGTAGATTATGTATTATTGCATTATCTCTGTTTCAAAAAAACGAAGAGGATCGATAGCATTTGTGATGTTCAAAATCTTAATTTGTTAGTCAGACTACATAGTGAGAGTTTTCCAGGTTTTCTCCCATACGATACGCACATGCGGGGTAGTCCTCCTAAAAGTTCTCCCGGCACTGTCCTCCTTGTTTTGAGACACGGATCCAAATCAGACTGCTACCTACGGCTGCTCATTCACAACAGAAGCTGCCCCCCTTTCTCGCCATCCATGAGTAATCTACTCATGGGATGTCCGTCCCGCGTTGCAGGACACTTCCATGAGAACACACGGGTCCATGGATTGAGTGACTAACTGTCTTGCGTTCGACGCCACAGGTATCGGACTCAAGTCCCGGCACTGCCGTGGAAGCCTGTAGTGGTTCGGAATCCATCTATAGGTCGTCTAATATGACTGTAGGGAGTAGGGTTGAAAACCCTACCCCGTAAAAAAGAAAACCTCTTATGTTTCGTCTTCAGTGACACGGATCCAAGTCAGACTTCTACGTACGGGTGCTCCATCACAACAGAGGCTGCCCCCCTCTCTTTCCCTCCATCCATGAGTAGATTACTCATGGAATGTCCGTCCCGCGCTGCAGGACACTGAGGATTAGACACAACACCCCAACAACATAATTATGAATTTCTTGAATCTAAATATTAAAAACCAATATTTAATTTTAAAAAATTCTTTCAAATTTATTTTTAATAACGTTGCTATTATTAGAACCACTTTCTTGTGAAAGTGTTTATAAACAATTTGATAAAACTTGATCTGTTACGAAAGAATTTTTAAAAACCTTAACATAAAAAAGTATTTTCCGATTTACTATTTTTAAAAATATTATTAAAAGCAAATTATTATCTTTATCCATCCATCAGACTTCCCTTTTTATTAAAAATTAAAAATAAACAAAAACCTATTTTTGGAACACAGTTCAGATATTTTAATCTCTAATAATATTATGTAAACAAATTTGTTTATTACTCATGTATTTTTTGTAAAATTTGTGATTTTTTTTTAACAAGCATTCGTAGCGACAAAATGAGAGATATCCGACTACCACGTGAAGAAATTTAACGATTGAAAGTATGACGTCATTGGGTGTTTCCAAACATATGGGTTGCGGAAACAATCAAATACTTAACTTTAATGAGTGAAAAATATGTCTGAATACCGATCATTTATATTGCTTTTTTTTTAAGAAATAATTATTTCATTTTTTAAAATCATTTATGATCATTATTGGCAAATAATTTTTTTTTAAATCTAAAACTATTTTCCTATTGGTTGTTTTTAAAGTTTACCTTAGAACAGAATAGAAGTGTTATAAGAATTAATTCGAGCAGTGCTATGAATGAGTTTACTAAATTTTGGATAAGTTGTAAAGTTCAAATTTCATGGATTCATCATTATCCGTCTGGTAAAAATTTTCTTTTTTGTTAAAAAAAAAAAATAAAAACATTAAAAGTATTTGATAATATAAGTTGATATAATTTTTATATTTTTTTGAGCAAAATTAACTTATTAGTAAATTTAATTGCCAAAACTGTGCGTTGTGGTGTCTAATCCTCAGTGTCCTTCAGTGCGGGACCGACATTTAATGAGTAGTCAGCTCATTTATGGATAGAAAGAGGACAGCTTTTGTTGTGATGGAGCACCTGTAGATAGAAGTCTGACTTGGCACCGTGTATTTGAAAAAGGAGGGAAGTGCCTTCTGAGAGGATTTTTTACAGGGAACTCCGCATTTGCGTATCGTATGGGAGAAGAACCCGAAAAACTCTCACAAGGTAGTCCGACTCACGAGGCAAGGAGGAGGGCAGTGCCTGCCAGGAATACGTTTAGAGAGAACTACGCCGAATTTGAGTATAGTATGGGAGACCAGGTTGTCCGACTCAGAAGGCAAGATGCTGAATATCACAAACGCCATCGTGTCTCCATGTTTTTTGAAACGGTGTCTACAACAAAGCTGGCAGCAGCTGGAACCTCAGACTTAATGGTCACCAGCGACGCACGTTACCATTGAGACAGGAGTCGGGCATTACCAAAATTTAAAGATAATTACTTTTTATTTACTTAATATATATCTCAAATTCGAGAAGTGACTTAGAAATTTTATGTTATTAAAAGCTATTATAATAATCGATTTAAGAGAAAGTTTCAGTGGAGTAGAAGGTTTATGTGAGTTAGTAAAAAGTACTACTAAATGTCTCGTATAATACGATAAAAGTTACCTCATTTACTATAATTTTCCATAAATATATCAGTAAAATTA
Organism: Caerostris darwini; assembly: GCA_021605075.1. Taxonomy (NCBI): domain Eukaryota; kingdom Metazoa; phylum Arthropoda; class Arachnida; order Araneae; family Araneidae; genus Caerostris; species Caerostris darwini. The sequence continues at coordinate 90,041 of BPLQ01007105.1, forward strand.
ACTTATTAATAAATTTAATTAACATATTTAAATAGATTGGTTAAGAGAAAAATACTCATTAAATGTGAAAAATCAACTTTGTGAAATGTCAAATTTTTGTGTTATTAAAACAATATAATAATCGATGTAAGAGCAATTTTCAGTGGAGTGGAAATTTATGATATCCGGTACTACTGAATATCGTATAGTATAGTAATAGGTATAATATTTGCTACTAATGCCTCACAATTTTTTATCCAGATGGTTAACTCCACAGATGGCGGAGTCTCAGAGGCTGCAATTGAACGGATTTCCCAAAATTGAAATTCAGATAAATATTATAACTCTTAGTAGAAAATCATAGAATTTATCGCTCCTAATTTCTCGCCTCTAAACAGTAGATCCCGGTCTGTTTAGCCTAAAGTGTGCACAAGATGACCGTAGAGCGACAAACCAAACCTAATTTCTCGGAAACCTTCATTGGCACGTTATTGCTGTTGGCGATTTCTTTTATGAAGAAAGAAGAAAAAAATCACCAGGAAGGTTAATTGTTTGTAATGAAAGCTGTCTTTGAATTAGAAATCTGGCAAGAAAAAGAGCAACTGTATTTATTTTTATATCTGGGCACATACTTCTCTTGAATATCTACAGGGGTCTATCATTATGATGTGCAAATACCCAAATTGAGATCGATTTGCAAAAATTAATTAAAAGAGGGGAGAAACAAATACCGCACTAGTAAAATAAATATTTTTGAATGATTTCATTTCATTTATTTTGTTTATATTTATATGTTACATTTTTAGTGTTATTTCTTTCTTTGCATTGTGTGTTTAGTATCATTATTATGTTATTTATGTTTACATGTAAGGATAATAGTAAACACAAAAATAACAACTCCTTATGTTCCAATTTTTCATTCCAAAAAAAATATCTATAGTGAGTCTAATATGGGAGCATATAATTTTATATGCGGCCCGCAGAATTTTGATGCATTTCCAAAGTGACCCGCAAGATCATTTGAGTTGCCCAGCCTAGATCTACATGGTGCACTCGGAAATCTTCTAGGATGCACCAGTGCTGTTTGGCGCGCCCTTTGAGAACTAATGCCTTATATTAAGACAATAACAAGTGAATTTAGTACAATAGAATAGCCTTATATATTGAAGTAATAATTAAAAAAAAATTATAATATTACTGTGCCCAAAAAATAAGACCAATTATTTTTTTTCAAAGATTCTTTATTTATTCTTCCAAATTTAGTTCATCGCCTTAAAAATAATCCCCTCCGGACACAATGCACTAATGCCAATTTTATTTCCAATCCACAATGTCTGCTAAAAAGTCATCGGCAGGGATTGCCTTCAAGGCGCGAAGGCGATTCACGTTGAATCTATTCAATCGTCTCAAAACGATGTCCCCGGAGTGGCCTTTTGAGTGTCAACACGGTGGAACGGTGGAACGATATGAGTTTCATTTTTGGCGAAAAAGCCAAGAAGAATCAATGCAGTGTTTTTGGTACCAATCGAGATGTGACACGTTTGAGGTTCAAAATGGAATTCACCGATCCTTTTGAAATTCCAACATCATCAGCAAGATCTCTAATTGTAAATCGACGGTTTGCAAGCACCAAATCTTTCATATTTTGGACGTGAGCCTCGTCGGTTGAGGTGGATGGTCGACCAGAGGGCTCTTCGTCTTCAACGCGCTCTCTGCCTTCTTTGAACTGTTTATACCACTTGTAAATATTTCTTACCGATATTGGAATGCTCTCCGAATGCCTTCTGCAACATTCTATACGTTTCCGCAAACAAAAATTGAATGCAAGTTCTTTGCTCAATTCATTCAGACATTTCAAAAATCGCCGAATCAATTTTAGCGTCTCACAAAGCCAAGCGTAACTCAAACACTGATGAATATTTTGTCGTCACATTTCACACGGATGTCAAGGACAACGTCAACAACATAAAAAAGAAGAAAAAAAATTGAAATTCCATAAGTCCCGGGAATTTTAAATTGAAAATTTGTCTTACTTTTTGGACACTGTAGTATAATAAAAGGGCAATAGACAGGCGGTACAAAGATTAACCAAACGAAATCTTCTAAAACGTGATTTTCGTGGGAAACCGATTCACAAAAAAAGGCATATACACAATCGACGGTGTGCTGTCGACACCATCTGCTATTGGATGTGCTGAGAGAGATTCTCGGGAGTGCTTATCTGACCCTGGGGGAAGGGGTCATTCCCATTCGGTCATGTCTTTCGCCAAAACAACCGAGTCCCGTGCAACTTAGCTGCAACCCGAAAATCTCGGCTGCTCAATAAATGTCAAGTAAGTCCTCTTTTTTCCCTGTAATATACCTTCCATGATGAGTCAATACTTGCAGGTGGTTGTGCTTTTCTTTTTTCTTTTTTCTTTCGTGACATCTGTCGTCGCCTGTCATGTTTCGTTTCGAATATTTTTGTTTTTCCGGTTCACCAGGAAATCTAAATATCGTTTGGTAATCGAACGAATATTTGTCTGTCGTCGTTTTAAAATATTTGTTCGTTATTTTCACTTGCAAAAATTCTGCATTATTTTAAAGTTGATGAGGAAATCAGGCTGATAATTTTTTTTTGTTTTAATATGTTGTTAAAATGTTTAAATAAATAAACATTTCTTTAACATTTTAATGGAGATCAATGTATAATTTAGTGTTCGCTTTATAAAATTAATTGCTGCAGATTGAACAAAAAGTAAAAAAAAAAAAAAAAAAAAAAAAAAAGTAGAGAATTAACCTTTATTATTCAAAATTTAATGTTGTTCAATTTAAGTTTTCAATAAAATTATTTTTTTGTATCAATATATGCTACTTTATTTTTCTTTCTTTCTTTCTTATTTTTATGGTTTACATAGCATTTCATTGAATGCGTTGTCATTGTTTTATTATGTATTGCTTCAGCTTTTTAAAATGATAATCAACACTAATTTATTTTCCGGTTCACCAGGAAATCTAAATATCGTTTGGTAATCGAACGAATTTTGTCTGTCGTCATTTTTAAATATGTATTCGTTATTTTCACGTGCAAAAATTCTGCATTATTTTAAAGTTGATGATGAAAAGACTTAATAAAATTTTCTGATTCAATATGTTGTTAAAATGATTAAATAAATAATCATTTTAATGGAGATCAATATATAATTTAGTGTCCACTTTATAAAATTAATTGCTGCAGATTGAACTAAAATTAAAAAAAAAAAATTATAGAGAATTAACCTTTGTTATTCAAAATTTAATGTTGTTCAATTTAAGTTTTCAATAAAATTATTTTTTGTATCCGTATATGCTACTTTATTTTTCTTTCTTTATTTATTTTTATATTTTACACAGCATTTCATTGAATGCGTTGTCAATGTTTTATTATGTATTGTTCCAGCTTTTTAAAATGATAATCAACACTAATTTATTTTCCGGTTCACCGGTTCCGGTTTCCGGTAAATATCTTTTGGTAATCGAACGTCGTCTTAAAATGTCTATCGTCATTTTAAAATATTTATTCGTTATTTTCTCTTGAAAAAATTCTGCATTATTTTAAAGTTGATGAGGAAATCAAGCTGATATAATAGTTTGATTCAATATGTTGTTAAAATAATTAAATAAATAAGTATTTTAAATGAAGATCAATATATAATTTTTGATTTATTGTCCACTTTATGAAATTGATTGCTGCTTAATGAACAAAAAGAAAAAAGTAACTTTTATTAAACAAAATGTAATGTTGTCTTTCAATAAAATAATTTCCTGAATCAATATTTGATGCTTTACATTTATTTCTTTATTTTGTATTATTATTTTTTTATGTTTTCCATAGCCTTTCTTGAATATATTGTTATTGTTTTATTATGTATTGTTTAAACTTTTTAAAATGATAATCATCCCGAATTTGTCTTTTATATATTTTTAAATATGAATGCATTATATTTTTAAATTAACCAAAATATTTTTTAGTTCACAAAAAATAAATAAATAAATAAAGGAAATTTAAATATTGTTTTTTACCGTACGAATTTTCTCCGACGTCTTTTGGAATACATACCAATATCTATCTATCTATCTATCTATCTATCTATCTATGTATATATATATATATATATACTTATTTGACCATATTCGAAGATAAATGATTTTGTAATACTAAATAAATCGCGTGCAAATTAATCTATCTTAAGCAATCTCAATCTGTGTTAGCAGATGGTAAATAATTTACTATCTATGATAACACCGATAAATTAACAAATAATATGCGTAAAAACATATCGTCTTCCAAATGATATGGCCACTAATATTGCCATAAAAATCATATCAGACATGCACGTTAATAACTGTAACTGCAATTTATAATATTATTAAGCAATGCAGAAATTTGTTAAAAAAATTTTAAAATTTTCACTACAATTGGTTAATTAATAGATAATTTATTGTTGTTATTAACTAGTTCGTTACCTATGATAACTATCACGATAAATTAACAAATAATATATTGTAAAAACACACCATCTTGCTATTGATATAACCACTATTGTTTGACACAAAAGTCATAGCTAACATGCACATTCATAATTTTTTTTTCTTCTAATGCAGATGGCAAACACTTAGTCTTGGATGCCTTAAGGCAAGCTCTGCATAAACGTTACTCACTTTGCATTACCCAGGGGAGCATGTAACTCGAAGATAAGCTACGGAAGCGGAGTAACAATCCCCCCCGCAACGCTCTACGATCATATTCGACCGGGACCTACGGTTTTAAGTGGATTCCGAACCACTGCAAACATCCATGGCACCACCGTGACTAAAAACCCGAAACCTGTGGTACCGAGCGCCAGAGCGCTAGCCATTCGACCATTCAGGCCCCGCCCATTCATAATTGTAACTGCAATTTGTAATATTATCAAGCAGTGAAGTAATTTTTTAAAAATGTGAAAATTTTCATTAAAATTGGTTAATTTATAGATCATTTATTGTTGTTAATAACTAATTTATTATCTATGATAACCACCACGATAAATGAACAAATAATAGAGTGTTATTGCGTACCGTATTTTCATATGAGTATAGGTATATACTCATATAAGGTATTTTGTTATAGGTATTTTTTTCTCCCTAGCGCGCATGCTCATAGGAAATTGCGCATGCGTATATGTAATAATGTTTCCTATGAGCATGCGCGCTAGGGAGAAAAAAAATACCGTATTATAAAAATACGGTATGCAAAAACTCTCTAATATGTGTAAACGCACATTATCTTCCTATAGATATGGCCACTAATATTGTCACAAAAATCGTGTCAGACATGTACATTCATAACTGTATTTGCAATGTATAATATTATCAAGCGATGTAGCAATTTGTTTTAAAAAATGCGAACATTTTCATTAAAATGGTTCATTTATAGATAATTTATTGTTACCAATTATTATATCATTAAATTTAAAATAAATTATTTAATTAAATTTTTTTTATTTAAATAATGATGCACAAATTTTGAAATGTCATCTTATAGTATAGTAAATTGTACTAATATCTATAAAATTATAACAAAAACTTTATTCTCTTTTTAAAAAAACCTCTTAGACTAACCTTTCTTTTTTTGATAACGCAAGGAATATGTAGTAGTGACTCTAGATTTATGTGTACACATTATTGATTATTATTAAAAAAATATTCATAAAATTGTCCACTTTTCTCGAATTCATTGAATTTTTTTTGAATTGCATAGAATTGTAAAAATATTTGGAAACGAAAAATAAAATGGCTATTTTTAAATTTCCGTAGTGAGTAGTTATTTGCCGTAGTAAAAACCCTAGTAAATCCGTAGCTAAGACCAAACCGAAATAAATTTAACTTAAAAATATGCATGCGGATAGCATCAGACATTGAACCTAACTAACACAGGGACCTCATTTCTTCCGACATCTTTTTGGAAGAATCCCAACTCTTTGGGCTTTGTAGCAAATTAACATTAGACGCGAATATATTACTGGTGAGTGAAAAAAAGGAAGCAACGAATATGACAAACTTGACTCAAATGACAATAATACTTCTGCGTCAGAGAAAGATAAACATTCTATTTGAGTTTGAAGTTGGAAAACAACATAAAACAGCACCTCCTTTCAAGCTCGCGGAAGAGTCAACCGCGGTTGATTCATTGAATCGCAACCAGCGTGGTTGACTCATTAAAGAAAATTGGAGGAACCAACTTGGCACGACTCTCGGCTCTTAATGATAAAGACAAATTATGTGCTGAAAAACACTGCTGCCTCTATTTTGTCTCTCGCGGCTCCTGAATATAAATGTTTGCGGTTAAAACATGGGTTTCACGGACAACAATTTCTCAGAATCTTCTTTTTTTATATTTATATTTGTCGATGAGTCTTTGGATGTGTTGCCACGAATCGCATCCTTGGCGATGGCAATGATCCTTTGCGAACGTCTTGATAAAAAGATTTTTTTTTTATAAATTTTTTATCTCTTAAATAATATTTGCTTCTGAATATTGTTGAATGAAATTTATACATATTGAAATAGTGAAAATATTGAAAATAAATATTGAATTATAAATATTGAAATAAATATTTATAAGTATTGCTGAATAAATATTTATAAGTATTGTTGAATAAAATTTATACATATTGCAATATTGAAAATATTGAAAATAAATATTGAATTATAAATATTGAAATAAATATTTATAAGTATTGTTGAATAAAATTTATACATATTGAAAATATTGATTTATAAATATTAAAATAAATATTTATAAATACTGTTGAATAAAATTTAATTTTGAAAATATTGAAAATAAATATTAAATTATAAATATTGAAGTAAATATTTATAAATATTTCTGAATAAAATTTTTTTTTTTTTTATATTTCTCGATGAGTCTTTGGATGTGTTGCCACGAATCGCATCCTTGGAGATGGCAATGATCCTTTGAGAACATCTTGATATAAAAAGAGTTTTTATTTAAAAATTTTTTATGTCTTAAATAATTTTATTTGCTAATAAATATTGTGGATTAAATTTTTTTTTTTTATGGATATGATTAAATTAATTGATTGATTAAAACCAATTATGCAAAAAAAAAAAAAAAAAAAGCGGTATGCCATCATGTTGTTGCTATGGTAGCGCATTTGAAATAAGCAGATATATTCGGTTAATGAATAAATATAACCTATTATAATAATTAGAATTTTTTTTGTATCTAATATTTTTTAAGCAACCAATAATTCATGTAAAAATTCTACTTTTTAATTAAATGAAAAATTGCTTATTTTTTAAGTTGAGCAGCTGTGAGCGTTATTAGTAAGAATTATTATCAATGAATTATTATTTTAATAGAAAAACTTAATTTATTATTTTTTAATCGATAAAATAAATTATCAATTTTGACATCAGAATTAATTTTGTTTCACATATGCTATACAGATAGCATTTACTAGATAGAGGTTTGATATATTCGGTTAATGAATAAATATAATAATAAATAACAGCAACATAATAATAAATAACATAAATTCTATAATATAAGTTGAGTTTCATCACGTTATCATCATACACGTTTTTAATTTTTATATAAAATTTTTATACATGAATAATAAGTTTTTTTTATGCCGAGTATTTTACCTGAAATTTTCTATCACTAACACAGTAAATTTTAGTGGATTCAACGTCCCGACGGAAGAGAAGGTGCACTAAGGAGGGAATGCTACATTAAACTTACTTTGAAGATACCGCAATTTTAATTTTGAATGGAAATCCCCAAGCAGGGAATTCATTTGGTTCTAATTTTTTCTGTTTTTTTCCAATTAAGTGAAGGGAATTTCCATTTGTCAACAATCTGGCACGGGAATTTTCGATTGGGTTTGCTTGTCAAAATTCTCATGAGTAATATTAATGTACATAAAAAAATCATGTAACTTTTTAATTAAATTTGCAAGCCTTCTAATTAGAAATATCTCTTCTCTGCATAAAATATTTAAAAACAAAATAATGTACCAAATCAATATAATACCAAAATTTGTATTGTTTTTTTCCCGATGGTTTTATTTAAAAAAGTTTTAAATTCCCTTTTACTAGTGATAACTTGCGTTTCTCAATACCATTTTTGGGTTCGAATCAGCTAGTGGAAATCATTATTCAGCTCATTTCAGCTCATTACAGTCAATGCTCATTTCAGCTCATTACAGTCAATGCTCATTTCAGCTCACAACAATCAATGCTCCTTTCAGATCATAACAATCAATGCTCTTTTCAGCTTACCATTTCAGCTGATTACCGTCAAAACTCATTTCAGCTCCCACCAATAAATGCTCATTTTAGTTCATTACAGTCAATGCTCATTTCAGTTCATTACAGTCAATGCTCATTTCAGTTCATTACAGTCAATGCTCATTTCAGCTCATTACAGTCAATGCTCATTTCAGCTCACAACAATCAATGCTCCTTTCAGCTTACCATTTCAGCTCATTACCGTCAAAACTCATTTCAGCTCCCACCAATAAATGCTCATTTCAGTTCATTACAGTCAATGCTCATTTCAGCTCATTACAGTCAATCAATGCTCCTTTCAGCTCCTTACAGTCAATAAATGCTCCTTTCAGCACCTTACGGTCCATTTTAGAAACGAATAGACTCGTTGGCGACTGTGACAATGTGTGCAAAGTGTCTCGCGTTGATAGGTGCCCGATGAGAGTTTTCCGGATTTTCACCCATACAACACATAAATGGGGGCAGTTACCCTTAAAATTCCTCACGGTTTCTTCATCACTCGTCGGTGGGCTGTTCCGTGTATTGCATCAGGAAACACGAAGTTCACCGATATCACAAAAGTTTTAGGACTAATGAAATACTTAAAAATAATTATTTTACTCTTTGATTTCAAAATTCCAATTAATTCGCCAGTTCCTGTTTACCAAACAAATTTAAATTCTTGGAGAAAAAAAAAAAAGGAGAAAAATAGCCCGAGGTGAAATTTAGCGTTATAAACTTTTCAAAATACTGTTATCATTCATGATTAATCAAAGTAGGGACAGTTACGGAAGAATTAAAATAAAAAAAGCATATTAATAAGCATTTTAAAGTAAGTTATTAAAGAAAAAAGGAAGTTTTGAAACCTAAGAGACACAGGTATGATTAGATTCCTTGCTTCAAGCGTCGAAAATCATTATTCTAATCATACTTATTTTATTTATAGTTCTCGTAATTGTAGTGACTGGAAGATTATCTTACACTATATATTCACTGCTATATAGGTTTCTCGGGGAATGGTAAAAATAATAAATGGTATTATATTTCGCATGTTAATTAAAATGGTTGAATAATCTTTTTTGGGTTTCCTTATAAAATTCGTTGTGATTAGGGATTGCAATACCGGTATACCGGGATACCGAATACCGGTATTTTGAGCCATTTCTACAATTTTGTAACACCGGTATTTACAAGTTTAAATACCGTTTTTTCGGTATTTACTAGAAATTTAGAATTCTTATCTGAAAACTAGAAATTCTTATCTGGGAAAACAAGGTTGTAGTTGTGAAGAAAGTGTGAAACATTTCGATGTTTTTTAAATTGGTGAGTTTGTCCTAACCATTGTATATGCATATCATACTTTAGAGTTCAAAATATTTTTCGAATTTATTATATATATACTCATAAATAATACCCCATAATAATGAATAAGAATAACTTTAAAGAACATAAAAAAATCAGTAGATAATACTTCAATTTGGCTTCCTTATTTATATGATGAATATGGTGACACAATGTAAAAAATTTTCAAGAGTTTTTAAAATGAACAGAGGAAGTACAATTGGACTCCAGACACATTTAAAAACGAAACATGATACAAATTTGTTAAAGAGGAAAGAATCTAATTGCGATGAAGATACAAACTCAAGCACAGTTTCTAAGCCCAAGCCATCAAGGGTTTTAGATTATTTTGAAAAAAAAGATAATTTGGATGAAATTATAAGTAAAATGGCAGCATTAGATAGTTTGCCATTTCGAGTGTTTTTTGTGATATTTACATTCTCTAATAAAACTGCCAAATAAAACAAAAAAACACCTGTGTTTTCTTTCTTTTCCTAAAATTTCTACTACCGGTATTAAGATCTAAAAAATACCGAATACCGGTATTGAACTTTTGGTCCGGTATTGCAATCCCTAGTTGTGATTATTAATGGATAAAACAGAAGTCTATTGTCCGACTCGTGGCTCAGTGGAAACGTGCGCTGATTGTGAGCATTAGGGCTGTGGTTCAATCAGTTTGCTGCTTTATTGCAGACACTGTTTCAAAAAAAAAAAAAAAAAAAAATGGAGATTCGATGGCGTTTGGGATGTTTAGAATCTTGCCTCGTGATCCGGATTACCTGGTGATTCCGGGTTTTCTCACGTATGATAACCAAATTCTGGATAGTTCCCTCTAAAAGTCTTCTCTCCAGGTACTGGCCTCCTTCTTTAGCGACACAGAGCCATATGAGACTTCTACCTGCGGGTGTTCTATTACATTAGAAGCTGACCTCCCTTTCCCTTCTTACATGAAACCGCATGGATTTTTGGATTCGGTCTAGATGTTGCTGTCTACAAAGTGGGATAAGGAAGAAAAACATTATTCTGTCATTTCCTACTATTTTTGTCCTAATACAAATCTATATATATAAATATATATCTGCATGTATGATATATATGTGCAATAATAATGTATATATACTACTGTGCCTAAAAAGTTAAACCAATTTTCAGTTGTTATCAATTGAAATTGTTATCAATTGAAGTTGTTTCATTGTTATACTACAGTGTCCAAAAAGTAAGACAAATTTCCAATTTAAAAATCCAGGGCATATGTAATTTCAATTTTTTTTCTTTTTTAGGTTGCTTGACATATGTGTGAAATTTCACATCAAAATATTCATTAGTGTTTGAGTTACGCTTGGCTTTGTGAGACGCTGAAAGTGATTCCGGCGATTTTTGAAATGTCTGAATGAATTGAGCAAAGAACTTGCGTTAAATTTTGTTTGCGGAAACGTATAGAATGTTGCAGAAGGCATTCGGTGAGCATTCCTATATCGGAAAGAAATGTTTAGAAGTGGTAAAACAGTTCAAAGAAAGGCAGGAAACGCGTTGAAACGAAGAGCCCTCTGATCGACCCTCAACCTCAACCGACGAAGCTCACGTCCAAAAAATTAAAACTTCGGTGCTTGCAAACCGTGGGAGGTACTTGCAAATCGGGGACTCCATTTTGAGTCGATTGAAGAGATTCAACGTGAATCACCGCGCACTTTGAAGGCCATTCCTGCCGATGACTTTTTAGCATGTATTGAGGAGCGGAAAAAGAATTTGGTATAAGTGCATTGTGTCCCGAGGGGATTACTTTGAAGACGATGAATAAATTTGGAAGAATAAATGAAGAGTTTTTGAAAAAAATTAAAATTGGTTTTACTTTTTGGGCACAGTAGTATATCATAGAATTTGGATTTTGACAAAAACAGTAGGAAATGAAAGGAATACAAGGAAAAAATAAAAACAAAAGGGGATTAAGGTATTATTATGTATTATTAACATTCTAGAGTTTTATATATATATATATAACTCTTGATTGTATTCGTACATACGTAAATATAGAACTTGAAGTTTATTAGTAAACTCAAAAACAATTATCTTTTTTCCGGTTTGTATAAATAAAATTCTAATAGATTTTCAAAAACTAATTAGACGAATTATGAAAAAATACAATAATATTATATTGCTTTTTATAATAACGTAATGCTAACAAAAATGCTTTTCATGATTACAGATCTAATCGCTAACGGCATTTCGATAACTAAAATCTTAATTATTTTTGAGAATTTTCTAACTGTAACTGCAACGATACGTGACGAAAATAGCACAGGTTGTTAAAAGTTTTTGTAACCTAATACACAGAACCGTCAAACCAGAATCAAACCTTATTTGAATAATTAGCATTCAAATTCTTTTTGAATGCTAATTATTCAGAGAGAGCAATTAACGTTGACGTCAATCTCTTCGGGGCGCGAGCACTTCCTTAACCACGTCCTTATATAAACCGTAACAAAAACGAAAAAAGAGAGACGCAAACTGGGCAATTGGTGAGCGAGTCGTTTACCCTGGCTTGTTTACGCAACAGAGAGTCCCATAAACTGGGCTTTTATCACGGGAAGACGTCGCCGTCTGATTAATTGGCGCTCAAAAAGAAGAACTGATTGGCATAAAAAATACAGGGACACCGAGGGAGAGGATTTGGGGTGATTGCGGCCAAGAAAAGCGTTTGAGCAATACTAGCCAAATGAAGAACTGTACAAACGACTGTGAGAAAGTATACATTTATTTCTCCTATTAATAGCAGCAGCCTGGTGCTTGTGCTCTGGCCTTTGGTATCACAGGTTTCTGGTTGGAATCCTGGCGGTGACATGGATGTTTGTTAGGGTTCAGAATCCACGTTAAACTATAGGTCCCGCGGTCTGTTTAGCCTAAAGTGTGCATAAGATGACTGTAGACCGACAAACCAAACCTATTAATAACAACTCACTGGGTGCCACAGGTTTCGAGTTCGAGTCCTGGTGGTGCCATGGATGATTGCAGTGGTTCGGAATACACTTTAAACCATAGATCCCGGTCTAATATGACTATAGAGCATCGGGCCGTAGGGCTGAAAACCATATCCCTTAAAAAATATCTTCTGTTACGGAATCTGTCAGTTGGCAGACGGGCCATGGTCCTACATGGACTGTAGTGCCGGGGAGTCAGTTAGTGCCCCTAAGCTTCAGAAACTCTCTCTATTTATATATATGGGCCTAATGGCCGAGTGGCTAGAGCTCTGGGACACGGTTCCATAGGTTTCGGGTTCGAGTCCCGGCCTGTGCCATGGTTGTTTGTAGTGATTTGGAATCCACTTTAAAACGTAGATCCCAGTCTGACAGGATCGTAGAGCGTTACGAGGATATTGTCATTCCGCGTCCGTAGCTTATCTTCAAGCTACACTCACCTCCTAGGTAGTGCTAAGTGAGTAACGTCGGGGCAGCGATTGCCTTAAGGCATCAAACTGTTAAATGTTTGCCTGCTACATTAGAAAAAAATATATATATATATACTACGGTGCCTCATAATCTGCAATGGAAATTTTTTTAACATTGAAAATCACATAGATGCTAACACTTCTATTAGCCAACCATGGAAGTGAACTTTCCTAATATCTCGGAAACATTTTTCTGCATATTATCGCTGTTTGGAACTTTTTATTGGATAAAAGAAATACTACTGTGTCCAAAAAGTAAAATCAATTTTCAATTTAAATTTCCCGGGCACATGGTATTTCAATTTTTTTTCTTTTTTAGATTGTTGGCACTGCCCTTGCCATCAGTGTGAAATTTCACGTCAAAATATTCATTAGTGCTTGCGTTACGTTTGGTTTTGTGAGATGCTAAAACTGATTCCTGCGATTTTTGAAATGTCTCTTCAATCGACTCAAAACGATGTCCCCGGAGTGGTCTTTTGAATATAGAGAATAGCCACAAGTAGCAAGATGCTAAATCAGGTGAATACGGTGGTTGTGGAACGATATGGGTTTCAATTTTGGCGAAAAAGTCACGAAGAATCAATGCAGTGGGAGCTGGGGCATTCAGTGTTTTCGGTACCAATCAAAATTTGACGTGTTTGAGGCCCAAAACATCTTTTAAAATGTAATTTGGAAATTCCAACATCATCGGCAAGGTCTCTGATTGTAAATCGACGGTTTGCTTCGTGAGTGCTTGTGACGTGAGCTTCGTCGGTTGAGGTTGGTGGTCGACCAGAGGGCTCTTCGTCTTCAACGCGTTCTCTGCATTCTTTGAACTGTTTTTATCACTTCTAAACTTTTCTTTCCGATATAGGAATTACCGAATACCTTTTTCAACATTCTATACAATTCCTCAAACAAAATTGAATGCAAGTTCTTTACTCAATTCATTCAGACATTTCAAAAATCGCCGGAATCACTTTTAGCATCTCAGAAAGCCAAACGTAATTCAAACACTAATGAATATTTTGACAGAAAGCCAAACGTAACTCAAACACTAATGAATATTTTGACGTCAAATTTCACACAGATGTCAAGGACAGTGCCTGCAACCTAAAAAAGAAAAAAAAAATTTGAAATTCCATAAGCCCCGGGAATTTTAAATTGAAAATTGGTCTTACTTTTTGAACACAGTAGTATTATAAGTTACTCGTTTGTAACGAAAGCTGCATTTGAACGGGGAAACTGAGAGTAAAAAGAAAAGCTATATTCATTTTTATATATGGACGCATATTTTTCTGGATTACTGCAGGGCTCACCTAGGAAAATCTTCTAGGTCGCAATCTTTAAGAAATACTGTGTGTGTGCCATGCCTATGGACCAATGAGTTGCCCTAATTTCAAATGTTGCCTTATTTTTTAGAATAGAGTGAAAATAATTCTTCACGAAAATTATTGTAAAAAATAATTAAATATTAAATATGATTACTTTTTTTCGAGATATTGTTATTCATTGTAATTGAAGAAGACCATTAATTAAATTCATTCAATTTCTTAAAGATGTTAACTCTGTTTAATGCTACGTATAGATTTTATCTAAGGAATTAATGCTATATATGGAATTTTTCTATGGGTTTTATTTATGGATTTAATGCTATTCTGAGATTTATTTATGGATTTAATGCTATTCTGAGATTTTATTTATGGAGTTATATATGGATTTATCTGAGGATATATTATATTACTTTTTTCTTTTTTAAACTGAGTTATTTTTCTTATTGTTTTAAAGCAAATTTTCTAATACAATAATTCAGATTCAACACAATGATTCTGCCATCCCAATCATTAGATTTTTGAAGCATATTTTTCAATTTCCTGTTCTTGAATTAATAATAATAGGTTTTTAAAACATCTTTGAATAATATTTAATAAAAAAAAATATATATATATATATTTCTAAAGTTAATTTGATTTTGTCGAATTTTTCGTTATACATATTACTATATAGACGAGTTCTGTTTTTAATCTCGTACCTTTATTATAACGTTTTCATAATTATATAAGTCTTTCTTCTTCAACGACGCAACAGCCCCATCGTGGGACCAGTCTTCTGCCTACTATCAGATTCGGAAACATGAGATGATGTTTTTTTCTTTTTAAGAGGTAGCGTTGTTAGCCTTGCGTCCAACACTCTACCGGGACCCATGTTTAACATTAAGCCGGGACCCATTGTTTAACGTGGATTCCAAACCACTACAAACATCCATGGCATAGAGAATTAAAGAGCGCTAGTTACTCGTCGATCAGACCCCTATATAAGTCTTTAATAAGATTAGATTATCTTTTACCATTAAAAAATGATTATAAATTTGAATTGCGGGATATAAAAAATTATGATTCTACCATATACACTGAAGTGACAAAAGTCATGGGATACCTCTTAATATCGTGTCGGCCCTCCTTTCGCCCGGCGAAGTGCAGCAACTCGACGTGGTGTGGACTCAACAAGTCGTTGGAAGTCTTCTGCAGGAATATTGAGCCACGCTGTCTCGATAGACGTCCATAATTGTGAAAGCGTTGATGGTGCAGGATTTTGGGCACGAACAGACCTCCCGATGATGTCCCATAAATGCTCGATGGGATTCATGTCGGGCGATCTAGGTGGCCAGATCATTCGTTGGAATTGTCCAGAATGTTCTTCAAACCAATCGCGAACACTTGTGGCCCGGTGACATGGCGCATTGTCATCCATAAAAATCCCATCGTTGTTTGGGTACATGAAGTCCATGAATGGCTGCAAGTGATCTCCAAGTAGCTGAACATAAGCATTTCCAGTCAATGTTCGGTCCAGTCGCACCAGAGGACCAAGTCCATGCCATGAAAAAACAGCCCACACCATTACGGAGCCACCATCAGCTTGAACAGTGCCTTGCTGACAGTTTGGGTCCATTGCTTCGTGGGGTCTGCGCCGCACTCGAACCCTACCATCAGCTCTTACCAACTGAAATCGTGACTCACCGGACCAGGCCACGGTTTTCCATTCATCTAGGGACCAACCGATATGCTCACGTGCCCACGAGAGTCGCTGCAAGCGATGTCGTTCTGTCAGTAAAGGCACTCGAGTCGGTCTTCTGCTGGAATAGCCCAAGAAAGCCAAATTTCTCCGCACAGTTCTAACAGACAAGTCCCTTGTACGTCCCACATTGATTTCTGCGGTTATTTGACGCAGTGTTGCTTGTCTGTTAGAATTTACGACTCTTTGCAGACGTCGCCGGTCTCGGTCGTTAAGTGCAGGCGGTCGACCCCTGCGCTGTCCATGGTGGGATGTTATGCCTGAAATTTCATACTCTCGGCACACTCTTGACACAGTGGATCTGGGAATGTTGAATTTCCTAACGATTTCCGAAATGGCATGACCCATGCGTCTAGCTCCAACTAACATTCCGCGTTCAAAGTCTGTTAATTCCCGTCGTGCGGTCATCATCACGTCAAAACCCCTTCACATGAATAACTTGAACAGAAATGAAAGCTCTGCGCATTTATACCTGTTCTACGCGATGCTACTGCCATCTGAAAATTTGCATATTGCTATCCCATGACTTTTGTCACTTCAGTGTATTTTTAATATAATAATTATTATAATAATCATAATCATTTACAAGATTTGTAAGATGAAAAAAGAATTATGAAGTTAGCATGTAGCACACTAAAAAAGCTCTCTCATACACATACAGAATCGAGTTTTCATTTTTTTAACAAATGTTTTCAAGTTTACGAATATTTTTAAAATATTCATCTTTTCTTTTGTGGAGAATCTTGACCCTGCAAGCAATACTAATTGCAGTGAATTGGTCAATAAGTGACAGTTTTCTATTGAAAAAAAAAACCACAATAAATATGTTTAACTCAATTTATTAACTTAACACACCTCGAACTCCAAATTTAATTTTTAAAACGTCAGTACGAATCAGATACAGTATTTCTTTCAGGAGATAAGATTACTTCTTCACTCTCCAAGAATCTATCACAACTCGTGGTAACACCTCTACATTTAAACTTACATGTACCAAGTTTACTTTTAACTAATAATATTAAGCAGATATTGAATATCACGAACAGCATCAAATATATCCCGAACATTTTTTATTTCTTTTCATCATTAGAACTTTTTACCTCTTAAAAAATCACACCAACTGCCGAATGAAATTATTATTTTGAAGGTGTTGTAAATCCCTTCAAAATTTTCTGAGTTTTCACCCTGCAGAAGTAGAATGAGAGTTCTTATTTTTTTTTTTTTTTGTAATTTTCAAGACAATGCAGTGACTGTCTAGCCAAGTCAAACGCATTAAGGCAATTGCCAAATGCCAGCAATTAGAGAAACATCCTATTAAAAACTGGATTCTATGCCGTTTATGTTGTGACGTTATTATGAACGTTGGTGTTGGCAGATAAAGCAAGCCGCGGGTCAAAAGTTGTGCATCACCGTTAAAATATAGCACTAATATCAAATATTGTAATAGAAAACACACACACATATATATGTGATTTCTATTACAATATTTGATATTAGTTTATATACTAGTGCTATAAACATAACACATGAACGTAAAATCTAAAGGAGAAAGGCCAAAGAATGAGCTAGACACACACAATTTTTGCATAACAAAAGCCAATACCGGTATTCACTACACGCAAATTGCATAACAAAACCATCATAGCCTTGCCAATACAAAAACTCTGAAGTGTCTCACATTCAAATCTCTAAAAAAACGTTTAAGCCCTATAAGCTGGCCTGATGACCGAGTGGGTGAAGCTCTGGCGCTTGGGGCTACAGGTTTCGGCTTTGAGTCCCTGCGATGCTAAAGATGTTTGTAGGGGTTTGGAATCCACTTTAAGCCGTAGATCCCAGTCTAATATGACTACTACTACTACTACTACGACCACACCACATCACTGTAAGTAGAGCTGAGTTGCCTCTATACAGTTTGGGAATGATGTGGGTGAAAGTGAATGGACTGATGATTGGGAACAACTTCGTATGATCATATTAGACCGGGACTTATGGTTTAAAGTGGAATTCGATCCATTACAAATATCCATAGCACCGCCGGGACTCAAAGCCGAATCATGTGGCCCCGAGTGCCAGAGCCCTAGTCACTCGGCCATCAGGCCCCAGTCTAGCCTAATGTGACTGTAGAGCGTTGGGCCGAAAGGCTGACAATACTATCCCGTAAAAAGAGAAACATCTCCTGTTTTGGAATCTGTCAGTAGGCAGATGGCCATAGACTGTAATGACGGGGCGATAGTTAGTTAGTGCTCATAAGCTTCAGTAACTCTCTCTTTATGCGTGTATAACATATATATGGTGTGTATGTCGTCGTTTGATGTCTAGGGGTATTTAAAGCAAAGAAAGAAGAACAAGGTTTTCTGTTTTTAACTACGTTTAATGAACACCATCTACAACATTTAAAATATGCTAACATAAAATGTAACATCATTAGTTATCTGGATTACATAAAAAGTTTATTGTTATTTCCGTTTTTCGTACCGCGTCAACAGCTGTCTATCCTCAGTCACCCTCTGTTGTCTTCTCCCCTTCTCCTATGTTCTGAGTTCAAAGCTCTCTCACGTGAAGAATTTCTCTGCTGTCAACACTTAACCGTCACGTGAAGTCACCTGTTTATTAGATGAGCAGTCAAACGAATCCTATAAATATATATTCCTTTGATGGGCTTACATCATGTACATCTATGTAACAAATTCAATCACTGCATTAATCTATATATATATATATATATATATATATATATATATATATATAACCGTCGTATTTTATCTCAACATTCTTCTTGCCTTTTCAATAAACATTTCTCTCCGTGTACTCTGTTCGTTTATTTATTTCCCATGCTCTGCTTTATCCAAAACACTTTTAATGATTGATTTTGACAGCAGCTCTTTCTGACTGACAGATGTCGACACCTTTCGCTGTCTTCGAGACTGCTCTTTGTTTTTTCTGTCTTTTGGGGCTAGATTCCAGATTCTTTATACTTGCTCCGATATTATTAAAATGGTAAGAACAGAAGTAAGCTGATGTCCAATCAAATCAAATGGATGGTTTTGGTTTTGCTTGTCCCAAATGGATGGTTTGGTTTTGCTTGTCGCTCTACGGCAGGGTCTCCAAACTTTCTAGCCTTAGGGCCATACTGTTTACTCCAGTAAGTACCAAGGGCCAAAACCAATTTAATTTTTCTGCCATTATCTATAATTTCCAGTTAGTTGTTATGCTTAAGTTAAATTTTTGTGCGCATTATGCTTGTCATTAAGCTTTACCTAGCAAGTCAATAAAACCAAGTTATTATCATTCTGTATTTTTTTTATCCAACTTATTACAGCAACAATAAGCTATTCGCTGTAGCGGGCCGGATAGAGGACACTGGCGGGCTGGATTTGGCCCGCGGGCCGTAGTTTGGAGACCCCTGCTCTACGGTCATTTTGTGCAGACTTTAGGCTAATTAGACATGGAACTACAGTTTAACGTGGATTCCAAACTACTAAAAAACATTCATAACCCAAATGGATGAGATATGCGAAACTGAGTGGCATATTTGTAGCTACCGCACTTTTAGGAATTCAGTACCCAGATTTTTTGCCTTATAAAGAGCTAGAACGAGGATAATCCCCTTATTTAAAGGAGGCTTACCAAGTAGTGCCGATAAGACTTGGATCTAGATCCAGAGAAAATCTGGATACTCTCGCTCCCAACTGGTCAGAGTCAGATTGAAATATCGAGTATGACATCGTCCTTATAATAAATAATGTAATTTTTTTTATAATTGTATTAAAAAACAGCTCAAATCTTCTTACAAATAACTTTTTTGGAAAGAAAAATAGAAGCATTATATATATACTCATGTTTGTGAAAATTGCAACACCATGGAGGACTTACGCGAGTGAGCTGAAATTTTCAGGAAATGCAAATTAGCGCATGATATGCAAATGATTAGAATTTCAAATACGTAGCGCATGCGTATGCTGAGCAGCGCCCTCTGAACGGCGGATGGATCCGAATAAATAGACGGCTGTAGCGAGGCGTGTATGGTTATCGGTCGTTATCTGCTAGTGATAAACGTTAGCTCAATCGCTACTTATGCCTCTTCGACAAAAGAGAGCGAGATTCGAACAACTTACAAAGTTTGAACGGGGGAGAATCATCGACCTTCGTGAAGCTGGATTGTCTTATCTTGCAGTAGCCGCTCGTGTGCAGCGTAACAGCAGCACAGTGATGCGTCTTTGGAAGCAGTGGACGGACGAGTGTCAGACAACTCGGGAATCCGGGAGTGGACACCGAAATGTGACGTCAGCTCGCGATGATAGACACCTGGTCCGCATGGCGCTGAAGGACCGTACAGCTTCCTCTAGACAATTGGCAGCACAGTGGTCAATAGCTACAGGTGTTTCATTGTGGGCTTCATCAATTCGTAGACGTCTGCTGCAGCGTGGACTGCGCGCAAGGACTGCTTTATACAGGATCCATCTCACGCTAAACCATCGCCTCCTGCGGCTACAATGGGCCGCTCAGCATAGAGACTGGCGTGCAGATTGGCAGCATGTCGTGTTTTCCGACGAATCTCGCTTTAATTTGTGGTACCATGATGGCCGCATTCGTGTCAGGCGCTATGCCGGTGAATGCCACCTTCCGGAGTGCATTATCGAACGCCACAGTGGACGAACATCCGGAGTTATGGTCTGGGGTGCCATAGCATATCATGGACGATCTCAATTGCTAAGAATTGTGGGCAATCTGAACAGCAACCGGTACATCAGTGAAGTTCTACAACCCCAAGCTCTTCCCTTCCTTCAAAGCTTGCCAGGCGCTGTATTTCAACAGGACAATGCCCGCCCTCATATCGCTAGGACTGTTCAATCCTTCTTTGCAACGCGGCAGGTACAGCTTCTTCCTTGGCCTGCGTATTCCCCGGATATGTCGCCGATTGAACATGTGTGGGATTTCGTTGGTCGGCGTCTCCCTCGTGATCCTCGTTCTGTTGCTTCTGCAGACGAACTTTGGGTGCGCATACAAACAGTATGGAATGCTCTTCCTCAGGCAGACATTCAAAATTTATTTGACTCCATGCCCCGTCGTGTAGCAGCACTTATTCCGGCGCGTGGTGGCTACACAAAATACTGATTCCGATCTCTTGTTATTGTTTGTTTGCTTTGAACATTTAATCATTTATTTGTACCACTACCACTCAACTGTGTATTAAATTTCATTCAATTCTGACGATTCCTTCATGGTGTTGCAATTTTCACAAACATGAGTTTATAATTTTAAAACTTGGTTGTCCTTGAATAACATTAATAATTTTAAAAAACTCCAATGTCTTTGATTCGTGGCTCAATGCTGATGTGTGCAACTCGTGAAAAAATTTATCTTTTCAAGTTTATATGTTTCAAGTTTACTTTTCACCAATAATAATAAAATTAACTGACATAAAATTTAACATCATTAATTATCTGGACGCCATAAAACGTTAATCTTCCGTTCTCTACACAAATAGCCAAAAGCCCTTTGTTGCCTTCTTCCCTTCTAAGAAGTCCAGAATTCAAAGCTCTTGGAATGTAAGACGACTTACATTAAAATCCACTGGTGGTGTCCATTGCAATCCCTGCGTAAAGGAACGAGGGACTCAATGGAGATTGTGGAAATTGTATGAATTATCTCTCATCAATAGTAAGACTGCCTAGTGGAAACTTTCCGGGTTTACTTGCCATACGACAAGGAAATGCAAGGCAGTTACTAAAATTCCTCCTGGAAAGTAATGTTCTCCCTTCATCTCCTGCCAGCAAGGGCCTGATGGCCAATTGGCTAGCACTCTGGCCTTTGGTACCACAGGCTTCAGGTTGAAATCCTGGCTGTGGATGGATATTTGTTAGTGGTTCGGAATCCACGTTAAATTGTAATTTAGCCCAAAGGTTGCGCAAAATGGCCGTAGAGCGGCGAACCAAACCTGACGGAAAGCTATTCATTGTATACATAAGCCCATTGATGTTGCACAGTAAAAAATATCTATTAAAAGTAATTCCAACTTCTAACTGTTGTACCTCAGTAACTACTTAGTCACTTACAATAGTCGGCTTCTTTTACCATTGTAAATGCGAAATTTTTTTTCTTAAAGAAGAAAACGTTTATTTTAAGTGATATTTATTTATATTTTTACTTTTGCCAATCTTTTGTAAAAATAAAATGATGCATACAAAATTCTTAAGAATCAATGCCCTTTATTTTAAAAGAAAATCATAAGTTTTCTCTGCTGTTGACATTTTCATTGTTTCTAGGAAAGCAATTACAGTAGCTCGCAGAAGTTCAAGTGAACTGAAAATTAATGATTGGAAAATAAGAAAAACTTGGCTTACTTTATATCGATCGCATACTTAACTGTTTCTAATTATTAGCTGAAGATTATTAAAAATGGTGGAACATATCCTTGTACAGTCAATTCTTGGAATTCTTGTGCAATCAAAATAACTCTCAGGGTAAAGACCGGTCACTGGGATACAAACAATGCCGGGAGATTCCAGGAAACACGCCAGTTCCTTGTTTTAATAACGGTTGGGCGGATATCGGTTGTGTTGTGGGTCGAGACATTTTGCGGTTATCTTTTTAATACCGATCGAATCGTGATTGATAAAGATTAGATAAAGATTAATAGATGGGCGAGATTTGAATGGAAATTGTGGTTTTTCTTAGAGATTCGTTCAAGGAAAACACAAAAGGACAACCAAAGTAAAATAGTGGAGCACAGAACACATCCATGAACCAGGAACACAAATTTCATGAAAAAGAGAATATGTTTTTTTCAAAAGATAATCCAATCAAAATGTCTCTTAGTAGATGACATTATGTAGGCTGCAGAAATATGATTTCGCCCTATTTTTTGGTTAAATAAACGACTTTTTTTATACAATAAAATACAATGTGTATCGGGATGGCCAGTTTGAATGGATTTCTTAGAAATCGTCAAGGAAAAAAAAAGAACAACCAAAATAAAGTAGTGGAGTACAGAGCACATCTACGATCCGGGAACAAAGGCGACTGAATGACTGAGTGTCTAGCGCTTTGGTGCCATAGATGATTGTAGTGGTTCGAAATCCACTTTAAGCCAGAGGTCCCGGTCTCATATCACCGTAGAGAGTTGTTTAGAGCCCAGTCAGACTTCTCACCTACATCATTCCCAAACTGTATAAGGGCAACTCAGCTCTAGGCACAGCGATGTGGTGAGTAGTAGTAGTAGTAGTAGTATCCAGGGACACACAATAGAAATACTTTTCAGGAAAAAGCATTTTTTTCAACGAAATAATAAAAAAAAAAAAATGCCTTTTCGTCAATGACACTATAACGCAAATAAGATTTCGCCCCTTTATTTTGGTTAAATAAAAAACTGTTATGGCTTATACAGTGAAATGCAAAGTGACTCAGGGCTGCCAGTTTGAATAAAAGTGGTGAATTTTCCTAGAAATATGTCAAGGAAAAATAAAAAAATGGACAACCAAAGTAAAATAGTGGAGTACAGCACACATCTATGATCCAGGAACACGCTACAGAAATACTTTTCATGAAAAAGAGGATTATTTGTTTTCAACGAAATACTCCAATAAAAATGCCTCTTGGTAGATACCACTATATGGGATTTACAAGTATGATTTTCCCTTTTTCTGATTGAATAAAAGACTTTTATTTTGTTTATACAAGTGCTTTGAGGCTACCAGTTTGAATGAAAATTGTGGTTTTTCTTAGAGATACTTCAAGGAAACATAAGGACAACCGAAGTAAGATAGTGAAGCACCAGCACACAGCTATGGTCCATCAACACACTAAATAAGTACTTTTCTAAAAAAGAGGACATTTTTTTCCAATGACATAATCTTATAAAAATGCCTCTTGGTAAATGATACTTATATAGGGTATACAAATGTGATCCCCATCTCTTTTTATTTTGGTAGCGGCCTGATGCCCAATTGGTTAGCACTCTGGCCTTTGGTACCAGAGGCTTAAGATTCCAATCCTGGCGATGGCATGGGTGTTCGTGAGTGGTTCGGAATCCACGTTAAACTGTAGGTCCCGGCCTAATTAGCTTAAAGTGTGCACAAAATGACCGTAGAGCACCAAATTAAACCGTTTTTAAATAAAAGACTTTTTTAAAAATTTATATAAAGAAATACAAAGTTCATCGGGTTGCCAGTTTTAATGGAAATTGTGATTTTTCTTAGAGATACACAAACGGGAAAAAAAAGCCAACTGAAGTAAGATAGTGGTCACACCACACATCTGTAATCCAGAAACACACTATAGAAATACCTTTCATGAAAAAAGCGGAAAATTTTTCCAACGAAATAATCCAATAAAATAGCCTCTTGGTAGATTACACTATATCAGTTATACAAATGTGATTGTTCCCTTTTTTACTTAAATAAAAGACTTTTTTTACAAAGTGCACCAGAGCTGTCAGTTTGAATGAAAAAAGTAGTTTTTTCTTAGAGATAAGCCAAGAAAAAAAAAGGACAACTAGAGTAAAATAGTGAAGCACAGTACACATCTACGATACAGGAACATATATATAGAATTATGATATCTATATACATATATAAAACACGATATAAAAATAGTTTTCATGAAAAAAGAGGACAATTTTTTTTCAAAAAATAATCCAATAAATCTGTCTCTTGGTAGATAACACTACATCGAAAATACAAATATGATACCGCTCTTTTTTGATTAAATAACAGACTTTTGTTTATACACTGTACAAAGTGCATCGGGGCTGCCAGTTTGAATGGAAAGAGTGATTTTCTCAGAGATACTCCAAAGAAAAAGTTTACTGAAGTTTAATACTGGAGCACAGCACACATTTACAATCCCGGAACACACTATAGAAATACCTTTCATGAAAAAAGAGGACATTTTTTCAACAAAATAATCCAATAAAAATGCCTCTTGGTATATAAATGGGCCTCTGGGTATACAAATATCATTCAGACCTTTTTTTGGTTAAATAAAATACTTTTTTTAGTTTATAAAAAGTACATCAGGGCTGCCAGTTTGAATAAAAATTGTTAATTTTCTTAGAGATACGTCAAGGAAAAAAAAAGGACAACCAAAGTAAAATAGTGGAGCACACCACGCATCTACGATCCAGGAACACATTATAGAAATACTTTTCACGAAAATGGTTACATTTTTTCAACGAAATAATCCAATAAAATAGCCTCTTGGTAGATAACACTATATTGGGTATACAAGTATCATTCCGCTCTTTTTTTTGGTTAAATAAAAGACTTTACTTTTGTTTATACAAAGGGCATCGGGGCTACCAGTATACGTGGAAATTGTGATTTTTCTTAGATATAGATCAAGGGTAAAAAAAAGAAGAACCAAAGTAAAATATTGGAGCGCGGCACACATCTACTAACCAGGAATACTATAGAAATACTTTTTATTAAAAAGGGATGTTTTTTAAAGGAAATAATCCAATAAAAATGTCTCTTGGTAGATAACATGATGTCCATATCATGAAATTACATAATACCTATAGTAGGAACATGTTTTCACAGCTTAGCTACAGTAATAAAGTGCGGTTCGTACCCTACCTATAGTAAAAACATGTGATCACACACTAGTAACAGTAAATATATGCTAATAAAAACGACTATGCTAAAATGAATGCCACGACCTAATTACAGTGAAAAAAAGTGGTTCGTACCCTAGTTACAGTAAATTCGTGATGGCTAGCTACAGTAAATACACGATGGCTAGTTACTGTAAATACATGCTTTTTAACTACAGTTAAAAATTAGGTTAGTATTCTAGCTACAATAAATACATAACTACAGTAAGAACTGTTCGCACCCTAACTGCAGTAACTACATGACGCCTAGTACAGTAAGAACATGTATTCGCACCCTAGCTATAGTAAAAATTGTAGGTCCCGTTACACTGTAGATCCCTATCTATTAGCCCCTAATGTGGCACAAAATGACCGTAGAGCGACAAATTAAACCAAACCTAACTACAGTAAATACATGATGATTGTGAACTAGCTGCATTAAGAACATGTGGTTCGCACGCTAACTACAATAAATACATGATGCCCGTGGTTTGGCCGCAGTAAGCTCATGCGACACGTGGCCTACCTTCCTCCTCCTATATTAATCGATATTCGCATACCAAAAAATCGATATTCGCATACCAATAGGACACCTCGTGATACATTTGTCAACGGATTAAGTAAATGTCTTCATCATTCGTGGCCTTGAATCGGGTTAAAAACATTTCAAATAAACACACAGAAGCCCTCAATCATAAATATTATTATTTTAACAAAATCAAATTTCAAAAAAAAAGAAAGAAAACAATCAAGAATTCCGAATATGCATTTACGTTTACTACTGTGATTCAAGTTTACTGATAAAAAAAATCCGAAGAACGTGCCACCGAAACGCATACTTGATGACCCTTTTAACCCTACTTACAAGCTCTTAATGATAACTATTTAGTACACACACTGCGTGCCACTGAGTACAGCCATCGAGGGGAACAAAAAGCTCCCTTTTTTTGTGGACTATCAAGCGGGGTGGTATGTGTGTGCGATTAGCATGCAAAGCGGAGCATTTGTGTGCTATCTCTCCCTATCTCGTCTTGTCCGTCAAGATCCTTCTCTGGCTTATCAATCGAAGTCTTTATTTTTAATTGGGTCTCTCAGCGAGTGTATATAAACATGGACAGGGAAAATATCGACAGGTTGTGAGGTTTATCTGGGTCCCGCTGCCTTTTCGCTTTCTAATCGCTTTTGTCCCGTTGATGGAATGTTTGAGAAATCTGTCTTTTTTCTTTACAAAAAAATGCGTAAATCAGATACTGTGGGGTGTTTTTGTAGGCAAAAATTTAAAGAAATTTTAAAAAAAATCATAGATAGTAGTATTGTGTTTTCCGATAAATAATTCACAAGATAGATAGGATGGTAATTTTATTAGGTCAAATCTATGACATTTTTTTGCACAATTTTTAGTGCGAATTCTTTTAAAGAAATAATCCAATAAAATTGCCTGTTGGTAGATAATTCTGTATTAGTCCTACGAACGTGAATCTGCCCTTATTTTGGTTAAATAAAAAGTTTTTATTTGTTTATACAGTGAAATACAAAATGCATCCTGGCTGCCAATTTGAAATGGAAATTGTGGTTTTTCTTAGAGATACGTCCAGAAAAAAAAAGGACAACTTAAGTAAGATAACGGAACACAGCACACATCTACAATCCAATAACACACTATAGAAATACTTTACATGAAAAAAAGGATGTTTTTTTTTTATCAAGGAAATAAAAATACCTTTTGATAAATAAATATACCATAATATGCAGTAAATGACATTCTGAGGCCATGCGTTCAAAGTCCACCAAGTTACAGTAAAAAAAAAAAAGCGGTTCGCACCCTAATTATAGTAAATAAATGATGGCCAGCTACAGTAAATACTTGATAACTAGCTACAATAAGTACTTGATTCTTAACTACAGTTAAAAATAAGTTTAGTACCCTAGCTACAGTAAATACATGAAGCCTAACTACAGTAAGAACATGTGTTCGCACCCTAGCTGCAGTAAATACGTGATGGCTAGTACAGTTAGAATATGTATTTGCAATCTAGCATCCTCGAAGTCTTTATTTTTAATTGGGTCTCTCAGCGTGTGTATATAAACATGGAACAGGAAAATATCGACAGGTTTGTGGTTTATCTGGGCCCCGCTACCTTTTCGTTTTTGTAAGCGTTGATGGAAAGTTTGGGAAAGGTAGCGGAAATCTCTTCTTTTTTTTTTTTATGAAAATGCGTAAATCAAATACTGGGGTGTTTTTGTAGGCAAAAATTTGAACAAATTGAAAGACAGTGGTATTGTGTTTTCCGATAAATAATTCATATGACAGATAGGATGGTAATTTTATTAGGTCAAATCTATGACAATATTTTTTGGCTGAATTTTAGTGCGAATTTTTTTAACGAAATAATCCAATAAAATTGCCTTTTGGTAGACCTATAAAGAGCAGGATCTATATCAGGATATAGGGTAGGATCTATATCAGGCCTACAAGCATGAATCTGCCCTTTTTTTGGTTAAATAAAAAGCTTTTTTTTTGTTTACACAATGAAATACAAAAGACATCCGGGCTGCCAATTAGAATGGAAATTGTGCTTTTTATTAGATACACGTCAAGTGTAAAAAAAGGACAACTAAAGTAAAATAGTGAAGCACAGCACCCATCCACGATCCAGGAACACGCTATAGAAATATTTTCCATGAAAAAGAGGATATTCTTTTGGAAATAATCCAATAACATACCTTTTGGTAGAATAACATGATGTACAAAACATGTAACTACATGAGGACTTCTGCAGTAATAACATGCTTTCAGAGCCTAGTTACAGTAAAAACATGTGTTCACAGCCTACCTACAGTAAGAAAACTGAGGTTCGAGGAAGACTGAGAACTGAGCTTTCAAACTCACAAACATCCATGCCACCGCCAGGATTCGAACCTGAAGCCTGGAATACCAAAGACCAGAGCGCTAGCCACTTGGCCACCAGGCCGCGTATGATGTCTAAGTTAGACTATGTATTCGCCCCCTAGCTACAGTAAATACATAATGTTTGCAACCTAACTGCTGTAAGAACATGCGGTTCGCACGCCAGCTACATTAAATTCAGTATGCCCCAGCCTAGATGCTGTAAGTCCAAGCGACACTTGGCCTACACAAACCTGTGATTCCCTCCTCATGCATTAACCCAGAGATGGTGAAACTTTTTCAGTCGCGGGCCAAAAATCGAAAAAAAAAAAAAAGTTTGGCGGGCCAAGATAAATTTTCTAAAACTTTAAAAACAATATACAAGTATTACAATTTAAATATGTTAATGAGATGAAGGAAATTGCAAATTTCATTTTTAAAAGTTCCGTATATTGAGGTTCGAAGTGTGGTGCACTGATTCTAAGGAACGAGGCTAAATGCTCATCTGTCAGTCTACTTCTGAAATAATTCTTTCTAAGGTCCATAGTGGAAAACATTTGCTCACATATATAAGAGGAAACAAACATAGCACTGATTTTCTGGCCGTGAGATATTAAACTTGGGAAACTTACTTTCGATAATGATTTGTAAATATTAGATATTTACAAACATATTTAGAAACAACTGCTTGAAATGATTGTTAGATTGCAACTCAATTAATTCAACCTGGAAATCTGCCCTCACTGCTTCACAATTTACTTTGAAAGGCCTGGTAAAAATATCCAATTCTGTTTGAATGGCACTGAAATATTGAAATCTGCGTTCGAACTCAAAATGGAGTTTTTTCGAGCTATCTTCGTAATTCTTAAGCTTCTCTTCATTTACTGAGAGTATTGAATTTAACCTCGGGAAATGAGATAAAAATAAAAATAATAATATTTTTAATAAAAAAATAATATTTAATCAAAGTAGAAATGGAGATGGATGTATAATATATAAATAAATATTTTTTTTTAATTTGCCTCGACGGCAAATTAAAATTCTATCCGCCGGCCGGATAATACCATCTGGCGAGAAGGAGTTGGCCCGCGGACCATAGTTTGTCCATTCCTGTATTAACCGATATTCGCATACCAACAGGATGCCTCTTGATACATTTGTCAACGGATTAAGTAAATGTCTTCGTCATTCGTGACCTTGAACAGGAAAATATCGACAGGTTTGCGGTTTAATCGGAACCTCGCTGCTTTTTCGCTGTCTAATCGCTTTTGTCGCGTTGATGGAATGTTTGAGAAATCTCTCTTTTTTCTCAACAAAAAAATACGTAAATCAGATATTGGGGTGTTTTTGTATTCAAAACTTTGAAAAATTATCTGAGACAGTGATATCGAGTTTTCCGAAAAATAATTTATAAGATAGATAGGATGGTAATTTTAATAGGTCAAAGCTGTGACAATTTTTATTTTGGCGAAATTTAACGCAGAAAGGTTTTCTTTTCTTTTTTTCTTTTTCTTCTTCTTCTAATGCAGCTGGCAAACACTTAGACATTTGTCAAGACGTTGCTCACTTAGTACTACCCAGGAGGTGCGTGTAGCTTGAAGATAAGCCACGGACGCGGAGTAACAATGCCCCCGCAACTCTCTACGATCCTATTAGACGGGACCTACTGTTTTAAAGTGGATTCCGAATCACTATAAACATCCATAGCACCGCAGAGGTTTCGAACCCGAAACCTGTGTTACCGAGCACCAGAGCGTTAGTCACTCGGCCATTCAGGCCCCCTTTTGCCGAAATTTAACGCAGAAAGTACCACATAAAAATGTACTTTATTCTTTTTTTGCGAAATAGAACTTAAGATATTATGTATTTAAATTTAATAATAATTTAATTAAGTAAAAATCGTTATTTTGAGTAAATAAAAATATATCTAATATAAAAAATTATATGGGGCTTGATGGCCGAGTGACTAGCGATTTGGCGCTCGATGCCACTGGTTTCGGGTTCCTGTTCTGGTGGTGCATAGGTTGTTGTAGGTGTTCGGAATCCACTTTAAACAGTAGGTCCTGGTCTAACATGGCTATTTGGCGCAGGGCGGAAAATCCTACCCCGTAAAAAGAAAACATCTCATGCTTCGAAATCTGCCAGTATGCAGACGATTTTGGCCCACTAAAGGGTTGTTATGGAAAGGGAGATATATAGATGAAACATAGATATATACATGAAATAGAAGATTTATAGATAAAACTTCATATATATAGACAGATAGATTGGTTCGGTTTTTCGCTCTACTGTAATTTGTTTTGCACACTTTGGGTTAATTAGACCGCGATCTACAGTTTAAATGAATTTCGAACCATTAAGGTCCATTCCAGGATTCGAATCTGAAGCCTGTGATACGAGAAGGTCAAAGCGCCAGAAAATTTGTCGTCAGGCCGCAGACAGATAGAAGATATACTAGTATGTATATATATATATATATATATATATTAAAAAAAGTCGTACAAAAGATGTATAGCTGAAATTTCTTATTTTGTTTACTGTTCTTGAAAGACATGAAATTGTCGAATTTATGTGTTTCTTACAATTTTGTTCATTCATTACTTAATTTGATAATTTATTTCTTATAAATAATTTATTATTTATTTTATATAAATAATTTCTGTAAAAACGAAGCACTTTATGTTTATCTTTACGAATTCGTGATATTTATTATAAATTCGTTTGTTATTCTTCTTTTTTGGAAAGATAAAAATTAACTAGGAGAAAAATAATGTGCAGTGTAAGAAAAAGAAAAAGCATTCAACTCAGAAGATCTCGTACTCTTGACCATAAAACTTAAAATCGTTTACTGACATCCATCGTTAACCTATTAAAACGGAGTGCGATTCTCGTTCATCTGAGATTGTTACCGATGGAAAAAAAAATATCGATCAATCGTTAAAGTTTATATCGGCATCCATTTATTAGGTAAGAAAGAAATTACTCGTCGTCTCTTGGAGCGCTCCAAGGACATGTTGTTCGTAATTGGAGGCTCGCTTTCTGCGCTGAGCAATTGCCTGGTGTACATAAAATGAAAATCGTGTTTCGTTTATTCTCCGAGGTAGTTATCGCAACAAAAAAAAAATTGAGTTTTTGTAAAGGGAATCACTTAAACCCTTTGCAAATAGCATGAAGATGGATGAGTGTTGTAAAAAAAGGGAGGAAAAAAAGTTTTAATTTTTGACTTCTTCAGGACAAATACTAATAAATTAGAGAGGACAAATTTTTAGTACTTGAGAAAATTGATAAACTATCATATGATTTTTATAAATCTATTAAAATTATAATAAATTAATTTTAATAAATTAATATTCTACCATAATTTTAATAATTTTAAAAGAGATTGAATTTCTAATATGTTAAGTAATAGTGAAAAAATAAGTTATGTGGGATAAAGTTTTAAAGCAAATAATTTTATCTATTATCTATCTATCTACATTTCTACCCCCTCTCGCCCTCTCTCTCTCTCTCTATATATATATATAATCTCAAACCTAACTAACTCTGAACACAAGGTTATGCTGTCTCTCATTGTTATCGGTATACTTCGCTAGATATATTTTTGACTTGGATCCAATCATCTAGCGAGCAGAAACAACATGGTTTATAATATCCTGAGCATAACAACGCCTTGGCAAATCTATCCTCAGGATGTTATAATTATTTTTTTTTTGGGGGGTTATAAATATTTGTTTTTCGTTTTAGTTATTTATTTTTGGTTTTACAGATTTCCTAGACAAAATTTTCCACACTTGTTAATATATATTTTGAATATATTTTTGTGTTCTGTTTTGATCTGCCAATGCAGTTCTAACCGTTCACACTTCTGGTATTTGTGCTTGTCTAATGATTTTCAGTTTCGTTGCTGTAGCTTATGAGCACTTAGGGTTTCGAACGATATCTCTCCTTGAATGTGAGACCGCTTTTATTATATATTCAGACTTCACATTCAAAATTTTATTAGGTTTTGCAAGAAACAGAGAGTTACAGCATCACCTGACATTTTAGATGATACTACTTTGTGGAAAATGACCTGGAAAATATTTCATGGTTAATTGTTTAGATATTAATTGTCCTGATAAATATTTCATAATAATTTTGAAACACGCTGTCTCATTGCCAATAAAATGCGGTTCATTTACGTGCTCTACATAAATCTACGTCGAGTTCCTTGCACTTGGGAAAAAAATAAATTCAAGGCGAGAATAATACAAGGCGAGTAAGATATTTCAAGGACTTATCTAGTTTTTCAGGTCTGTTAAAAAACATATAAATCTGAATATGATTTATAAAATTACAAAATAAAAGTTAGTTTGGAGATAATTTTTGATGCCAAATGAGAAATTATTCATGCAAAATTTGTAGATGCTAAGATTATTCAGGGCATTATTAATAAAAAAATTGTTTTTTATATTTTTACCAGCGTTTTCGTAAAATTTTTTTTTTATTTGAAACATGCTTTCATTAAAAATTCTAGAAGTATATTCATATTTTTAAAATTATTTTTCCTCACATTTTTTTACCTGAATTTCATGGTTGCTGTCGTTATGAATAATAATATGTATATCACAAAAAATAAAGATTTTTTTAGATTTATATTTTCATTGTTTGTGACTTAATAAAGAAAAAAAAACCATATATTTATAAATAACTGTCCCACTTTGTCAATGTATAACAAATAATCTGTGAAGTATTTAAGAAAAGGTAAAAAAAGAATGGGATATTCAGAGTTGCATAGAAATAAATAGGACTATACATTCGATAAGATATTATATTTTATCTGTAAATTGAGCTTGCTATCCCTTTTTGACTGGTAAAACGGCTGTGTACTACAAACATAGTGTACAACTTTCCCTACACTCTGTACGGCAAGATGCAGTATACAAAACAGGATGAAAATATTAATACAATAACACTGTTTCTAAGTATACATGGAAATTTTAAATGCAATTTTCCCCAATTCTAGTTAGAATATAATAGTTCTACAGTTCACGAAGAGGCCTGATGGCCGAGTGGCCAGCGTTCTGGCTCTCGGTGCCATAGGTTTCAGGTTCAACTGCCGGCAGTGCCATGGATGTTTGTAATGATTCGGAATCCACTTTAAACCGCAGTTACCACCGGTTTAATATGACTGTTAGGCGTTGGGAGGATAACCCTACACCGTAAAAAGAAAACATCTCTTGTCTCGATATCTACCAGTAGGCGGAACGGCTTAGCCCCATCAAGGGCCTGTTGTTCCAAAGATGATGATGTAGTTCGAGAAGGCTCTACTAATTTACTAGTGTTAGCATGCAGGAGGGTTGAGGTTTGGATCCATTGTTGACGGCATTGTTGTTAGTCCCTTCTTTCAAAAATTAGGAAACTTGATGGATTGTCGCAATGTCAGTCCATTTTCGTTTCTAAAAGTATGCGATCACAATATAAGTCTCGAAGGGGATTAAAAACTCATCTTTCTACACGCTAGCAGCACATGTTACCCCTAACTGTGAATAAGATTTTAATTTTTTTATGTAGAATTCCTGATTTCTCAAAATATTATAAATTTTGACACTCTTTTCACTACAATATTTTTTCGAGAGTGGCATTTCCATTCTGAATCCACTTTAAGCAGTAGGTCCCGGTCTTATATGAGTGTAGAGAGTTGGGCATAGGAGTGACATCCCTACTCTGTAAAAAGAAAACAGCTCCAGTCACGAAATCTGCCAGTAAGCAGACGGTCTTGGTCCACCGTGGGGCTGTTGCGCCAGTGAAGAAGAAGCAGAACTTCCATTTTGATTCGTTTATGAAATCAGAATTTAATACTTCTCTAAGGGATGTACATAGGGTAAACAGAACAATTCTAATCATTAGAATAATTCTCTAATCGTAAAAAATAAGTGAGCCAAAATTTTTCGTCAATGGCCAAAAAAATACAGATGCATCGCAATATTAGAAAAAAAAATAATAATCTCGTTTGCAATTTTCTACTCTTGTCATGAAATTCGACAAAACACTGTATCTTTCAAAAAAAAAACCCCGAATGAATGAGATAAGCCACTCTGTTCTTTGGCGCCAAAACTCGGATGCTGCCATCTTTTTTCCGGAATATCCATCAAAAAATTAAAACAACACTTCTCGTCTTCCGCCACACTGAAAGAGGGGGAAACGCTTGTGCTGAAGACAGACATGTGTGTCCGCTAATGGCAACAACGTTTCAAGAGCTAAAAGTGACCTTGAATTTATTTACTAAATCCGTTCCTCCAATTACTTACTACACGGACGCGTCTTACATAATAATAAAAATTAACCCTTGGAGACGAGGTCCACCTCTTTTCTTTTTTTCTTCTTAGGCTGCACAAAAAGCAAGAGACGAATATTAAAATAACAGCTGTGTCAATTACTTCTCTACTGCGAAGACTATTAATTTGCGGAGTTTCAGATAAGAATTAGGATAGACACCCGTATGTGAACGAAAACAAATAACTTTCATAACATGTTTTACTGCTTTATACTTTCGTATGTGAACGAAAACAAATAATAAGCTTTTTCAAATCATAACATGTTTTACTGCTTTATACTTTTTGCTAGTCAGGGTATTTACGTGCTGTTGTCAAAAAAAAAAAAAATTTAACAGAAGCTACGACCTTTTACTAATAATAGTATAAGCTTTTTTTAAATCACATTTTGATTTAGAAAAACTGCGTTCATTTGTTTTAAATACCGAAAATTCTTTTAAAATTAATTCAATTTGTCTAGTCAATTGATTTGGTTCGTTGCTCTACGGTCATTTTGTGCACTCTTCGGACTAATTAGACTGGGACCTACAGTTTAACATGGTTTCTGAACCATTAATAAACTTCTAGGCCACCACCAGAATTCGAACCTGAAGCACCAAAGGTCAGAGATCTAACCAATTGACCACCAGGCCGCTGTCTAGGCAGTGGGCAATACTTGCTGTTTTAAACCTTTGAACTCGTTAAACTTTATAATCTCTATTTAAAGAGACCTTTAATAAGGAATTGTTTACCTTAATATTATTTACTGATTTTATTATTTTTGCCACTTCAATTTTGACGGAAATTACCCAGAAATGGCACCTGCCAGCCCCAAATGTCATATACTTTTTTTTAAATTCCGTGAAAGAATCTTTCTGCATACAGATTTAAGGTGCCCATATCTGAAGAATACACGGATATTCTATTAATAATAATAATAATAAAAAAACAATTTTAATCAATAACCTTCTTATTGGCTTCGACGAATTAAAAAAATAAATTAATGTTTTCTTCAGAAAAATTTGTCTAGTAAAAGTTTATATCTTTACAGCGATAAAGTATATTACGTATTATTTAATTTTCTTTGAATCGATTTTCTTTATTCTGATATTTGTTTCCATCCACCAATATACAAATAGTAGAAATTTTATTGGTATTGTTGTTGTGACTAATTCTCAGTGTCCGGCAGAGCGGGACGGACATCCCATAAGCAATCTACTCAGGGATGGAGGGAAGGGAAGGCGTCTGTTGTGATGGAGCACCCGTAGGTAGAAGTCTGATTTGACTCTGAATCACCGAAGAAGGATATCAGTATCTTTCGGGGGACTACCCCGCATTTGCTTGTCGTATGGAAGAAAACCTGAAAAACTCCCAACAGGTAGTCCGACGAACGAGACAAGATGCTGAACATCACAAACGACATCGAGTTTCCTCATTGTTTTAAGTGTTTAACAACAATGCCGCCGCTCAGCAACAATGCTCACCAGCGGCGAGCGTTGCCACTGAGCTACGAGTCCTTAATAAATCGTAAAATTCCTTTATATCGATGAGAGATTAATGTTTAACTTGATTATTTGAATTAACTGTTTTAATCCCATGGGCCTTTATCACTCAATATTATTAATATATTTTTCGTAATTGATTATTAAATTTGTAATCGGGATTTTTATGTGTACATAACTTTTTTTTTCTTCAATGGCACGGTCTTGGTGGTCCAAGGTCTTCTTCTAAATGTTTTTTTTACGATGTAGGGGTTTCGGTCCTAAGCCCTACAATCATATTAGACAGGTAACTTCGGTTTAAAGTGGTTTCCGAACCACTATAAGCATACATGGCACCGGCGGGACTCGAACCCGAAATTTGTGGTACCGAGCGCCAGAGAGCTGGCATCATTTAAACTCTACAATATTAGATATTTTAGTGTTTAAGTGATACGGGATTTTTTGGGTTAATGCAGAATACAACGCACTATTAATTAAATTAAGTTTTGATTGGACTAATTCTTCTCGTTTTTGAAACAGTGTCTACAACAATGCCTCCAGCTAATTGAACCTCAATCCTAATGCCCATTAGTGGCGCACGTTACCACTAAGCCATAGGGGAAATATTAAACACTCGCTAAATACATAAAAGGATTCTAATTACTTAATAGATTACCATTTAAAGCTCCATCATGACAATTTCTCAAATTTTTAAAATTAATAAATTAATTTAATTTAAATTTAAAATAACTATTTTTGATTAAAATTTAATTAAATTACATTTTACAGTTAATTTATCAATAGACAAAAATTTTTGTACTGTTTATAATCAAACTATTTTAAATCGCCGAACGTTTCAGAATTTTTTTAAATTAAAAATGTGTAGTTTAAAAATATGAAGGTAAAAATCTAAATTGAAATAAATAAATTATTTTAGTTCATAAATCATAGCTGAAAATCAAGGAAAAATTCATAAAACTTGAATTTAAATATATTCTAGATAATTACGGAAATTTCTGAAATTTCATTACCTGAATTTTATGTCTATAATTCAAACGTGCTTTAGATTAATAAATTAAAAGCATTTAAATTTCAGTTTTTTTTTTATCAAAATGATTTATTTGGTTTAATTAACATGACTTGCTTCGCTTTGCATAACTATTACTATGTAGAGATTTCGTAACATTATTTTTATTTGTGTTGTGCAAGTAAGGTTTTACTTCCTTTACGAAGGTTTTCTTGCTTTCTACTAAGATATTACTTAATAAATTCAATGACAGTATGAAATGAGCTTAGTAACTCTTCGTTCAAACCGGTTTTAAATGCTACGTTTTTTTATCTTTAATAGTTGCAATTATTAATTCTAAGCATGCAGTAAGTCATTCATGGGCAATGGATTATATTAATCTTTTTTAAAAAGTGAAAATCTTTAAATGCGATTTTTCTTACAATATCTGCGATTTCTGAAATAATATTATTTCAACAAACGATATATTTCCTTGTATTGTAACCATGCTTCCTCCTACGCACTGGCAAGAGCGCCACCTGTGGCGTTCAGGAGAAATGATCAGTAGGCTTCGAGATTCTCCCCCGAGAGGAAGTACATGTGCTTCTGTTGAGAAACGTTTAGTTTACAGTCTCTCA
This sequence comes from Caerostris darwini, assembly GCA_021605075.1. Classification (NCBI taxonomy): domain Eukaryota; kingdom Metazoa; phylum Arthropoda; class Arachnida; order Araneae; family Araneidae; genus Caerostris; species Caerostris darwini. Next base: position 128,043 of record BPLQ01007105.1, read on the forward strand.
TCACGAGGGGAAATATATGTAACGGAACCCTGCGTGTTAGTTGGCCTACAGAATCTCACCCAGGGAGGAAGTATACTTCGTGCATCCCGCATGTATCCAAGTTTCGGGTTTTTGGCTTATTCGTGGAATCCTTCCACGAATCGATAATTATATGTCTTTAAACGTGTTATATATTGTATGTCTCTAATTGTACGTGTGTGTGTGTAAATAAAGCTGTGAGTTCTCCAACCTGTGCCATAACTCAACCCAACCTCATCAAGTTGCAATCTGATTTCCCAACCGGCACACTACAGTATATAATTGAAGTATCCCAAAATTATTCAAACTTTTAGAAGTTTATTTCATTTGAACTACGAATGCAATCTACAACTTATAAGTTTCTTTAATTGCAAACAATCTAGTAACTAATCAGATGAATTTTATGTTAGCAGGTTTTCATATTCAGTGTGTGGTATGAGGGGATAATTTGTCTTAATTCTAAGCATAGAGCATATGGAATATGTACCGAGATTGTAAAGGAAATAAGGTCTTCGAGTAACGAAAAAGCAGTATTCAAATTTAAGAAAAAAGATGTGACGTTACACGGAATCAAAGACTGCAGATATGCATTATTGTATGGGAGATCAAATGGCAATGAACGAAATGCTCAAAGATACTGTAGTGAACAATTCCCGAGCAGACAAATGCCGAGTCGGCAAATTTTCAGAGCAAGCATTTTTTTCAGCATTTTTTCATCAGATGAATATGTTCGGAGACAATTCTATTAATATAGTGCTGGATGTTTTGTGTATCAACTGTGAAAACGGACATTAAAAACATGAGATATTTCATTTGATAAGTTTTTAATTTCATCTTTTCAATCAGTTTTAGCTATCAGTGCTGAAATTCTACACTTTTGGACACATATTCCACATCAATATATATATATATATATATTGCTGTGGATAATATATATATATATAAATATATATATGAGTATTAATAATTTAACTGTCTATTAAACATTAAATAATTAAAAATGTAATTAAATTTAAGGTAAAATTGCGGTGAATATTATTTCAAATAATTAGATTTAACAAATTCATTCCATATGACATTCAACTTTTAGTTACATTTCGATAATTAATTATGTATAAAATATTAATAAAATAATTTTCCGATCGTAAATCAATTTCAACTTCAAGGTTTTCCGCCTTGTTAATAACCTGTTTTTAGGTTAATTTATACATTTATATCGGGTTACAACCTTATTTAGCATGCATTTCGGTTCAATTTCGACGAAATTGCTTTATTTTATTGTGCAATTCATATTGTAATTATCTAAGAGTTATAAAAAGATTTTTAACTGCAAGTTCTTATATATAGTTACAATGATGAAAACTTCTGTTATACCTATTAAGTTTGTCACAATAAACTGTATGTAATGGCGTTATACTTAGTGTATAACATAGAGCTATCCAAATTTTTCTCTTTGAAATGAAAACCTACAGCGTCACTTTAATTTTTTTGTCATTAAATATCGCAGCAGCTTCAATGTTTATTTTTTTTATATTTTATCAATATTTGAATAGAACGTTTCTTAAACTTAATATTAAAATATTCAGTATATTATTAATGTTGTTGTAATAACAGTACATTTCAATTCATTAATGTTATTCATATGTAATAACAGTACATTTCAATTCATTCATTTTATTGAAATGTAATAGCAGTTCATTTCAATTCATTAATTTTGTGGAAATGTAATATGAGTTCATTTCAATTCATTAATTTTATTGAAATGTAATATTCCATTTCAATTCGTTAATTTTAACATTTTAATTCATTTCCATTTTAATTCGTTTTTTGAAATATAACAGTTCGTTTAAATTCACTCATTTTATTGAAATGTAATAACTGTTCAATTCAATTCATTCATTTTATTGAAATGTAATAACAATTTATTTCAATTCATTAATTTTTTTAAATGTAATAGTTCATTTCAATTCGTTAATTTTATTGAAATATAACAGTTCGTTTAAATTCACTCATTTTATTGAAATGTAATAAGAGTTTATTTCAATTCATTCGTTTTATGGAAACGTAATAGCATTAATTTCAATTCATTAATTTTGTTGAAATGTAATATGAGTTCATTTCAATTCATTAATTTTATTGAAATGTAATAGTTTATTTCAATTCGTTAATTGTATTGAAATATAACAGTTCGTTTGAATTCACTCATTTTATTGAAATGTAATAACAATTCGTTTAAATTCATTCATTTCATTGAAATGCAATAACAGTTCATTTCAATTCGTTTATTTTATTGAAATGCAATGACAGTTCATTTCAATTCATTTCATTTTATTGAAATGCAATGACAGTTCATTTCAATTCATTTTATTTTATTGAAATGCAATAACAGTTAATTTCAATTCATTGATTTTATTGAAATGCAATAACAGTTCATTTCAATTAATTAATTTTATTGAAATGTAATAACATTTCGTTTCATTTTATTTACTTTATTAAAATGCAATAACAGTTCATTTCAATTCATTCATTTACTGAAATGTAGTCGCAGTTCATTTCATTTCATTCATTTATTGAAATGTTACAGTAGTTATACAGCGATATATAATTTCTTACTGTAAAAATAATCATCCGTTTTAATATAAATCGCCACTGAATAGATCGCTTAATTTTAAGAATTATGCCTTTCATTTGAATTATAACCAGGAAGTTATTTCTAGGTTGTTAAACAATATTTAGCTTTGATTTATGATTAGATACTAGTAAAAAAACATCTTTTCCTAAACATGCTGTTTGGAAAGGAATTGGGACTTTTATATTTAAAATAGAGGAATTCTCACCAATCAGATATTATTTATTAGTTACGTTGAATCTTACACTGAAGTGACAAAAGTCATGGGATGGGATAGCAATATGCAAATTTTCAGATGGCAGTAGCATCGCGTAGAACAGGTATAAATGCGCAGTGCTTTCGCAGAGCTTTCATTTCTGTTCAAGTTATTCATGTGAAGGGGTTTTGACGTGATGATGACCGCACGAACGGAATTAACAGACTTTGAACGCGGAATGTTAGTTGGAGCTAGACGCATGGGTCATGCCATTTCGGAAATCGTTAGGGAATTCAACATTCCCAGATCCACTGTGTCAAGAGTGGGCCGAGAGTATGAAATTTCAGGCATAACATCCCACCATGGACAGCGCAATGGTCGACCGCCTGCACTTAACGACCGAGACCGGCGACGTCTGCAAAGAGTCGTAAATTCTAACAGACAAGCAACACTGCGACAAATAACCGCAGAAATCAATGTGGGACGTACAAGGGACTTGTCTGTTAGAACTGTGCGGAGAAATTTGGCTTTCTTGGGCTATTCCAGCAGAAGACCGACTCGAGTGCCTTTACTGACAGAACGACATCGCTTGCAGTGGCACGTGAGCATATCGGTTGGTCCCTAGATGAATGGAAAACCGTGGCCTGGTCCGATGAGTCACGATTTCAGTTGGTAAGAGCTGATGGTAGGGTTCGAGTGTGGCGCAGACCCCACGAAGCCATGGACCCAAACTGTCAGCAAGGCACTGTTCAAGCTGGTGGTGTCTCCGTAATAGTGTGGGCTGTTTTTTCATGGCGTGGACTTGGGCCTCTGGTGCGACTGGACCGAACATTGACTGGAAATGCTTATGTTCAGCTACTTGGAGATCACTTGCAGCCATTCATGGACTTCATGTACTCAAACAACGATGGGATTTTTATGGATGACAATGCGCCATGTCACCGGGCCACAACTGTTCGCGATTGGTTTGAAGAACATTCTGGACAATTCCAACGAATGATCTAGCCACCTAGATCGCCCGACATGAATCCCATCGAGCATTTATGGGACATCATCGAGAGGTCTGTTCGTGCCCAAAATCCTGCACCATCAACGCTTTCACAATTATGGACGTCTATCGAGACAGCATGGCTCAATATTCCTGCAGAAGACTTCCAACGACTTGTTGAGTCCATGCCACGTCGAGTTGCTGCACTTCGCCGGGCGAAAGGAGGGCCGACACGATATTAAGAGGTATCCCATGACTTTTGTCACTTCAGTGTATAATGACTCAAATTTCGTGCAAATTCCAGGATAAAAAGTTCTTCGGAAACGAAAGTACCTGTTTCGGATTATCTATGGGGTAGATATACCCTGGAAACCTCCACATAATCATTAATATAATTAAATTTACATTATTGAAATTACATCGTGAATTTAGATAAAAAAAGAAAAATCTACACTAATAAGTTAAATAATAAAAAGGAAGAAGTAAGTTAAGTTACTCAGGTACAATTAGGAGTCCGTAACACGTTTCCCCACAGACGGTCAGTGAATGAATGAAAAAAAAAATTAATTAAATTTAGAAATTAAAATAGATACTTTAGAAATGAAAACATTAACTTCTTAAGAATTTTAGATATCATTTAGTAAAATAAATTTATTTTAATAAATTTTTCAGTTACTTGACAAAGATGTACAAACTTGCCAGGCCTGCATGAAAATTTGAAGGAAAAATCCCTCTCCCCTCTCTCTATATATAGGCTTGTACTCAGATAGGTGGCTGGTGGGCTTAAACCCCCCTCCTTTATGGCCATCAGTGAAATGTGTGCTCATGTTCAAACTCACGACCAATTCTCATTTAATCCCAGTTGTTTTTTTGTTTAGTATTGTGTATTTCAATGAATCATACGTTTTTTTTTGGATATGTCAATTTTGTTGCTTGAATATGTTGATTGAGATTGTGTTTTTCAACTTAGACGTCGGATTTTGGTGGATATTTTCTGGATAACGCTTGTTTTTTTTTATTCTTATTGGATTCATCATTTGTGGGTTCATGTATTACTCTTAGGTGTTGTTAAATCACTTCTGTGATGTTCAATTTTATTGGACTTACCCCTTCTTAATACCTCTTGTATATTATTGGACTGGGCCTGAATGGCCAAGTGGTAGTGCTCTGGAGCTCGGTACCACAGGTTTCGGGTTCGAGTCCCGACGGGGCATGGCTGTTTATAGTGGTTCAGAATCCACTTTATATCGTAAGTCCCGGTCTAACAGGATCGTAGAGAGTTGCGAGGGCATTGTTACTCCGTGTCCGTGGCTTATCTTCAAGCTACACGCGCCCCCTGGGTAGTGCTCAATGAGTAATATCGGCGCAGCGCTTGCCTTAAGACATCCAAGGCAATTGTCTAAGTGTTTGCCAGCTGCATTAGAAAAAAAAAACAACGTTGGATTTTGGTGGATATTTTCTGGATAAAGCTTGTTTTTTATTCTTATTGGATTTATCCTTTGTGGGTTCATTTATTACCCTTGGGTGTGGTTAAATCACTTCTGTGATGTTCAATTTTATGTGACTTATGCCTTCTTAATTGATTACCGCTTGTATATTATTGGACTACCACGTGGGTGGTTTTGATTTAACACTTGGATGCTGTTGGACTACTACTTGGATACTTTTGGACTAACGATCTGATTTTATTGGCTCTTTCCTAGATATTGTTGTACTCAGACATAAACGCAGAGGGAGTAGGCCTGCTCAACCCCGGGCTTAAGTGGGCCTCCCTATCCAAAGTCATCAGTGAAATGGGGGCACATATTTAAAATCATGACCCCTTCCCACTTAGGCCCAATTGATTTTTTGTTTAATATTAAATGAATCAATGAATTTCAATGAATCAGATTATTTCTTATATCAACTTTTATTATCTCGCCTGTATCTGTTGATGGAGCCGGTGTTTTGCCTGGTTTAGCCTTATTTAATATTCATCAAAATATTAAAGCTGACACAAACGGTGTAATCTGTAGGCTGACAAAGGTGAAGAGTATTGTTAATATACAAAAGAATATTGTTAGAAAAGGGAGAATCTTAATTTTAATAATTAATAATGTAATTTTTTTAAATTAAAATTTTATTTTTTATCCAATACTCTTGTTTTAATGTTATTCTCTATGCAATATTCTAATGCAATACGCTTTAGTTTTACTATAATTTTCAATGTCCTATTTGTGTGAATACAAATTTTCTACCCTCATTACAATGAAGTGTGGAAAGGGAGAAATTTTTTAATGTATCGACGAGTTTGCCTTTAAAATGTGTGTGTCCAAATATTAAAGAAATCAGTAAGACATTTCAGGCTCATGTGTTTTATATGTTTTATAAATACGAGAATACATAAACACAAAGTGTTTTTAATTTTATTTTTTATCACATTATTTTTTCTGTAAAATTTGACTTAACTATTATAACATATTTCTCAGAAATTTATACATTGTTCGGTTAAAATTATTATTTTTTATATGAGCCGAATTGCAAAAAGTTAGAGAACCACTGAGTTAGATAAAATTGAAAGGAAATGATTATTACATTCAATGTCAGTCTTCAGAAAAAATTATTAAGTTGAATATGGGAAAATCCTCGATATATTTGAATGTGTTTGATTAAAAAACAAACAAACGAATTAGATTATTAATATGCTAATGAAAATTAGATAATTAATATGCAAATAGTTTGGTTCACGAATTTTTTTTGCACGTAAGGAAGTAGAACAAATTGCATCAGCATTTTCCATCTGTGACTGATTACGAAACCGAAAGGCTTTTTAAACTCTTTTTCTCCTCTCGTAAACAAATGTCATTGAAAAACAAACTCGAATCAAACGGCTTAAAACAAACACATTGCTTAATTCGTTCAATTCGAAAACAACTTTTATCAGATTCACTCCTAAACACTCGTGAACTAAATATTCATCTACACTATTAAATTATGCATGAATAATTCAGATGCAGTGTTTTTAAAATTGCGAGCTTTACATCACAAAAATTTATTTATTTTTTGAAGCAAATTATAAAATTTACCCACATTTTTTTTAGTTTATTATATTTAAAGTTTATAGTAAATTTTTTTAGTTAAGAATTGTCAATATCATTTGGTGCTTTATACTTGCAAGATGCTACTACTTGCTTTACATACTACTATACTTTTTACATACTATTTACTTCATACTTTACATTATACCAAAATAATTTTGTTTGTACTGTAGTATAAACATAAATGCGCATGCATTATTTATCACAATTTTTTATGCTAGTACCGAGCATCTCTCGTACTAGTATCCTTGACTTCATTTCCCTGTGCTTATTTATTTAGGAAACAGAAACATGTTACGAAGCAATTCTAAAAATTCCGAGAAATTCTTCTTCTCAAATCACACATTCATTTGAATATGTGCTCACAAGACACACTTTAATAGAGGCCTATCTTAGATAGGCGATTTATATTGGCAAGAACCTTATACCATAATAATTTTGTTTGTACTGTAGTATAAGCATAATATAAATGCGTATAACTTATTTTTCGCAATTTTTTATGCTGGTACAGAACATTATCCCATCTTTATCGTACTAGTATCTTTGACTTTGTTTGTGCGTATTTAATTAGAAAACTTAAACATGTTACGAAGCGATACTAAAGATTCAAAGAAATTCTTCTTCGCAAGTCACACATTCGTTTAACTATATGCTCACAAGACAGACTTTAATAGAGGCCATTTTAGTAAAAGATAGGCCAGTTATTAAAGTTTGTCTAATGACTGGTTGGTAATATGCACAACGAGATTGCAAAGCCCCGACTCGGAAAATTAAGTAAACTCTTAAATAAATGCATAAAACTGATTCTAAATGAGGGAGTATATTCCACAATTTTCTATTCCAATGATTCTTCCATATATTCCACATAGCGTACTTCGAATAATAGTTGTTCGATTGTTCTCTAAAATCGCCAAGCTATCATCGCATATGTTAAACTTCATAAAACCTTAATTAAATGCCTAAAACTAATTATAAATGAGGGCATTATATTCTACAAGGATTTTCCATTCCGATGAATTTTCCGTATATTCCATGTAGAGTAGTAATGGTTGGTAATCGAATGTTCGAAGTAAAGAATATTGGCCAAAAATCGCCAAGCTATCATCTCATGAGTTAAACTGCATGAATGCAGTTTTGCTCATGTTACGCTATCATGTTACGTTATGCTCATGTTACGTTATCAATGAATAATACGCCTAAAACTAATTCTGAATGAAAGCAATGCATTCTACAATGCAATAACAGCTCATTTTTTCTCTGTAACACAAGAGACTAATCCCATGCAAATTAATGGCAAAGTGACCATGAAAGTGACATACCAACCACTCATTCTTGACATAATGGCAATTTTAAAGATCTCATGAGGCGTATGATTATGTTGGTCCAAAACTGGCGTCCACAATGTCGGCCTTATTTTATTATTATTTTATGGGTTAAACAATTTGAGAGGCAAGTGATGTAGATTACTTTTATATTTCAATATTTCATCCATGGTTGAAGGTCGAAAAAGTTTTGAAAGGAAATCCGGATGAATTATTTTAATCATTCCAAAGTTTATCGCCTTTCGGTCTGCTTTAATTAAATTTTTGTGACACAACAATTTTTCATTCTTTGTTTCATTATCAATGCACACACACAAAAAAAAGTCATAATTTACGACTTGTTAGCCACCTGATTTGGGAATGATTATTTTCACCTCTTTGGTGGCCACTTTATACAGAGTTTTCTTGATGCAGAAATTTACATATCAGGTTTCCAACAAACTTAAGCGTACGAGAATTGTCATATGTCTTCAAGGAAGGGAGTGCAGTTGCATACATTAACCACTCTGAAAGTTGAATACAAATCTGGTGTGTTGTGATTAATTAAAATAAAACTCGTACAAGACAAGGATTTTAAGCACGTCAGACAATTTTTTTCTGTCGCTCTCAAACTGCAGCTCTAGTTCTTAATGTATGAATTTTTTCCAATTTATGTCATCGGCAATTATCGCTTACACAAAAATAAAGAAAAGTCCAAAAATAATAATAATAAAATAAAAAAACAAGATTCTTGACGCTTCTTTCATCGACGATTGGCTGTCGAACGCGTCTTCTTCAAGTTTCTTCGGTCTTGTTTATTTAGATTCGAATCTTTTTGAGAGAACCGAACGAGTTCTTTTTAAGACAGCAAGAGTTCGAAACTCAAGTGTTTTTGGTGCAGTGGGAAAAGATTCCCCGGATGGAAAATGTTTACTTCGTCATTGCATTAAAAAAATAAAAAAAAAAAAAAAAAAAAAAGAGTGGAAGAAAATTAGTTTGCGCAACTTTTCAAGAGCGATATGGTGTTAAGGAATGTCCTAGTTTTAATTTATTGGTCATTGTAACGATCTTAAGTGGTTTTTCGGTTATCTTTCTGGATTAACAATTTGGTGGCGAAAGGGGTCTCCTTAGAAGCTGGTGGAACCCGAGGCTGATGCCAGCAGAGATCATGTTGACTCAAAATAGGAGTTCGTTTGTAGGTAAGGATGATTTTTTTAAATAAATAAATGGATGAATTAAAATACTTTTTAATTAATAAGTTATAAATTTGTTTAAAAGAAATCCGATGCAATAAAGGTTGTTTTTAAATGACTATTGCTTCAAAATAAGTAGGTCAAATTTCATAGGTGGTAGTGGTACCTTCAGTTATCTGAATATAGAGATCCTCAGTGACTGAATACTTAATAAGCGACTATCTTCTGATTAAAATGGCCCTCACACCTATTTAAAATGCAGAGAAAAGATTATTCTTTTGTTGAAAAACAATATTTTTTAGATCAGGAATGTACAGACCGTGGCCGGACCGTGGTTTTTCTAGCAGCCCAATGCATGTGTGTTCTCATTATATGCTAATTGTATTTTTTTAAACATTGCACATAATTTTATTTTGAAATCTAGGATTTAATTAAAAAAAACAACTAAATATTTGAAAATTGAAATCAATATTTTGTAATTTTTCGTAATTAAGATAGAACTTTAGTCAATAATGTGGAAGATTTTTTTTAAATAAATGGATGAATTATAATACTTTTTAATAAATAAGTTATAAATTTGTTTTAAAATCCATCAGACATTTATGTCAATTGCAGTAAATGTCGTTTTTAAAAGGTTATTCCTTCAATATAAGTAGGTCAGAACTTATAGGAGATAATGGTACCTTTAGTGATAAGAATTCAAAGGTCTTCAACGACTGAATACTTAATAAGCCATCACACCTATTTAAAATGCAGAGAAAAAGATAATTCTTTTGTTGGAAAACAATATTTTTAGATCAGGGATGTGCAGACCGCGGCCGTACCGATGTTTTCATAACATCCCAATGCCAATATATTTCTCATCGTATGCTAATTTATTTTTTAAAAATTTGCATAATTTTTTTGAAGGATTTTTAAATGTTGAGGAATTATTAAAACTTGAGACATGATCAAGCCTAGTTTAAATTTTTTTACTTTTTCAATAATGAGCAAAATTGGATCATCAGTCTACGTATTTGTTTTATTTCTATGTTAATTAGTGCCTCAAAATATGTTTAAATTTTTGAAATTACGCTCAATAAATTATATATTGGCTTTCCTAAATAAAATATTAAAAGAACATATCTGTGAGTATTAACATGTATTTGTGAACAAATACTTTTATCAAGGAATATCACAAAAATCAATAAATACAAAAATCAAACAGTAAAATTATTCTAAAACGAATTTAAAATAATACATAATGTTCTTTATTTACCTTTTAATTTATTAATTATTTTTTTATTTTAATTTAAGCTACATAGGAATGTAGTCGATTTAAGTGGTCACGGCATTTACAATCCATATATTCAATGTTTGAGATAAATAATGTTTCCAAATCAAGTTTCAAAATTCTTAAGTAATAGTTGGTTTCCTAATTGGAGCCTTTTTTTAACTGTTATTAAACATTTCACACCTTTTTTATTGTTAAGGCCTTACTGGATAGTGTTTTATAATTAATCATCAATATTACATCTTAAAAATAGTTTGCGTCATAAACATTTATAACTGAGATTCGAGAGTATTTTACATTTATGATTACGTGATATATGACATATGATTACACGATAATACTTTTTAATTAGTGAGTTATAAATTTGTTTTAAAATCCATAAAAAACTGATGCCACTTGTAGTAAAGGCTGTTTTTCAATGATTATTCCTTCTAAATAAGTAGGTCAAAACTCATAGGAGGTAGTGGTACCTTTAGTGATAAGAATTCAGAGGTTTTCAGTGTTCATATTAAAATGTTCTAGTTCATATTAAAATGGCCATCACACCTATTTAAAATGCAGAATTTTTTTTTTTTTTTATTCTTTTGTTGGAAAACAATATTTTTAGATCAGGGATGTATAGTCCGTGGCCTAACCGATGTTTTTTAGCAGCCCAATGACAATGTATTTCTCATGATATGCTAATTTTATTTTTTTAAAAACTATATTATACTTTTTCTTTTGAAGGATTTTTAAATGTTGAGAAATTATTAAAACATGAGACAGTATCTAGCCTAGATATAGTTTTTAAAAAAATTAAATATTTGAAATTAATGTTATCTAATTTTTTATAAGTTGTTGAATGTTTTTTAATTTTTCATAATTTTTCATTTCTAATTTCATAACTGAGATTTGAGAGTATATTACATTAATCATTACATTTTTTATGTTACACAGGACTACATGATATATGAGATACGATTACACGATATATGACATATGATTACAGGATATGTGACATAGGATTACATGAAGACATATGACATATGATTACATGATATGTGACATATAATTACATGATATGTGACATATGATTACATGATAATATTTTTAATTAGTGAGTTATAAATTTGTCTTAAAATCTATAAAAAACTGATGTCACTTGTAGTAAAGGCTGTTTTTAAATGACTATTTCTTCTAAATAAGTAGGTCAAAACTCATAGGAGGTAGTAATACCTTAGTGATAAGAATTCAGAGGTCTTCAATGACTGAATACTTAATGAGCGACTATCTTCATATTAAAATGGCCATCACACCTATTTAAAATGCAGAGAAAAAGATTTCTTCATTTTGTTTTCATCATTTTCATTGTTCTGTTGTTGGAAAACAATATTTTTAGATCAGGGATGTGCAGACTGTGGCCGGACCGTTGTTTTTCTAGCAGCCCAATGTCAATGTATTTTTTATTATATGCTAATTTTTTTTTAAATACTTTGCATGATTTTTCTTTTCAAGGAATTTTAATTGTTGAGAAATTCTTAAAACATGACAAAATGATCTAGTCTAGATTTAATTTTAAAAAATTAAATGTTCAAAAACTTGAAATAAATATTTTGCAATGTTTCGTAAGCAAAATAGAACTTTAGTCAATAATCAGGAAGACTGGTTCATCATCTACATATTTGTTATAATTCTATATTAATAAAAAATTGAGCTGAATAAATTATATATTGGTTTTCCTAAATAAAACATTAAAAAGATTATATCTGTGTGTGTTATCATATACTTGTGAACAAATATTTTTAGGAAGGAATATCACAAAAATCGATAAATACAAAAATCAAACAGTAAATTTTTTGTAAAACTAATGTCCATAACATACATAATGTTCTTTATTTACTTTTTAATATATTATATTATACTTTTTATTTTAACATATGCTATATAGGAATGTAGTTGATTTAAGTCGTCGCGGCATTTACTATAATCTGTACATTATCTGTTTGAGACAAATAATATTTTTAAAACAGGTTTCAAAATTCTTAAGTAGTAGTTGGTTTCCTAATTTAACGCCTTTCTTTATCTGTTATTAAAGATTTCATACCTGTTTTATAATTAATGTGGATAGTGTTTTATTATTAGTCATCAACAATATGTCTTAAGAGAAGCATGCATCTTAAACATTTATAACTGAGATTCTAGAGTATTTTACATTTATAACTGAGATTCAAGATTAATTTAAACTTAAGATTACATTTTATATGTTACATATGATTACATGATATATGACATATGATTACATGATATATGACATATGATTACATGGTATGGGACATATGATTAGGTGATATATGACATATTATATGATATGTGATATACATGACATATGATTATACGATTACCCCAATATGAATAGATTTTAATGTGACTCATTATTACATGATACATGACATATGATTACATGGTATGGGACATATGATTAGGTGATATATGACATATGATTATATGATATGTGATATACATGACATATGATTATACGATTACCCAATATGAATAGATTTTAATGTTACTCATTATTACATGATACATGACATATATATGATATGCATGACATATGGTTATAGAATTACCGTAATATGATTACATTTTATACACTCAGTATGAATATTGCATAAAATACACAGGGCAAGAAATTCGATTGAAGTATATAAAAAGGTGACCGTAAAGTCTCAGTACGATTTCAAAGTTTATTACAAAAGACAAATGTAAAGACAGTCAAGTGTAAATTATTACAAAACGAGTTGTATATATGTATTTTCCACATTTAATATTAATTCAATTTATTTTAATACATTTCTATAAGAACACCATTAGTTGTTCAACAAAATGGTATTCGATTTCTAGCCAGGTTCGCTGTAACACACAATGGTGGCAATGTGATAAGTGATCTGCTTTAAATGAGTCATGTCCCCTAACGACACGATGCACGATATCTTCGATATAACCCTGGATAACTCATGCATCAGATATCGATGTTTGTTCATTTGCATAATAGGCATGCATCCATCGTTCTCTTCGAATTTTTTCCTTTCGTAAGCGTAAAAGGACAAATTATATATATATATATATATATTTAAGTATATATATATATATATATGTGTGTGTGTGTGTGTGTGTGTGTGTGTGTGTGTATCTATATGCTGATTGTTATCAAAATAATGGACGCCCCTGTGAATAAATGTAACATAGAAGAATGAGCTTCGTAAGCATTAAAATGTAATCTTAGCTACCATTCCCTTTTTAATAATAAAAGTACATATCATGGTAGTATGGTACTCGATACAGTTGGTAGGAGACAATCATATTATAAGCTTGCTCAGATGCCCACCCTTCCTGTAGTGGAAAAATTATGAAAGATGATACGCCTGACCCTATTACTATTTAGCTTTATTAAAGTTGTATATGTGTGGTATTTTGTCAACAGAATAAAATGTTACACCTCACAAACTTCCAAAGAGGCCAAATTGCAGGAGCCCGACTAGCTGGAGCAACCGTGGCCCAAACGTTCCAGCTTTTAGACGTTTCTTGAGATATGATGTCTAAAGTCATGACAGCGTACACACAGCGTGGCAAGACAAGCTTGGCAAAGCAAAATAGTGGTCGGAAGGAAAAGCTGTGTGAAGGAGACCGACGGTTATTGAAGCTGATTGTAATGTCTAAAAAGAAAACAACTGCAGCCAATGTGATTACAGAGCTCAATTAGCATCTGAATTCTCCACTGTCAATAATTACATTTAGGGTGACACCTTCATAAATAGAACATTTATGCAGAACAGCAATACCCAAGCCACTTGTCACGTCTGTTAATGTCATCTACAGTGGGGCGACAACCACAACACCGGGTCGATTGACAACACCGGAAGATAGTTATAGGATCAGACGAATCATCTTTCACACTTTTCCCTACAACAGGACGGGTGTACGTTTGGAGGAAACCTACACAAGCTTATAATCGTGATATGTCTCCTTTCAATTGTCAAGTATAGAAGTGGATCTGGGATGGGCTGCTGTGTCGTGATTTTCTGTTGGCCCAATCGTAACCCTGAAAGGAAGGGTCATAGAGGAGAAGTTTTAACTGACCAGACCCATCCTATGATACAAACTTTGTCTCCTGCAGGAGATGGAATTTTCCAGGATAGTAATGCTCCGCTATATACAGCAAGACCTGTCCAATCATTATTTGATGAACATGAGGACAAAGTGAAACCTATATCTTGGCCTGCATGTCATCCAACTTCAATATCACCCGACAGTTATGGTCTATTTTAGAGCGATCAATCCGGAATCAATATCTTCTATCGGCGACTTTGACAATATATCCATGAAGAACGGTTCAATATTCCTATTTAGCAATTGATTGATTCGATTCCCAATCGAATCCAAGCTGTATTACATGCCAAATATGTATCTATATCTATATATATATATTTGTTCTGCAGTTTCACATAATACCAATGAAACTTATTTTGCATGCACAGGATGTAATGTCACAATTTTATTCTGCCATTTTTCCCGAAAAGTATGCGATTACCTGATCAATTTTTAGTACTTCGAGTTAGAATTCATTCACGCCCTTCGAAGAGTATGCGATTTATATCGAATGGCCAGTATATCAAAGCTCAGAAGTACTCATGTCCGGTTTTCTTTGTTTTGTACTTCGGGAGATTATATTGTTAAAATCAAAGAGCAGTCATAAAATCGAGCTCGTTTCCCTGTTTGAAAGGAACAAAAAGTTGGGGGCAAACATTTCCTGTTCTTTTCTTACTAGAGTTGGCGCTGTATCTCCGCTTGGCTTCTTTTTAGTGAACGTATTTATTTAGAAAGTGTAAACATGTTACGAAACGATTCTGTAAATTCAAAAAAATTTTTCTTCACGTGTCATACATTTATTGAACGATGTGCTTACTAACGATAAATCTATACAAGAATAAAACTTATTTTGCTTATAACTCTTATAAATTTTTATGAAATATAATAAAACATTACAAAATTGTTCATATAAATGAATATTTTGTTTTAAAATTATTTTGGTAAGAAAATATTACACTAGAAAGTCTATTAATGGAGTATAATTTGCAAATATTTAGAAAAATTAGATTTACATTTATTTACATTATTATTTAATTACACGTCGTATTAATTGTTTCTTTGCTGTAGTGACCTAGCAGAAAAATGATGGATTTTTATTGATCGAATTTTTTAATAACTAAAAAAGTTTGCTCATTAATATATTTTATTCAAATCAGCTTTCATATTTCAATGTATTGTCTAGCAATAATCTGACGTAATTTTAAAACGGAACTTGTTTTTGGTAATAAATGTCGCAGAAATATAACCCAAATTACTTAGATAGAGATCCTACATCCATATACAATCTTTTTGTCGGAAATAAAAACATGTTCCATTTTTCTTTCATCAAAATCTGAAAGTCTTTATAAAATATCAATTATATTTTTTAAATAAAATATGCATGTAATATGTCTTACATATACATATGACTATTGAACTCAGATGATGACCAATTTTTTTCTTCTGTTGGAAGTAAAACGAGGAATAAATATGGAAAAATTATTATTATTTTTGCTTAAACGTTCAGAATTCTAATTCAGTAATTTAAAAAAAAAAAATACTTCACCCCCAAAATAATAATAAAAAAAGAATAAACTTAAAAGTATTTTTTCATATTTTCCAGAATAACTGTGCATGATTTGATGAATGATTTAATGTAATCTGCTGAAAAGTTGTTACAGCTGTGTTAAATAATATCTTTATAAAACTCGATATTTAATTCATACCTGTTGAAATATTGCAATATTTTTTTTTGTTTCATAAGATTCCTTCTTCACTTAAAAACTATATCCTTACATTAATTTTTTATTCTTCATTTTTAATGAAATGCGATGGGGGCTGTACCTACTAAAAATGGAAAAACTTAAAACAAGAATTTATATTTAAATATGAGATTAGGATATAATACTGTTGTTGTTTTTGAAGGATAGAGCTTTGACCAAAGTCGTTTACCACTAAGGATGTAGCACATTCAACTGTACATAAGGTGGATTGGGGGGGGGAAGGGGAGAGCTGGTACATTTCATCAATATTTTGCCACAGCAATTTTGAACAAACGCTCACAAAGGTGAACTCTGAGGATATGCACTTTTCTCTTTACTTCGGCTATTTGATACAACAGATTTGTTGTACAAATTACAGAACGAGACATTGAAAGCATTCGGTCCGACGTTGCTTCTTGAATTTTGGACAAACACCTTTGAATTTTAAAGAAAATTTGATATCCACCAGGAAATTTTCTCTGAAGATGCAAACATTTGAATATTCAATAAAAAATTCAGTAATTCAAAATTTGCCGGAAATTCTTTCGAAAAATAAATCGCAAAATGTATTTTTTTTTTTTTTTGAGAATATAAATTATGGATACAATAACAAAAATTCTTATTATGAATCTGAAAAACAAAATTATACTCCTATTCTCATATACAAATTAGATTCATTTATATATATATATATATATATCTGTGTGGGTAGCATGTCTGTAGGTTACTGCAGAGGGTAGTTCAAAGCCAAGTGGTATAAGCCGATAAATTAATAGCTATGAGTCCTTTATTTCATTTTATTAACCCTTTGAAGGAATTTGCTAAGGTGAGGTCCAGGTCTGGGAGGCGACAAGGAAGAGAAAAACACACGTCCAAAAGGTGCGGAAGTTGTAAAGGTCTGGCATTGACAGCGAAGGAAATCATGAATACATTAGGGAATCATGAAATGAAGTTTCCAAACCAATTGATAACACACATAGTAAATATAATTACTGGAAGCTAACAAAGTTTCTAATCATAAGAGAAATTCTTAAGTTATTATAGTGCTTGAACTTTGTAATTACACCTTACTTCAATTTTCATTACTTAATATACACATAAATATATATATAAGTTTAAATTTTAAATTGCACATTAAAGTTAGAACTATAAATCTTGGATTTACCGCCAATGCTTTCAAGATCAATATAATATTTTTTTTTATAATATAATAATATAATAATATTATATAATATTATATATAATATAATAATATATATAACTAATAAATGTAATATAATAATATATATAACTAATAATTATAATATAATAATATATATATGTCACTTTATCATTATATCTATATATATCACTACATTACTTCAAGGTCACAAAAAAATTCTTCTCATTGATTCATTTACAAAAAAAAAAAAAAAAATGCAAACTGCAATTATCGGGGTATAATGATTATATAAATAAAATTGAAATTAATTATATTTATTATATAACTGTAACTGAATAATAAATTAATTAGTATTAGAACTGTAATTGTACCCTTATCTGATGGCACACCATGTAGAATCGTGTTGTAAAAAAGAATATTAATTAAAAATGTTCGATGTTGCAGGGACGATGAAGGGCGTTCCGGAGGAGGAGGAGGAGGTGGAGGACGACGAGGGAGAGGTGTGGAGTTCCCGGACCACCCCTCCCCCCAAGCTGCCCTGCACCCTGGTCCGGCTGGCGGAGGAGGAGGACGAGGATGAGGAGGACTACTGGTTCCCGGAGCCCCCCGACGGAGGGTGGGGGTGGGTGATCGTGTTCGCCTCCTTCATGTGCAACGTGGTGGTGGACGGCATCGCCTACAGCTTCGGCATCTTCCTGGTGCCTTCGTCAACTACTACAAGTCCAGCAAGGGCAAGACTGCGTGGGTGGGGTCCCTGCTCACGGGGGGATACCTCCTCGCGGGTGAGTTCTCTGGATGCCGTGGAACAAATAACTGTAATATTTTTTTTAAGCCCAAGTCGGAGGCAATAGGTAATGCTCATGCTTTAGCTCAGGAGTCTCCAAACTAGGGCCCGCGGGCCAATTCCGTCCCCGCCAGTGTCATCCATCCGGCCCGCGACAGCGAATAGCTTATTGTTGCTGTAATAAGTTGGATAAAAAATACGCAGAATGATAATAACTCGGTTTTATTGTCTTGCTAGGCAAAGATTAATGACAAGCATAATACGCGGAAAATTTAACTTAAGCTCTAACAACTAACAAATAATTGAAATGAATCCTATTTCTGCTTTTGACCACTAGATGTCGTCCAATGTCACGGTCGTATAGATACACACACTAGTAATTGTAGTAAATGAACCAGCGAATTTAGCAAGCGTATGCTAGCTCAGAGTGCGTACTCAGAGTGCGACTGGTCTAGAAATCATAGATAATGGCAGAAAAATTAAAACGGTTTTGGCCCTCGGTACTTACTGGAGTAAACAGTATGGCCCTAAGGCTGGAAAATTTGGAGACCCCTGCTCTAGCTTGTGAAAAGGTTTATGCTTGACACCGGGAAGAGGTTGCCACCGATGTTTTCAGAAATCAGAAGACTCAGCGGAGATTGTGCTAGCTTGTGCAAGCGTCTGTCGTCTAGAGCTAGATTGCCTAGAGGGAATTTTCTGGGTATCTTCTTATGGGTTGTATCAGAATTCAAGACAATTATCTCTATATGTCTTTTCGGAAGGCAGTCATTTTGTTTTTATGGCCATTAAGGATTATTTTTAGTATACTGGGATGTGAACTTTTCAATGGCCTGGTTTTAGCGAGAGCTTGTTATATAGATTGGAAGAAAATCAATTGTTTCTTCTTATGAATTACGTGCTTGTATATTTATGAAGATATCAAAACAAACTGATATATGTACACATAAACAAATAGATGCACATGTATTCGGCATGTTTAAGCTGTTACCATTATCATAATTAAAGTTTACAGTCATCCCAGCTAAGAGTATATTGTGATACTCACGTACATATTGCTCCTACACTTGTCTGGTTTCCTTTATATTTCTCTTTCTCTGTCTCCAGACACTGGATATCCGACAGCACCAGGTTTAAAGCAAATAAAGCAGCAAAACAAAGATTTAATACAAAGTTGTTTAAAAGAATAAATACGGTATTTCATTACATTTAATATTCTTTATTTCTGTCTAATATATAGCAAAATTATATAAGTATCTTTTAAAATTTCAGATAAATCTCACAAATTGCAAACTTGGTTTTTCTTTCTTTTTTTTTCTCTCTCTTTCTTTTTTTTTTTTGGGGGGTGGGGTAATCAGTTGAATGCTTCCAGGGAAAAAAAATCTAGCAGAATGCAATTTTTTTGAAACCCAATGTGTTAATCAAAATATTTCAAATTTTTCGACCATAGGTAAAAACACCATATCATTAAAGACGATTATAAATAAGTAATTTTTTATCGGAAAAATGAGTCTATTCTTTTTAAATTTATTTGAATGTATCTGCATTTGTTAGTACTAAAAATATGCACTATGAAACAATGTACTGTAATATGTACTGTAAATATACACTATGAAAAAATTTAGTATAAGTATTCACTATGAAACAATGTACTGTAAATATATACTATGAAATAATGTACTATAAATATACACTATGAACAACTATGTATTTTTTATAGAAAAAAATGAGCTTATGCTCTTTAAATTTATTTGAATGTATTTGCATTTGTTAGTACTATAAATATACACAAGCAATGTACTATAAGTATACACTATGAACAATTATGTATTTTATAGAAAAAAGTGAGAATTATAGTAGAAAGAGTCTATTCTTTTTAAATTTATTTGAAGATATCTGCATTTGTTAGTACTATAAATATATATACTATGGCCTATGTATTTTTATAGAAAAAAGTGAGTCTATTCTCTTTAAATTTATTAGTAAATGTATCTGTATTTGTTAGTACTACAAATATACACTTTGAAACAATAAAAACGTATTTCTTTAAAGGTCCTGTTGTAAGTGCGTTGACCAACAAATTTGGTTGCCGTCCTGTAACGATAGCTGGCAGCATCATCTCCTGCATTGCGTTTCTGCTGAGCGTAGGAGCACCCTCCATCGATGTGCTGATGGTCACGTACGGCATATTAGCAGGTGAGTTCAAACCAACATCATTATCTTTTTATCCTGGCCAGTGAGTAGCTTTTAATTAGGATTGACATCATTAAATCCCATCTCTAATCATCGAAATGAGCAACATAGTCAAGATTTTTTTCTTTTTCAACTCACCAGTTTTATTGATGGAAATGAAAATAAAAAGTTCCTCATTAGTAATCAGAGTGCAACCAGCGTTTCCAAGGCCAATTATTGATCACGTGTCTAACAGGACTTGCCCCACTGATTTTTTGGTTGACAAGTCGCTTTTTTCTGATTGATTTACGGACGTGGCTGCTATTACGCAATTATGCACAGAAGGATAAGTTATCTTATTAACCTGCAAATTGAATGAAATTATACCTAATTTTACTACTATGATTTTTTTTTTTTTTTTTTTGAGATGCTTATATCAAGATTGAATTTTTTTACGGATTTTCGGTAAGATCAATACAAGTAGTATAATTTGAGGGACATCACAAAACAAAGTTCTATTGATTAGAAAATGAATACAGTGGCACTAACTTAAATTTTATTTCTTTATTCATGATACAGGGTTATTGTAGATGAGAAATTTGCATTTTATCGATCCGAAATCGCATTAAAATAAGTTTAATTAATGTTAAATATGTGATGTATAAGAAGATCGTTTATTTTTAATTTTATGCACACATTTAATTTAAAATGACTACCATAATTATTATTAATGATTATTAATAATCCTTTAATAATTATAATAATCATTTAATAATTAAAAAAGCAATTTTTAAATATTATCAAATTTTAAGGGGACTGTTGGCCGAGTGACTAGTGCTCTGGCACTAGGTGACACAGATTTCGGGTTCGAGTAGCGACGGTGCCATGGATGTTTGTAGTGGATCAGTATCCTCTTCAAACCGTAGGTCCCGGTCTCATATGGCTGTTGAGCGTAGGGCTGACAACCCTGCCCCGTAAAAATAAAAACCTCTCCTGTCCCAAAATCTGCCAGGAGATAGACGGCCTTGACGAACAATGGGGCTGTTGCACCACTGATAATGATGAATATTATTTTTAAAATGTTAATAAATCATTTTCTTTCCATTTGAGTTCTGTTCTATTAAATTTAACCTCTAATCGAAACTATTTCTTTTACTGTACTGATAAAATCTGATAGGGAAGTAGACGGCAGTTTAAAGTTGCACCCACCACTTATGCAACTTTAAACTGTCGTCTACTTCCCTATCAGATTTTGGAGACCACGTGTCTCAGTTTCAATGTATGCAGTTATCGTGCAGGAGTGCTGAGGTTCGAATCCGCTGGCACCATTGTTGTAGTCACTGCTTTCAGAATTGAGGAAACTCGAGATTGTGGCAATGTGTCTCATAATTGATAGTTAGATTGCCTTCGGAGAGTTTTCCGGGTTTTCTCTCATGCTACACCAAATGCGTGTAATTACCCCTAAAAGCTTATTTTCACCGGAAATCCCTGTCCTACCCTTAACACCCCCTCGACGGTGAACTGCTCATAGTTTTCGTGATACCCGTCGTTCCGCCCTACTTCCATTCTACCATTGTTCCACCTACGTTCTACCATTGTTCTGCCATTGTCCCACCTTAATATTTTTCTAACTGGTAAATGGTTACATATTCCTAAATAAGGTGTGAAGGAAATAAAATAAAAACATTTGAAAGGAATGCTATCAGGTGTTCTTTCCAAACAAGTTCAGCTTATATTTCCCCAACTATTATTAAATTAACAAGAGAAGAAATGGTATGAATTACGGTAATGAATCAATAATTTATTTTAAAAATTATAATAAATTTCATTGTAAATTTATTTAAGTATATTTATTGAATGTTTTAAGAATGAGAACTTATGAGAGAATGATGTTTAGATGTAGATGGTATGATTTATGGTGAATCATGTTTATTAACATTCAAAACCTAATCTACATAGGACGTGTTGTAAATCTATGATTGGATTTATCGCTCTACAGTTATTTTGTGCATACTTTAGCCTAATTAGACCGGGGCCTACAGTTTAACGTGGATTCCGAACGAGTCACAAGCATCCATGCCACTGTCAGGATTTAAACTTGAAGCTTATAGTACCAAAGGACAGAGCGCTTGCCGATTAGCCATCAGGCCGCTGACAACTTATAACATATACAGTGGGCCACAAAAGTGAGTATACACCTTAGAAACTTAGAGACTTTTTGCAATTACAAATTAAATATTGCTTTAAGATGATTGAATTTTTTACCTTATATACTTTAGTCTATGCTTTACCGTACTATACTTATAAAATTGTTACGTTTATTTATTTTTTACGAAAAAAATAAAAGATCTGAGACGAGAGGAAAAACAACACCATAAAAATAAGTATACACCTTTATTAATTTCCTTTTAACGTACAAATTAATATTTTGTTGCATAACCGTTTGTTTGAATTACAGTTTGTAATCTTCTGGATATAGATTTTACTAGTGCTTTAGTGGTTTCAACAGAAATTTTAGCCCATTCTTCTCTCAGAACCTTCTTGAGAACTTCCTTGCTTGTGATTTCGTGCTCATGTACAGCTTTCTCTAATTGCGACCACAAATTTTCAATGACGTTTAGGTCTGGAGACTGGGCTGGAGTGTATAATTGCTTCTTGCAATGGTACAGCAAGTATAACTGCACAATCTTCGCTGTATGCTTGGGGTCGTTGTCCTGCTTGAATATGAAGCTTGAAGCAAGCCCCAACTTAATGGCACTTTTTTTCAAGTTATCATTTAAAATCCCCAAATATGCATGTTTGTCCATAATACCATCAATAAAAGCAAGCTCTCCAACTCCTCCAGCCGACATACAACCCCAAACGAGGACAGATCCACCTCCAAACTTGACTGTCTTAATGGTGTTTTTAGGTGCCAGTGCTTTCCCAGCTTCTCTCCATATTTTAAATCGTCCATCGCTTCCGTAAAGATTAAACTTACTTTCATCATAAAATATTACAGTGTTCCAGAAAGAAATAGGCTTTAAACGATGTTCTTTGGCGAAAATCACTCTCTTTTGTCTATTCACATACTTGGTGAGTAGCTTTTGTATTGGTATACGGCCCTGAAACCCATATTGGTGAAAGGTACGTCGAATTGTTTCAACTGAGATCTTTTTCCCGATTGTAGAAGGACATCGATAAAGTTAGTTTAGAGGCACTCACCCTCGGATCTTTCTTTACTGAGTGAATGATCTTCCTCTTCGCTGTAGTACTCAGTATCTCTTTACGTCCTCTTCCAGGAATATTGGCCACAGATCCAGTTTTTTTATACTTCTGTAGTATTTTTTGGACACAACCATGAGTTACACCAATCAACGAAGCGATTTCTCGAAGAGATTTGCCCTCTTTCGACCATTTTACAACCAATAAACGCTCAGATTCAGTAGTTTCTCTACGAGAGCTCATTTTACGATTTTTAATGAGAAAAAATACTATTTAAAAGCGTTGAAGTGCAATAGCACGTGTTATAAGCAGCAGCTACTCCTGTAACTCTTTAAAGAAAATTTGAAATTAAAAAAAGTGGTGGCATAATTTACAAATATAAGAAGTGTATACTCAATTTTGTTGCATGGTTTTCTGTCTTTTCTTCGAATCGCTTAACTTTTTTCGTAATAAATAAGTTAACTATAGAATTGTGTTATTATAGGATGGTAAAGCAGAGGTAAAAGTATCTAAGATAAAAAAATTTATCTATTTAAATCAATATTTAATTTGTAATTGGAAGAAGTCTAAAAGTTTTAGAGGTGCATACTCAATTTTGTGGCTCACTGTATATAAGGATATATACTTAGGGAAGGATACATACTTATACTTAAAGAAGGATATGTACTTAAGGATACTTATTGAGGAATTCCCTGCTCATGGTCTAATGGTAGAGCTATGACTATGTTTGAAGTTGTGAATTGTGTATGCTGTCCAAATTTGGTTATTTCAATCTGAACGGAAGCGAAACAATAGACACAAAATGATAAATAAGTTTATCATATTTATATAAAATATTTACAAACAGCTTACCACATATTGTAATTGATCGCCGCATTTGGCGAAAAAAATTTGGATCTGGCCTAAAATAGGATTCAACTTAAAATATAATTGAAGACTTATGTGCTGTATTTCACAATTACTTGCAGGAA
Source organism: Caerostris darwini (assembly GCA_021605075.1). Classification (NCBI taxonomy): domain Eukaryota; kingdom Metazoa; phylum Arthropoda; class Arachnida; order Araneae; family Araneidae; genus Caerostris; species Caerostris darwini. The sequence continues at coordinate 152,878 of BPLQ01007105.1, forward strand.
TCGGATTTGGTCTAATATATTTGCCAGCCATCGTCAGCGTGGGCTACTATTTTTCCACAAAGAGGGCCTTTGCTACTGGAATTGCTGTGTGTGGATCTGGCATGGGGGCGTTCGTTTTCGCGCCTCTCGCCCAGATGCTTCTGGACACTTACAGTTGGCAGGGCGCCCTGCTCATCATGGCCGGGTTCTCCCTCAACTGCTGCGTCTTCGGGGCCCTCATGAGGCCCCTGGAGCCCCCTGCAGCCAGGACGGAACAGGTGAGGGTTTTTCTTATACTCTCATAACTTTCTTTATGGAAAGGCTGAAGTAATTCTTTATTTCAAAGATCATGCATTTTAACTGATTTATGGTGTACATATCTCGAACTTTGACAAGAAAGCCTAAATTGCTTTTTTATGAGGAATTGAAGCTGTTTTGTCAACAAACACACGCACGCACGCACGCACGCACACACACACACACAGACACACACACACACACACACAGACACAGACACACACACACACACACACATATATATATATATATATGTGTGTGTGTATTATTTTGTCTACTCTATGTTATCTGAATACATCGCTAGATGTGTTTTTGACTTGGATCCGGTCAACTAAAGAGTAGAAATAACACTGTTGTCTCCAGAATGTTATATATATATATTCTGGCAACAACTGCATGAAGGAATGAGTTTTCTCAAAATATCACAAACAGTGTTGTTTTTCTCTTTAGTTGACTGGATCCAAGTATATATATATATACATATAACATATTGGGGACAATTTCAAGAAGGATTAAATTTTCTCAAAATATCATAAACAGTGTTATTTCTACTCTTTAGTTGACCGGATCCAAGTCAAAAACACATCTAGCGATGTATTCAGATAACATAGTGTAAATAAAATAATATATATTCTGTTTAAACATTTAAGTAGCTGAGAATTTGAGAATTTTCTGGCATATTGATATCGTTTTTTTTCTTTTGCTTAACATATTTTTTCTCTTGATAAGTTTCAAATAATCAAACTTTTCAAAAAGGAATATATAATTTTGACGATAAATTCATAATTTAATTACTTTAAATATAAATAACCTAACTAACATGACCTATACTTTGTTTAAAACTTAAACTGCAATACAAACATTTGAAAAATAAAAGAAAGAAGAAAAAGAAAGTAAGAAAATAAAGAAAGAAAAAGAATTAATGTTATGTATTTAGTAATACCGTCCAAATAAAAAAATTAAGAAATTTTTTTACTATGCAGCCTTTTTACCTACATGAATTATATCTTAGCTAAATACAATATACAAATTTATTTTTTACAAGAGCCTTTCCGAAACGTGTTTAATTTTGAATTCACTATAGATTAAAATGTAAAACAACAAAAAATATTAAATCTTATTTAATAAAAGGAAGCCATTTTTCTAGAATATTTGAATATACATTTTTTGTAAATCTTATTTATAATTTACTAATTTTGAATCAACAATCTTTCTTATGTGGTTCTCTTTTAGAATGGAAAGTCTTCTTTACTGTCTTACGCCAACAAAGACAAGGCAGATAGCGGACTGGTTCTGTGTGCAGACGACGGCGTACGAACTCCTCTCATTAACACAGAGCCAGGTGTCCAATCCACACTCAATCTGGACCAGGTACTTGTTACATATTACATATTGGCTTTAAGGTAACCAACCCTGTTCAAATAATTGTTTTTCGTGAAAAAAGTCGATTTTGTTTATTATTATTTTATTTTACAGAACAAATCGGTTTCTAGAGTCATTAGAAGTCGAAATACAATTTTGAGTTTGTTTCTAGAGTCATTAGAAGTCGAAATACAGTTGTTTCGTCACTAAACTAAGCTGAATTCAAGCATTCCAAAACTTTAAATTGAATTTCTGAAAAACTGTATTTTTGGCTACATTTCCGTACGATGATAGTTTTAACTGTTATAATAATCTTTAGAATCTTATAAAACTTTAACTATATATTTGTAATGAGTTTATGTATGCAATGGATTAAAAGATTTAAAATACACTATATGGAAGAAAGTGACGGGACACGACACTATAACGACATAAACCCATATTTATTAAAATTAATAGGAGGTATGGCCTCCTTTGGCTGCGATCACAGCTGCAACCCTTCTGGGCATGCTTTCCACTAAATTAGCCATAGTGGCAAGAGGAATTTCCTTCCAAATGTTTAACAGGAAGTTCCATAGTTCAGGCTTGCTTTTGGGGAGTGGGGTGCAGGCCCTCAACCGACGGTCCAATTCGTCCCAGAAATGTTCAATTGGGTTAAGATCAGGGCTCTGCGCCGGCCACTCCATGCGTTTAACGTTGTTGTTCACATACCAATCAAGAGTCCTCCTTGCAACATGGCATGTTGCGTTGTCGTCTTGATACCAGCAATCATCCATACCGTACGTTGCCCACAAGGTAGGAAGGACATGATTGTCGGGAATATCACAGTATCTATCGGCATTCATCGCACGATCAACCTTCACCAGTGGGCCAGCCCCATACCAGGAGAAACAGGCCCATACCATCAATCCTCCTCCACCAAACTTTACAGTTGGGACGACACACTCGGGCAAAAGGCGTTCTCCTGGTAAACGCCATACCCAAACACGTTCATCGGAACGGAAAAGGGTAAATCGTAACTCGTCACTCCAAAGGACGCGTTTCCAGTCATCCAGAGTCCAAGTACGGTGGTCTTTGGTCCATCGAAGGCGCGCTTTCTTGTTGGTTTTCGTAATCAAAGGCTTATGGGCCGCCGAACGTCCATTGTAACCTAACTTATGGGCCTCGATACGAAGAGTCTTGCACGAAACGGCCACACCTGTGGCTTGTCTAAACTCATTAGCGATGTTATCCATGGATGTTTGACGGTTACTTCGAATCTCCCTGCCGAGCACCCGCCGGTCCCTGCTGGTGAGAACTGTAGGTCGTCCACTACGGGGTTTGTTCTGACAGTGTCCCTCAGTCTTGTAGCGACACACAACACGTGCTACAGTTGATTTTGAGCAGTTACGGAGACGGGATACCTCCCTAATTGACACCTTGGCAAGATGCAATCCAACCAACACACCTTTCTCGAACTCAGACAACTCTTCCCGTGGCGGCATCTTGACAAAAAACAACTCTAGTCGACTCCACAGAGTATTTATAGGATATGGCTGACACGTGATACCTATTATTACGCATGTGTCAGCCGTATTGTCGACTTTTCTACTTTTCGAGGGGTGTCCCGTCACTTTCTTCCAGATAGTGTATTTTCATTTACAGATGAATTATTGTTACTTTTGTTGAAGTCTATAACGTTCCTTGCCTTTTTGATTAAAACTATAATTTGATTGGAATAAGAGGCTCGTGGATGTTCACCAAAAAAAATTTTTTTTTATCAAGCTGCGTTTTTTTTTAATTACTGGTTCGTTAATTCTTTTAATAAAGAATAGCGGATTTGTATATGCTCAGCAATGTAAAAATTGGAAAAATTACCTAACTAAGTAAATATAAAGACTTGAAGTGTAGGGAATTTAACTTAAAATGAACAAAAAGAAGATAAATAAACTGTGGAATTCTATAATATTTTCAAACCTCAAAAGGGATAAATAATTAGAGATTCAAACAATTTTTACCAGTTCGATGTCATTATATTGAACCTGAAATTTTTTTTTTATCGAAAAGCGATTCTACATGTTATTTTGTGTTCTCACTTATGAAAAAAAAAAAAAGATTAAAATATCGAATTCAGTAAAAAAAATATTAAAAATATGTTTTAAAGTTACTTCGAGTTTTAGTCAAGTTTCATAAAGATGAACAAGCTATTTTATGGTGTTCTTACACATTCTTTATCAATTAACTTTTATGTCGAATTCAGTAAAAAAATGTTTTATTAAAAAACATGTTTAAGCTTCACATTGTACTGAATCTGCAACAAAATAGTTTTATTTAATTTTATCGAAAAGCGATTCTACATGTTATTTTGTGCTCTCACTTATGAAAAAAAAATATATATAAATCTCGAATTCATTAAAAATATATTTTAAAATATGTTTTAAAGTTACCACGAGATAAGGTCGTTCAAGCTTTATAAAGATGAACATTGCTAGAATAGATGTCTATTTTGTGCACTATAAAATTACCACAAAACCTGGACACTTGTACAATTTAGCCTTCTGCTCCTAGGTTCCTAGGATGTCTCTGTCACCAATGGATGCCAACGAACAGCACCTTCGAAAGTCAATCGACGTGGTTCCAGGGATGACAGTCACTCCCACAGTGTCCACGCAAAAGATCGACACTTCTCTGGGCATGCTCTGCGAAGAGAAGCAACCACCCAAAGCACCCATCAAAATCAGTCACAGTCAAATCAATGTGAAGGTATTTGAATTAAATATTGCAGTTTTTTTCTTTAAAAGTTTCGAATTTGTCATGTTTGCAACGGATCTCTTCGGCATGCGAGTTGCATGAAATTTTCCAATCGTCTTTTCGAACATTGAAATTTATACGTACTTATTTTTACTAAAGTTGTTTTTTCTTTGAAATTACCACATCACTCAATAAGTGTCCAGCTAAGAGAAACAACTTTTTTTCCAGAAATTCCACTTTATCCCTCAACATACTCACCTTCAAGAGTGATATATTAATTCCAACGCTTATTTAACTTTTCAATGCCTTTTTCGTAGAAAGATTTGTCTTTGCTCTCAAAACAAGCCTCAGTTTCAGCAATCACTTCTTTTGATTTGAGCCAAATTTCTTTCCCTGGCGCATCTTGGGGCCAGATATGGAGAGTACGGTGTGTGGGAAGCAATTCAAAGAGTAATACAGTCAATTTAACCGTAGTTTTCATCAACTTGTGACACGGGGCATTGATGCATCATGATTGATGCATTGATGATTGCAGCTTCTTCTTTAAGAGTTTCAAATTTATTATGTTTTCATAACTGTAAAATAAATCTCTTCACATGCGGGTTGCTAACCTTCTTTTCGAACATTGAAATTTATACGTACCTAATAAAAACAATTTTTTTTTAGAAATTTGATTTTATCCATCAACATACTCTCCTTCAAAAGTGATACATATCTTCCAAAGCTCCTCTAAGCTTTCGATGCATTTTTTGCAGAACGATTTGTCTTTTGCTCTCAAAACAGGCATCAGATTCAGCAATCACTTCTTCCTTTGAGCCAAATTTCTTTCCCTGGAGCATCTTTTTTGATGCCTGCAAAAAGCCAATAGTCGCTGGGTGCCAGATCTGGAGAGTACTGGGGGTGGGGAAGCAATTCGAAGCGTAATTCAGACAATTTAACTGTAGTTTTCATCGATATGTGACACGAGGCATTGTCTTGAGGAAACAGCACTTTTTTCTTAATTTCTACTCTCAATCTGTCTAATAATGGCATGTAATATTCACTACTGATAGATGTTTCTCAATCAGTGAACAAAATACCATGCTAGTCTTAAAATACGGAGGCATAAACTTTTCTGCTCAGTTTTGAGTCGCTTTGGATGACTTTCCACGTCTGTTGTCCACTCAACTGACGATCATTTTGATTTAGATGTGTAGTGGTGGATCCATATTTCTTCCATTGTCACATACCGTCACAGGAAATTCTTTTTATCTGACTTGAACAACACCAACTGGCACTCTGAATCGTCGACAAGTTGTTGTTTTCGATCCAGTGTTTGCAAATGCGGCAAAAAAATAAATGTAAAATTGTAAACACACTACCTCCTGATATCTTTAAGATGTACCTCACGCAACTTCACTTTAAAATCTCCAAAACGATTTTGTGGCCTTTTTTTTTTCAGGAACAACTACCGATTTTGGGCGACCAGAGTGTTCAGCATCATCGGTGTTTTTACGACCGCGTTTAAATACGTTAGTCAATAGTTGATTTCTCTGGTAGACAATAGTTGATCTCTACCAGCCAATAGTTAATTTCTCTGGAGTAGAGTCTCCATAACGCTTATCAAGTCCTTGTTTGGCTTCAATAGTATTTTCCCTATTAAAAAACCATGTTTTAATCAACACATGAAATTCTTTTTATCCATTGTTTTGAAAATTACAAAATTGGGGTCACTAAAACCATAGTAACCTGTAGACTAATAATCGGAATGTCATGAAATATTGACATTTCTCATTTGAAGGATGCTATTATCCAGAAATCATATGAGCCTGTCAACAGTGTTCCCTCAAATATGTCAGACTGGAGACTTATTGAGTGAATTATATTAATAGAAATAATACATAGAGGTTTGCTCAATATACAGAAATTCAATTCACTGGAAGGGAAGGACTGGGATGTACTTCAATTCAGTGGGAGGATTCAATGGATTTCTATTCAATTCAGTGGGAGGATTCAATGGATTTCTATTCAATTCAGTGGGAGGATTCAATGGATTTCTATTCAATTCAGTGGGAGGATTCATTAGATTTCTATTCAATTCAGTGGGAGGATTCATTAGATTTCTCTTCGATTCAGTTGTTGTTGTTGTTGTTATCGTGTCCATGGATTTAAAATATAATTATTAAAGTTAGATCATGTCAAAAGTCTTCAAACTAGCAGCTGATAGCAATGATGCCGCTTCACTATACAGGACTTCTGTTAAGTTGGCCTCGATTGGCACCATACCCAATTGCAAAACATGGGGAATGAGTGCTGGGCATTCTAGAATGTGCTTAGGTGTTAGGAAAGCGTTGGGGCAATTTCTGCAGGGGATGTATTCCTTGGTCTTGTCTGGGAGAATCTTCGTCCCTTTGTAATGATTAGTTCTGAGTCTGCTAATAACTGACGTCAACTTTCTAAGGCAGTTGAAGTCCGTGATGAGTGGCTTCATAAAGTTATGAGGAATGAGTCGGCTTTTGGCAACTGCGTTAGCATCTTCAAGTGTGATGGTAATCCTGGGTTGAACATTGTCCCTGGATTCATTGGCTAAAGAGTCAGCGCATTCGTTGCCCTCAATGTTGACATGTGCAGGAATCCATTGAAGATGACATGATTTGCCTCTACTTCGATTCAGAGAGAGGATTCAATGGATTTCTCTTCAATTCACTTCAATTCAATTCACTATTTGACTACGCAATTAGAAAACATTGTGGTCACCGATATGAGTTAAATAAATACATTTTTTCTTGTGACTAATTATTATGTTTCTTGCTCAGGACTTGCAGCTGCGAAGGTTCACCATGCCGGCCACCATGCCCGCCGGCTCTGCAAACGTCCTGTGTCCGACTGCCAACAACAATTACGCAGCTGAAGGAGGTCCCCGCGGCGAGTCCTGGTCGGCTGCGAGAAGGCAGCAGCGTCGCATGTCCAACAGGAAGGATCTCGCGAGACCCCTCTACAGGAAGGATATCTTCTACAGCGGCAGTATCGTCAATCTGCCTCAGTATCGACAGTCGAAGGCTGACATTAGGTGCTACATATCCAGTGTGACCACTATTCCTCAAGATGATGAAATGGTAAGCATTTTTTATAATAAGAGATAATTATTAATTCAACGTGCATTATTCATCTATCTACTATATGAAGCTTAAAATAATTAAACCGTGCTCTACAAAGTTAAGAACAAACATTTATAGTGAAATAATACTCCCTCTGGCCCATAATAATGGTAGCAGTTGATGAATTTAATGCGTCCTATAATAATGGTAATAGGGGCCTGAATGGCCGAGTGGCTAGCGTGCTGGCGCTCGGTACCATAGGTTTCGTAGCCTATCTTCAGACTACACGCACCTCCTGGGTAGTGCTAAGTGAGTAACGTCGGTGCAGAGCCTGCCTTAAGGCATCAATGGCAATTGTCTAAGTGTTTGCCAGCTGCATTAGAAAGAAAAAAAAATTATGGTAATAGTTGGTGAATTTGATGTGTCTCATAATAAGGGAAATAGTTGGCGAATTTAATGTGTCCCATAATAATAGTATCAAAAGAAAACAAATATGGGATGCCCCATTTATTATAAAAAGTAGATTCAACAATAAATCTAATTTTTGTTTTGAGTATCCAGATAGCTTTCATCCATGTGAATGTAATACTTAATGTCCATAAATTTTCCGTCCAGAAGCACTTTTGGCAATATATACAATATACTCAATATAGCAATATATTCAATATACAACAACTGACTAATAAATTTAGGGCCATAAAAATAAGATTAACTTAGCAGTAAAGCTGGATTGTCACCAAGAACTGGAAACTTCAGGGAAGAATGGAAAGATATATATATATAATTGTCGATGTGGTTCACACCAAAGCCTAAATTTTATGACCACCACGTCACAAATTTGTGCTTCTTATTGGATGAAAAGTAATATTTCTAATATTCTGCAAAAGATTGGTGGTGAAATGTAATGCAAGCTGAAAGAAACCTGTGAGTTTGAGTCTTTGTGAGGCATGATATCAGATGTTATCTCACGAGTATGATATCAGATGTTATCTCTCCTTTAGAATTTTTGCCCAATTTCATGGGGCTTAGCAGAGTCCAAAAAAATGAAGAACTGAATATTTAATTATTATATACAAAAAATCGCAACAAAAATGCAAAATTATATATGCTTTAATATTAATCTAATCAAATATATTTATCTATTGATATTTGAATTAACATATTTCCTGCACGAATTCAAAATATTTCTTTATAACTAGTTACAATCAATGAAGAGTTATTTTGATTTAACCTAAGTAATTATTTATTATATACTAAAAAAATTTAAAAACTGTTATAATCAACAGAAAAAAGCCGTTGTACGAGACAGCGGCTATAATGCATTATTCCAATTAGAAATCCGTTTTGCAAGTGTGAACTTGTGCTATAAACAGTTATCATATTATTGAACTTAAACAGTAACGACTGTATAACTAATGATTGTTGAGAGCAGGGCTGACGACCCTATCCCATAAAAATAAAACATCTCATGATTCGGAATCGGGCAAAAGACCTTTGCTCACTATGGAGCCATACCGTCATTGGAGATTGGCTCTACGTCCATTTGTGCCCACGAGGACTAAACAGACCGGGATCTTACAGTTTAAAGTGGATTTCGAACCACTAACAAACATCCATGCCACCGCCAGAATTCGAATATGAAACTTTTGATACCAAGAGCCAGAGCGCTAGCCAATTGTCCATCAGGCCGCATGCCATTGAAGAAGATATATATTGTAGATTTCTCTAGCAGTCTAACAAATGTATAACGTCCAGGGGTGTTGTTTTTTGTTGTTTTAAGGGTGTATTATAATCAAAAATCAATAAATAAATCAATCAAAAGTTTCTATCCACTAGAGCTTAATAATATGTACAGCGATATTTGCATTAACTATTAATTAGTTGCGAATATCTTCTCTCGCTGCTTGATGCAGCCTGCTATCCTGTCTCGCCTCCTCTCACGTTGCCGGCCAGCGTTCTTCTCTCTCTTTCTTCATCTACGGGGATCTATCCCCTTCTGCTGGGATCAAAATTCAAAGTTGAATACTCCCTCACACTGTAAACAGGCTCTGTCAAAGACAAGCAACCGTGATGTGTCGCCGCCTGCTGATTAGCACACAAACAAATCCTATACATATATAATATTTGTATATATATATATTATAACTATATATAACTAATGATTGTAGAGCGCATTTATATATATAAAAAACATCTCATGTAACTGCAACATTTGTTTTTGGTAGAAATAGTAATAATACTAATAAATTATCAATAGTACACCATTTAAAAATTTTTAAAACAAAATTGCAAACATCAAGTTAAAGCTGTTTCAAAGGGTTTCATGGATCCTTTTCCAGGAAGAAATCCCCAAGGCCATCAAACCAAAGAAGGGACTGCGATGCCCCCGACTCCCAAAGAGCATGAACCACACGCTGAAGGAGGCGCTGGACTTCTCCCTCCTCACGGACTCCTCGTTTCTGCTGGCCTGCGTCGCCAACGTGCTGGGCATGCTGGGCTTCTACGTGCCCTTCGTCTATATCACGGACAGCTCCGTGGAGAAGGGCATCAGCCCGGAGGCCGCGGCCTTCCTGCTCTCCATCATCGGCATCACCAACCTCCTGGGCAGGCTCATCTTCGGATTCGTGGTGGACAAGACCAGCTTCAAGGCCCTGGACGTCAACAACATGTGCCTGGCCGTGAGCGGCATCTCCATCATGGCCACCCCTTTCTGCTACTCCTACGCCTCCATCGTGGCTGTCTGTTCAGTTTTCAGTACTTTTGTCTGTAAGTCACCTTTGGATTCCTTTTTGAATTTCTATCTATAAGGTTGAAATGAAAGCCTTGTTCGTCGTTTCCAAGTAAAATAAAACTGAAAACTTACACAATAATGTATATTTATTTAATCATCAGTAGAGTCCTCATTCTTTTCAATGGTATCAGTCCACCAGGTCTTCGATGCCTGTCTTATGAAACTCATTTGAATTTACTTTGTAAAAAGAATTTAACTTCAATCCATCCTTTTATCTTGTCAGTCAGTAAAATGATTCCGTAAGTTTCTAAAAAAGATGGTGATCTATTGGAGTAACGTCGAAAGAACGATGTGGGTAATTATGATTTTTCAATCACTCTTGCAGTACGGTGTTTGACTTTATCATGCTTTAAGTCACCATTTGGATTCCTTTTTGAATTAATTCTATCAGGTCGTATTGAAAGGTTTGTACGTTATTTCCAAGCAAAATAAAACTGAAAACTTACACAATCATATATTTATTTAGTCATCAACAGAGTCATCATTCTTTTAATTGGTATCATTCTAAAAGGTCTTTTTTATGAAACTCATTTGATTTTGCCTTGTAAAAAGAATTTAACTTCAATTCATTCTTTTATTTTGAAGTCAGTCCAAGTCCTGCAAAATGATTATGTAAGTTTCTGAAAAGGATGATAATCTATTAGAGCAAGGTCAAGAGAATAGGGGGGGAAGTATGATTTTTCAGCCAGTCAGTTGTCATTCTTGCAATATGGTGTTTGACTTTATCATGCTGTAGGCCATCATTGGATTCTTATTTGAATTAAACCAATTAGGTTGTAATGAAAGCCTCGTCCATCATATCCAAGTAAAATAAAACTTAAGACAATCATATATTTATTTAGTCATCAACAGAGTCATAATTATTTTAATTGGTATCATTCTACCAGGTCTTTCTTATGAAACTTAGTTGATTTTGCTTTGTAAAAAGGAATTAAGCTTCAATTCATTCTTTTTATCTTGAAGTCAGTTCTGCAAAAAGGATTGCTTCAGTTTCTACTCTAATAGATTACCATCCTCTTCAAAGGCGAGAGAATGGGGGGCTGTAGCATGATTTTTCAGCCACTTAGTAGTTACTCTTGCAATATGATGTTTGACTTTATCATGCTGTAGGCGATCATTGGATTCCTTTTTGAATTATTATCTATGAGGTTGTAATGAAGGTCTTGTCCGTTGTCCCTCGTTTCCAAGCAAAATAAAACTGAAAACTTACGCAATAATGTATATTTAATTAATCATCAACAGAGTCCTCATTCTGTTCAATAGTATCATTCCACCAGGTCTCCGAAGTCTTTCTTATTTGAATTTGCTTTGTAAAAAGAATTTAACTTGAATTCATTCTTTTATCTTGAAGTCAGTCCAAGTCCTACAAAGTGATTACGCAAGTTTCTGAAAAGGATGGTAATCTATTAGAGGACGGTCGAGAGAATGGGGGGGTTGAAGTATGATTTTTCAGTCACTTTTGTTAGAATGGTGTTCTTTATCATGTTGAAAGTCACCATTGGGTTCCTGTTACGTCGAAACCCAGGAGGTCAACGCCCTATGTCCAGAAAAACATCCTGTCTGTGGGGGTGTCTGGCCAGGAGAGAGAGAAAGAATGGAGGTAAAGGGAGTTGAGCAACTGCGACCAAAGAGAGAGGTCGTGTAGCAGTGCATCTTCGAGCATGATGGCTGCATAATTAAAAGAGTTGAATTTCTGTAACCGACGAGAAAGGTTGCGTGTGGCAGTCCATCTTCGAGACTGATGGCTGCCTAAATAAAGGAGATTAATTATTTACAGTCCATTATTATTATTATCTGTGTATGTGTCGAATATTATATGAGTTTATTCGTATGTGTGAGCTATCGAACAGTTCCTTTTGGATTAAATCTATCAGATTGTAATGAACGTTGCTTTCCTGTCTATCAACAAAGATTGTTTTTTGCAACAAAAAAGACTTTTAAGCGTCTTAGCTGACAATAAATTTCAGCGATTATTGTTTGATTGTCTGACTATGAACCATTCCTCATGTATCTTAGCCCTACACGTGAAAGAATGGATACAACCCAATTAAAGGCTGTTAAATAGTTACAGTTGAATAATTCCTAAGCTACTGTCTTTTGAGCGGGAAATTTTTATATATGATACACTTATTTATCAGAGATAGTTAGAAGTTGAGTCGTTGTTTTTTAATTCTTACAATTATTCTTCAAAAAAAAGTGACAGAACCTTTGTTACAACCTCATATTTTACTAAGATATTTAAATAACTCATCACACGGTAACGATTTTGTTGCTCACTATGTTCAGCAAGCGAGTTTTGTCAGTAAAGACCATATCACAGGGCTCTTGCTATTCATTTATTTCAACAAACGATGACTTCAGAAAATTAACTAGATATTGGAATGAAATCGATTACCGTTGTAGAATATCGATTCTTTATAAACCTTTGATCAATTTCAAGTCTGAAAATAATTTCTAATGATATCATATAAATTCAGAATCCTATTTACAAAATTAAAAATAAAAAAGAAATATTTCAGCTATTACTAGAATGTTTTTAAGACTCAATTTAAATATGTTGATGCTGTTAAACAATGGTCTTTGTTTTTGAAACCTCTCTTATTATGAGGTAAGAAAATTTCCTTTTTAAATTAATAAGAAATTTCCTTATATTGTTATAAGTAAGGAATTTTGTTATTCCCTCATGATAAGAAATTTCCTTATTATGAGGTAAGGGAATTTCCTTAATTTCCTATTTATTTACCCTCTCTTATATTGAGGTAAGGGAATTTCCCTATTTATTTTAATAGGGAATTTCCTTTTTTTCCTTATATATTATAAGGGAACTTGTCTATTCCTTGTGAGGGACTTTCTTTATTTATTGTAAGGGAATTTCCCTATTTATTGTGAGGGAATTTATTTATTGCAAGGAAATTTCCCTATTTATTGTGAGGGAATTTCCTTCCTTATATTCCCAACATTTATTTCAAGAAAGTCATGTTAAAGGTTCCGAAATGTTTTCAACTTTTAGAATACTGTTAGAAGAAAACTCATGTTTTGAAATCCTGAGGTAAGAAGGGACACATAAATTCAAAATGATTCCTGGTTCAACTACTGCTTGATTATTGTTAGATTATCTTTTGGATGTTGTAACTCTTCTTGATCAATAGCTAAAAAAACACACATAAAACAGTTATAAGTACTAAAAAAAAACATTGATCTTCCTTCTGTCTCATATTTAAATTTTTTTCTTATCGTTATTTATTATTGTCATTTGTAAACAAGGAAATCGTTTTAAGTCTTCCTGTATTGCATAATACCACAACGCACTACGTCGCGAAACGCAGTTTAGGCGAAATTTATTTGAATGAAATGCAGAACGTAGTTAAGTAAAGAACATAATCTTATTTCTCAATACTAATGCCTTATCTTTTCTTTTTTTGCAGCTGCATACATATCATTGACATCCATCATCTTGGTGGAGATGGTCGGCCTCGACAGACTCACCAATTCATTCGGACTGCTCAGCCTTTTCAGAGGGGCGTCCTCCATCCTGGGTCCGCCCTTAGCTGGTGAGGCAGACTAATTTACATTACCATATCAGTTTTTTTTTAAATATTCTTCTACAGTCAGAACTTAAAACTTAACCTCATAAAATTACAAAATAAAAGCTGGGCACAATATCATGAAGGAGTCATTTTTTAGAGGCGTTTTAAAAAATTCATTTTTTGAAACTTCTCTAAGAAATGCATATTTAAATGCTTCGCAAAAATGCATCCTAAGTAGAATTCATTTTTTAATCATTAATTCAAAAAAACTGTAAAACTCAAACAACTAAGTATTAATCTGTTGTATTTAGCGTCTTTACTTTAGTAAATCGTCGCTCTATCCTTATCGAAGGTTGCCATAAATATTGGTAGATGAAATTGAGAATGAGGAAGGGTTGTGCACTGGTAGGAGCAGTGTTTGCTACAAGTTTGATATTTTTTTAATAATTTGAGGTTATTGCTTTAAAAATCGCATTGATTATTATTTATGGAATAAATGCAATAGACACAAATGATGCATGAAGTTAATAATAAATACTTTAGTGTCCTAATTTATTTCTTAAAAAATTCCTCTACAGTCAGAACTCAAAACTGTTCCATTTAACTTTACACCGTCAAATTACAAAATAAAAGCTGGGTACAATATCATGAAGGCGCTATTTCTTACAGGAAGTTTTAGAAAACTCACAAAACTACAGAATGCATTTTATTCAGCATTAATTCAAAAATAGTTAAACCAAAACAACTGTATGCTAATTTGTTATATTTAATTCCTTTGGCTTTAGTAAATCGGTGCTGTATCCTTGTCGAAGGTGACATAAATATTGATTTACGAACGAATTTACATTGCCATATCAGTTTTAAAAAAATTCCTCTACAATCAGAACTCAAAACATAACCTTACACCAACAAATTACAAAGTAAAAGCTGGGCATAATATTTTAAAAGCGTCATTTCTTAGAGGAGTTTTAAAAAACTCATTTTTTAAAACTCTTCTAAGAAATGCATATTTAAAGGCCCCTTAAAAAATAAGGAGCATTTTCAAATGCGATGCCTATTAAGTAGAATGCATTTTTCTAATCATTAATTCAAAAACTGTAAAATCAAAACACTAAGTGGTAATCTGTTATATTAGCGTCTAATGATCTGATGCGACAATCAATTGTAGCATCAGTCCAAGATGTCGCATCAGATGATGTGTAACCCACATACATTAAGAAAACTGAAATATTGATAAATTTATAAGATTTTTTAAAAATCATTTACCACTATTTTGAAACTTGTGTGTTAACTTCAAGTGAGTAACATACAGTGTTTAACTTCAATAATGTTTAATATTTAAGGATTTTGTTTATCAAGTTTTATTTGTGTTTTCGTCTTTTAAAAAAATTAATGCAGGAAACATTTAAAAACTCATTTTTGTAATCGTTTCTCTTTA
Source organism: Caerostris darwini (assembly GCA_021605075.1). Taxonomy (NCBI): domain Eukaryota; kingdom Metazoa; phylum Arthropoda; class Arachnida; order Araneae; family Araneidae; genus Caerostris; species Caerostris darwini. Next base: position 168,079 of record BPLQ01007105.1, read on the forward strand.
TCCTGTTATTGGTATTGGTCCTTCTCAATATGCTATATTGTAATTATAATTTTGTACTTTTTTAGTTACTGCTCTACAGTCTCTACAGGATTTTAAATACATTATTATGTGGGCATTTTTGTTCCTCCTGATACCTAACGTCACCGTTGTGCTGTTTTGTCACCATTCCATCATTTCAGCCGGTGAATTTACTATAGCCAAATGAATTCAGCTTAGTGAATGCAGCCAGTGAATTTAGACGTTTTGATTTTGCATAATGGACTTTAACAACTTTTATTTAGAATTATAGACATTACTTTTTTTAATAATGGACATTTCTTTGACTATGAATAATACGCCTTTGTTTTCTTCACGATAAATAATGCACGTTCATTTTTTTACCGACTTTTCGATTTTGGCCTTAATACGGATCCCCCTTTTTTTTTTTTTTTTTTTTTTTTGACTGAATAATGGACTTTTCGATTTTGACCTTACTAACGGACCTCCCTCTCTCCCTCCATTTTTGACTGAATAATAGATTTTTCGATTTTGGCTTTAATAACGGATCTTCCTCACCCCCTTTTTGACAGAATAATGGACTTTTCGATTTTGGACTTATTTTTCCCATTTTTGACTTTGAATAATGTACTTTTCCCCTCTCGATTCTTTTCCATTCTTGATAATGGCCTTCTTCATTCTTGACTTTGAATAATGCTTTTCTATTATTGTGTCTGAACAATGAATTTATCCATACTTGACTTTGAATAATGGATTTTCCCATTATTATTCCTTTAAAAAATAAACTTTATACTTCTTGCCTCACAATTGAAACTAATAATTTTAGTTACTGTAAATCAAGAAGTTATTCAAGAATTCTCCCAATTATTTATTTATTATTGTTATTAGCAATACAAAGATAATTCCATATTTATACGTGGCTCACGAACCCAATAATCTTGTAGATTTTTTTTATAATAGCAAACGAACTCCAGTTCAGTGGATCAACGTCGTACTCAAGGACATGGACTTTAATGTTATAGACTAGAAATGAAGTTTATAGAGTAGAAAAAAATACTTTTAAAAGGACTTCCAGGCGAATGTATATTTCTGCGTCAAATCAAATTTAGAAATTCCGACTAGATTACCAACTGTTAAAATCTACATCATTTCTGCTTAAAGTAATTATGCATAGACCATGACCAAGAAATAATTTTGTCAATTTTACTTTTAAAAAACAAATACCAATTATATTTTAAAAAAATTTAAATATTTCATGAAACAGGATACAATAATTTAGTAGAAGAAATTAGCTTCTAAATATTAGATAAATATTTAATCCAGTGTTTTCTATTTTATTACATAGTTGAAGATCATATCTTTCTATTTCGATCATATCTTGCTCCTCCAGAATGCTGGATCTTTACTTACGCAATTTGTTTTATCTCGATGATAACTGCCAAAAAAAGGTTCCATTTAAAATTTGAGCTAAACGCAGTAGATGTGTCTGTTGTTGATTAATGTGTTAAAAATACGCTGGCCGGTTTGGGTCAACACATATTTGTGAACGAACCATTTTTTTAAGCATGGGTTGAAAGAAAGATCCATAGGAACAATTTGACTAATTATTTTTACATTGGATTATCATACAATTCAAAACAAATAATAAAACATTTATATCAATTATATTTTTTATTTGTTTTTTTAACTACATTTTTTTTTCTATTATACTTAAAGAAGCGAATCGTATGTAACATAATTTTCCAAGTCTTAAAACAATGATCTTTAAACCGTAGGTCCCGGTCAATTTCCCGTTTAGAAATCTGCCAGCAGGCAGAATTTCTTGGCTCATCATGGGGCTGTTGTACCATTTATGATGATGATGATGATAAAACAATGGTTGTAAGGCATGCCACCAGCTGAAGTCAAACCATAATCCTCCAATATAATGAGGAGTATAAAAGTCCCCGCATTACCACTGGGATACCAATGAAACTAATTTCTTGACGCATATAAGATTCAATTTTACATCATACACGAATTTAAAGATATTTAACCTTTGAACACATATGTGGACTTTTCATTTTTTTAATTATAATTAGTATCATGGGGGCCTGAATGGCCGAGTGGCTAGCACTCTGGTACTCGGTACCACAGATTTCGCGTTCGAGTCCCGTCGGTGAAATGGATGTTTGTAGTGGTTCGGAATCCACTTTAAACCGTAGGCCCTGGTCTATTATGATCGTAGAGTGTATCGGGGGTACTGCAAATCCGCGTCCATAGCTTATCTTTTAGCTGCACGCACCACCTGGGCAGTGTTAAGTGAATAACGTCTGTGCAGCGCTTGCCTTAAGGCATCGACGACAATTGTCTAAGTGTGTGCCAGCTGCATTAGAACAAAAAAATAATTAGTATCATAAATAAAAAAAACATAAATTATATCTCATTTTAATAAATAATACCCGGAATAATAATGAATTATTTATACCCGGAATGTATGAAATCATTTCACTTTATAAATTTCTATTAACGGCCAGCCTCTACTAGGATGTTATGGCCTTTTTGTGCATTTTTGTTGTCTTTCCCTTTTTTCTGCATTCCTATCAATATAAAATATTTATAATGAATGACTTAAACCCTGTAAAAAGGCTCGTTTTGGCAAAGCCACGGGGACAAAGAGGACGATCCAATTTGCGATGGATAGACGCAGTTGAAAAAGATTTTGCTGCACTAAAGGTTAAGAATTGGATGGCCATTGTCACCCAGAGGAATGTATGGAAATCTCTTCAAAGGAAAAGCTTTGGCCCACTCTGGGCTATCGAGCTATTGATGATTGATGATGAATATAAAATGAATAAATCGTAATAAAAAATTAAGTTCCAAAAAAGGAAAAAAAGTTTCGATATAAAAAGGTTATCCCTCATAAGGTTAAAATTCTGTCTTTAATAAAAAAAAGGGTTTTAAATTATTAATTTAAAAATATTTGATTGAAAGGCAAAATATGTTAAGCCGTTTTAATAAGGAAAATTAGTAAAATGAAGTTCTGGATGATGTAGGGATTTTTATTTATCATTGTTTTCCCTTTTTCCCCTACCGTCGTGATCAGATTAACAATCCTTTGTTTTCGAATATTGGCACTGACACTGTTCACGTTTCAGGGGAAAGTCAAAACACGCCAGTAGGATGCTCTGCGAGACATCAAACGCATAATTAAGAGACAGGTTGAGGTCTCCGTAGCCTCTTTCGTTCGCGTAAACATTGCTTACCTTCTTAAAATTCCCCCTAAAAAAATATGTTTCGCCATCTTATTTATGTATTTTCTTCTTACTTATGTATTCAATTTAACTCTCATTTTTCAAAAACAAAAAGGTGGTTCAAATTTTATATCGGTATTTTTCTAAATTAAATTTCGCGTAATGCTAATATCATGTAAAAACGAAAGTTTTTTTGTGTTTTGCCGATAGAAATAAAATTTAAAATTTAGCCTAAAATATATTTATTTAATTTTCAAGACATACATACTTTTCAATGACTTCTTCCCAGTGAGTTTTCCTGAATTTTTTTAATCAAATTCATTTGGTTTTGTCTTTTTCTAAATAGATGGTAATGTGTTGGAACAAAGTTAGAAAGAGCATAATTTCCCAATAAAACTCTTCTAAGAGTATTTAGTCCTTTTAGAAGTATGGAGTTTTGGCATTGGCATTGCAACGGCTCGGCCTATATCAGACCTATAACACCTTCAAGATGGCCACTTTCAGGTTCATGAGAACACTTTAATTTTCATTTACAAGCCATATATATATTAATTTTCATTACATGCCATAATTTTGTAAATATTATATATATATATAATATTTACAAAATTATGAATAATAAAAAAATTAAATTTGATTTGCAAGTGCAGTTCACTCGAAGGACGGAGATTTTCAGGTTTCTGTAGTCTACGACGAATCTAAATCGCTAGTCTGCGTCAATTATCACACGGCGTGGTAGAAGAAACCACAAGGGGCTCACTTTGTAAACAGGCAGAAACTCCGGCCTGTTCAATCCATTTCAGAAATAGAAAAAAGAAAAAAGTTACTTTTTGTCGACACGTCGCAGAACACTCTCCTGCTCCTTCTCCAAAAAACCTCCCTTTAAGAAAATCCGTCTGAAGGGGGTCAACTTTCCTCACTTCTCATTGGAGTCGACATTTCCTCAGCCATGGTGTATCTCCAATCCCGATGTAACTCATCAGGTAGTAGTCCATATTTCATCTGTAATTGTTTCGACTCGTGAAGGTCGAACAGACAATCGCTCATTTCATGAGGTCTCATTATCTATTGCACTGATTATCTGCTATCAGATTTGAGTGACAGGTTGTTCTCATTAGCACAAACACTAATTACATGTAAAATAACTATTCACAACACTGCTCATCTGCTGTCAAATTTGAGTGATGGTTTGTTATTTTGTACTTGTTAAACAATATGCATTCCTCTCTCCCGGGAATAAAATGCTACAATCATAGATATATATTTATTACACATATTTTATGCAACTATATATATGTATATATATTTTTAGCAATTTTCGATATATATTTATTATATATTTAAAAGTAATGTTAAGTAGTTATTTATTATATATTTTAAGCATTGTTAAGTAATTATTTATGATATATTTTAAGCAATGTTAAGTAATTATTTACTGTATATTTTTAGGCAATTTAGGTATACATTTATTATATATTTAAGTCAACGGCTATACCATGCTGAATATACCAGTTCTCGTTAGATCACCGAAGTCAAGCATCATTGGGCGCGGTCAGTACTTGGGTGGGAACACCGTGTGCCGTTGGCATTCACAAATTTGGGACCTGAATGGCCGAGTGTCTAGCGCTCTGTGTCACAGGTTTCGGGTTCAAATCCCGGCGGTGCCATGGATGTTTGTAGTGGTTCGGAATCCACTTTAAGCCGTGGGTCCCAGTCTCCTATGACTCTAAGAGCGTCACGGAGTCAAAGTCAGACTTCTACCTACGGGGTGCTCCATCAAAACAGAAGCTGCTTCCTTCCCCTTCAATCATGAGTACGTATGGGCTCGTGAGCTTGGCCAGCCAAGTGGGATAAGAAACAACAACAACATATATTTTCAGCGATTTTAGGCATATATATTTATTATATATTTTAATGCAATTTTAGGTATATATTTATTATATATTTTTATGTTATTTTAAGTGTCTATTTATTATGCAATTTTAGGCTCCATTTATGACTGGACCGGCAGCTACGACATCCCTTTCTACTTGGCCGGTGCACTGCTGATCCTTGCCGGCGTCATCATGTTCTTCGTGCCCTGGATGGGCAAGCGGCCCGCGGTGGACATTCACCTCTCGGGGCCAGTGGACGATGCGGACAGCGGCAGACCGGAGAGCGAGCCAACCACTTCACTGTAACGTGCCAAGCTGCGCCAAGATAGATATTACTTTTGTGGATGTACCATCATAAAAAAACGCGCCAAATTCATAAATATCACCTTTTATGGCGTCGAATATTCGTGACATTTAATCCGTACGCTTTCAACAACAATTATTGGCGATCAGGAAACTTGAAAAGACCTCGTTTTTAACAGCTCCGATTGCCTTGCTTGTTTTGTTAAAATTGCTTTTGGAAGTTCTCATTTTTCTCACAATCATGACGCATTATCGAATTATCAATAAAAAATGTAAGATGACTTATATTAATTCCTGGTATAATGATACATTTCTTCAGTCTTCAATGCGCTAAAACATAGCATCGATTTGTTACATCATTTGTGGCATCTACATTATACGAGATTGATGCAAATGTTTATAACCAATTTTTTGAATTTTATAAAAGTATAAGATCTTCGAGTAATCATTTCAACTTCGCAAGTATCATTTTGTGTGCCACATCTTATTTCGAGAACTTTGCCAAGAATCATCTTTGTCCACTCTCAGTTAACATAATTGACATCAATTTTAAAATGGCATCAAATGCAGGATCTTATTAACGCAATGGAACAACAAGCAATACAATAAGAAGAAATTTATATCATGCTTTGAAGTTTACATGATGCCAAAAAGGCAATTTTATATAGGCTAAAATAACGTAGTGGCGACAAAAAAGAAAAAGCAGAACTATGTGACAAACTCAGAGAAACGATAGTATGGTAACCATATAACATGACATCGCAAACCATGTTTAATGAGTGAAAACCACAAAAAACACCTGTGCAAGGAGGATGTGGAGCAAAAAAAGACAATGATGAATACAGAAATATGATTACAAAATATCCTGTTGTCCAGGGACGATGCCAGAAAGTTACAAAGAAAAATAATTTCAGAAGCTGTTCCATTCTGCAAACGTCATTGAGCAGGCAATTGAGGGATGCGCTTGAAGATATAGGGTGAATTGGTGATATCTTCCACAACAATGACTATGAGATTCTCCAGTGTTTATAAACGAGTGCTTTGATTTGTCATCCAAGGATCCATTTAAAGTCCACTGGAATAGAATTTAGGAAGTGTAGAAACTAATCAACAAATCTGGAGTGTTTAATCTACCTCCCAGGATATTTAGCATGGAGATGGTTACGCAGTGGGATGGTGCACCATCATGCAGGAACCACATACCCTGCCTAACTGTAGTCGGCGTAACCTGTATGATATTTTCGTCTGTTAATCGGGGTTTGCGATATCATGTCCTATGACCATTTTTTTTTATAAATTCATTAAGAAGAGGACCTGAAATTTTCCAACTGGAGGTGAGGAGTTTCTCAGCTTGTGCCAAAATGCTCAATCATAAAGATGCCCCTACCTAAATGGAGCATGATGATGGACTTGAAAAGTCTGTTTAATTGAACTATGATGTCACTTGCAAAGCTCTTTGATCCTAATGGTTTGACATTCCGCACTAAATCTCCTACATGTTATTCTTAGTTATGGAAGGAGTAAAAAAATTAGAATTTTAAAAATAATTATGATTTTGTTTTATTATGATTTATTTTTGCTGCTTTTAGAATTAATTTCCTTAGAAAATGCGAACTGTGAAATTTCTGTTTTATCCTGTTAAAGCAAAGATTAAAGAATCAGATGGCTGGTTAAATAAATTTTTACCATCTCAGAGTTTTAATTTTTTTAATATTGTAAAAAGTAAAAATTCAGAGTAAAACATAAGTGTCTATTCCCAAATAATATCTGTGAATTATAAACAAAAATTTTTTGAGCTCATTTTTTCAAAACCCTTTTGAATTTTTCTTAAAAATGAAATGAAGTACTTTAGTTTTTTGTAATAAATCACTTCGAAAATGTCAAATTTAAAAATGGACAAACATTAATTCTATATAACTGGTAAAATGTGTTTCATACTTTCCATGGATGGTGTTACAAGAGGATGTTTCATAATCAATATTTGCTAAAGTATACGAGAGAACATACTTTAGCACTGAAAAGTCTCAGACGTTCTAAAGCTAATAAGAAACTTTATCGTATCAAGAATCTAATTACATCATTGTTTATAGTTCAATATTAAGGAAATTAATGTTCCCTAAACTCAATTATTTTATCAGATGCTTGAAAATTACTTTTTTTAAAAAAGAGATATTGATATTGAACTTTAAATTGTTGAAGATTGTTTAGTGGAACTGTTCAAATAGGTTAAAGATGCTTAAAAATATTTCGCAAAGTGTTATATGCTTATGATGTCTACAGACTTGCAAATATTTCTATATAAATTTAATAGTCCTTGAAAAGACTTAATATAAAACTCTTTACTAAATTATAAAATTTAAAAGTTTTAAATTGTTTTTGAAATAAATTAACGATTAGGTGAAAAGTTTTCATTGAATTAAAAATAAATTTTCAAATTTGTTTAAGAATATGAAATTTATTATAATGATGCTGAACATTTAAAATGAATTGATTTAAGTGCATTTATTTAAAAATAAAGCATAGTGCATTTATTTAAAGCATGCTTGTTTCTGTAGATAACAAACAACGAATTAAAAGATTGACTTGTCCCTCTGTTGTAACACAAAGTACATTAATAAGTGATATACTGCTGGTATGATGAAGGACATGAGCTCCTTTCGATAGTACAATGAAGACCATTTGCCTCTTTGCCAGTAAGATGAAAACCACAGGCGTCTTTTGCCAGTAAGATGGAGGCTATTGGCCTATTTTTCGAAAAATTAAGGCGATGCTTCTCTATTGCCAGTAAGATAAAGGGCCAAGGGCGCCTTTCACCAGTAAGATGGAGGCTATAGGCCTATTTTTTTGGAAGATAAAAGCGATGGGTGTTTTTGGCCAGTAAGGTGAAGGCCACAGACGCCTGTTGCCAGTAGGATTAAGACAATAGGCCTTCATACCGTTATTTTTTAAATGTTTAAAATAAAATTCAAATAATTCAATTTTATGTACACATTAAATTTTTTATATGCGAGTTAAATATATTATAAAGTATAAAAAAATTCAATTTTACTGTACACATCTTGTCAATGCGAATAATGATGAATATCGTGAAAGAAATTATTCTACAATTGGTAACAATTTGTGATTTCTATTCGTAATCACAGGCTATTGTAACAAATAGAATTTATTGTAGGAATTCACATAAGAAATATTATATTGAAAATATGATTTCTCAGCCCTTAGATCATGGAGTAATTGAATCAAGCCAATGAACATCAAATCCGTTGACCCCTGGTCAAGAACCTATGATTTAAGAGTGTCTTTTAATAATCAAAGATAAACGTGACACTATATTATTCTTTTTAAATTACGCTCTAATTCATGTTTAGCTTTGTTATTGTTCATATATATTAGTTAACCGTACATATTCTGCAAGTTTTCGAATTTATATCAGAATTTTATTGTATTTCTTTTGTTAGTTAAACGTGATATTAGTATCTTCAGATTAATTTTGAATATCATAAAGTAATTTTGTTGCTTTATTATCATTTAGAAGTTAGCATATTGTAGATGAATTATGCAAATTAAAGCAGTAATATATAAACACACGTAGTATAACTTTAAAAATATTCTACATACATTTTTAAAAATACTTTACGATTCATGCTATATGGATACATTTCTGTGACCCATAATATATTAAAACACAGTAAATTTGACATTTTTGTAAAACATTTCTTTCAAGGATATAAAATACACATAAAACTACACTGTGATTGGTATAATACTTTTTTATATTGAAATTCACTATCTAATCACAGGAAATTTGAAACAATTGCGATACCTGTATATCAGTAAAAATTTCAAATTAGATTAATAGCAAAAAAATGTATTAAAAATATTTGAGTTTGTCTTTTTAATAAAAATATATATTCATATTTTTGTAGAAAGTACTTCATATTTATAAATTAATAATGTGCATTCTTTACTCTACAAATACAATTTTAAAAAAATTGTACATTCATTCATAAAATTTATGCAAATTATCCTTACAAATTAATTTTGTAGTTGTTTATTTGTTGCAGAAATTTCATTTAAGATACATATTTATTATTTTGAAAATTGTTATTTCATTCCTTTTCATTATACTTAAAAGCGCCATTTAACAGACTTTGAAGAAATGTTTCTCCTTTTTTTTAAAAATCTCATTTGTTTTAAAAAAATCTCATTTATGTAATACTCATTTGACATTTAAGAAATATTTATTTTTGTGAACTAATAATTTATCAAATATTATATGCGATATAATAAGCCAAATATGTTTTAAATAATTGATAAATCAAAATTTTTTACGTTGAATTTTATAAAGTGTATTATTGTACATAATAAAATAAATATTTTATCAATTTTGTTGTAAATTTTTTTTCAATGAAAATTCCCATAATTCAATTCATAATGCCAAATTACCACACAAATAAAATTCCAAAGTAAGTTGTCTAAATAGCCGTTTCTCAATGGAGGGACTGTAACGTACGCCACTAACGGATTCGAACCTTAGTTTTATATAATATGTATTAAATTCTTTTACTTTCTATCATATGATTTTATTTTTGTTAATAGATTAATGAAATAATAGAGAGTTTTTGCATACCATATTTTGGGCGTCCGTTATTTTTTTCTCCCTAGCGCTCATGCGCATAGGAAATTGCGCATGCGTATCTGTAATAATGTTTCCTATGAGCATGCGCGCTAGGGAGAAAAAAATAACGGACGTCCAAAATACGGTATGCAAAAACTCTCTAATATTAATAACACAATCCCGTAAAAAAAATAAAGGAAACCCACTATTTTTTTATGAGGGGTGTTTTCACAATGGCATTACATATTTTCCTACAATTCAATGAAATCATGAAACTTTGAAAATTAATATTTTTTTTAACAACCTATAGGATTGTGAAAATTTATTTTTCCTTCATTTGAATAAATAATAAATGAACGGTAAATATAATATAAAAAATTACAAGTCCTTGCATTTACATTTTTCCTTTCCTTTAAAAGATCTTTACACAATTGTTTCTTTTTCATATTTATTTAATAATTTATTCCAACCTACTATGTTTTGCAAACTCATATAAAAGGAATTTTTTTTTTCACCTTAACGTACTAAATTTTAAAAATTAGACTGCAACTTGCAATAAAACTGTACATGATAGAATTTTTTAATATTTTTTTCTTGTAATAAGCATCCACAAAGTTGTAAGCGTTGCGTCGAAACCCAGGTCCCCGTGCATAGGGGAAGTCAACGCCCTATGTCCAGTAAACATCCTGTCTGGCAGGGGGTGAGATGACGAGAGAGAAAGGAATGTAAGAAAGGGGAGTTGAACAACTGTGACCAAAGAGAAAGGTCGTGTGGCTAGTCCATCCTCGAGTGTGATGGCTGCCTAAATAAAGGAGATTAATTTATACAGTCCACTTCGTGTTATTCGTGTGTGTGTTGAATATTATTTCAGTTTATTTGTGTGGGATCGAGCTGTCGAACAGTAAGAAACACCGTTTTTTTCAAGAACAATGTTTTCCTCGTTGATCTGGGTAATTTGTAACTTTTTTTTCTGCTCATCGTTGGCCTGGGTAATTTGCAATTTTTTTTTTCGTTGATCTAGGTAATAAAATTTTCTATTCATCATTGACCTATGTAGTTTGTAACTTTTGCTCTACTCATCGTTAACCTGTGTAATATGCAACTTTTTTTTTGTTCATTAACCTGGGTAACTTCTTTTTTTTTTTTTTTGTTCATTGACCTAGGTAATTTCTAACTTTTTTGTTCATTCATCTGGGTAATTTCTAACTCTTTTCGTTCATTGATATGGATAATTTCTAACTTCTTTTTTTTATTCATCGTTAACCTGGGTAATTTGTAACTATTTTTGTTCATCGTTAGCCTGTGTAATTTGTAACTAATTTTTTGGTTCGTTGACCTGCGTTTCATTACCACTGATATATGTAATCAGAAAAGTTCTGTATTGTTCTTCGTTGATCTGTGTAATTTGTAACTTTTTTTAGTTTCCCTCAATGATCATAAATCAGTGCATTTCTGATCAAAATTAAACTCATTACTGTATCACTCTTTGCGAATAATTTCCATGCTATCTGACTCAATTTATTTCTACCTGTCAGCAAATCTAGAACGAGTAAACAATCCTCTCGTGTTTCATTAACGTCTACAAATTTACCTTCTCATGACGAAAGACCTCGTAAGAAGGAGTTTAAAAATAGTCTGGTCTCAAATCTGCATTGAAATGACGCAAGGACGCGAAGGTGTTTTTCCTGGGTTTCCGGGAAGTACATCATTTGATTCATTGTAAACACAATGGACTAGACAACCCCAAAGCTTCTGGAAGGATGAAACGATACCATAAATTAACGTTATTTGTCTTCGACTTTGAAACTTAAAAATAATCTCAGGGAAGTCATTTGCATGTTGTAATCGGAGTGTAAGAAAAGGTTAAATAAAGATTAGCATGTTCAACTTATGAACAAAGTGCGGTTGGAATGATGGTCAAAATCGAAAAGTTTCTGTGTTTAGACCATGGATGGGCCAACTCTGGCCCCCTGGAAGTTTCTATCCGGCCCGCGGATAGAATTTTGATTTGCTGGTCCGTGGCAAATTAAAAGAAATATATATTATATATTTCTTATATACTATACATTGATTAAACATTTTTTTTTCAAAGGACTAATGATCTTTTTACTTTCTCTATTTTTGTTCTACGAAACATAAATCGACGGAAATAGCAAACATAGACAGCTTTCAATCGTTAAAGTGTTAAAAGTGGTTAGTTACAGCTGTAGATTGGTGCCAACAATCGTTTAAATTGTGAAGCAGTGAGGTCATATTTGCAGTTTGAATTAATTGTGTTGCAATCTAGTAATCATCTCAAGCGGTTGTTTCTAAATATGCCAAAGTTAAGAGTTTTAGAAATCATTATCGAAAGTAAGTTTGCCAACTTTAATATCTCACACCCAGAAAAAATCAGTGCTATGTTTGCTTCATCTCATATACAGTGGGCCACAAAATTGAGTATACACCTTAGAAACTTACAGACTTTTTGCAATTACAAATTAAATATTGCTTTAAGATGATTGAATTTTTTACCTTATATACTTTAGACTATGCTTTACCGTACTATACTTATAAAATTGTTACGTTTATTTATTTTTTAAGAAAAAAAATAAAGATCTGAGACGAGAGAAAAAACAACACCACAAAAATAAGTATACACCTTTATTAATTTCCTTTTAGCGTACAAATTAATATTTTGTTGCATAACCTTTTGCTTGAATTACAGCTTGTAAACTTCTGGACATAGATTCTACTAGTGTTTTAATGGTTTCAACAGAAATTTTAGCCCATTCTTTTCTCAGAACCTTCTTGAGAACTTCCTTGCTTGTGATTTCGTGCTCATGTACAGTTTTCTCTAAGTGCGACCACAAATTTTCGATGACGTTTAGGTGTGGAGACTGGGCTGGAGTATGTAATTGCTTCTTGCAATGGTACAACAAGTATAACTGCACAATCTTCGCTGTATGCTTGGGGTCGTTGTCCTGCTGGAATATGAAGCTTGACCCAAGCCCCAACTTACTGGCACTTTTTTTCAAGTTATCATTTAAAATCCCCAAATACACATGTTTGTCCATAATACCATCAATAAAAGCAAGCTCTCCAACTCCTCCAGCCGACATACAACCCCAAACGAGGACAGATCCGCCTCCGAACTTGACTGCCTTAATGGTGTTTTTAGGTGCCAGTGCTTTCCCAGCTTCTCTCCATATTTTAAATCGTCCATTTCTTCCGTAAAGATTAAACTTACTTTCATCAGAAAATATTACAGTGTTCCAGAAAGAAATAGGCTTTAAACGATGTTCTTTGGCGAAAATCACTCTCTGTTGTCTATTCATATACTTAATGAGTGGCTTTCGTATTGGTGTACGGCCATGAAACTCATATTGGGGAAGGGTACGTCGAATTGTTTCAACTGAGATCTTTTTCCCGATTGTAGAGGACATCGATAAAGCTAGTTTAGAGGCACTCACCCTCGGATCTTTCTTTACTGAGTGAATGATCTTCTTCTTCGCTGTAGTACTCAGTATTTCTTTACGTCCTCTTCCAGGAATGTTGGCCAAGGATCCAGTTTTTTTATACTTCTGTAGTATTTTTTGGACACAACCATGAGTTACACCAATCAACGAAGCGATTTCTCGAAGAGATTTACCCTCTTTCGACCATTTTACAACCAATAAACGCTCAGATTCAGTAGTTTCTCTACGAGAGCTCATTTTACGATTTTTAATGAGAAAAAATACTATTTAAAAGCGTTGAAGTGCAATAGCACGTGTTATAAGCAGCAGCTACTCCTGAAACTCTTTAAAGAAAATTTGGAACTAAAAAAAGGGGTGGCATAATTTACAAATATAAGATGTGTATACTCAATTTTGTGGCATGGTTTTCTATCTTTTCTTCAAATCGCTTAACTTTTTTCGTAATAAATAAGTTAACTATAGAATTGTGTTATTATAGGAGGGTAAAGCAGAGGTTAAAGTATCTAGGATAAAAAAATTTATCTATTTAAATCAATATTTAATTTGTAATTGGAAGAAGTCTAAAAGTTTTAGAAGTGTATACTCAATTTTGTGGCTCACTGTATGTGAACAAGTGTTTTCAACTATAAACCTTAGAAAAAATTATTTCAGAAGTAGACTGACAGATGATCATTTAGCCTCGTTCCTTAAAATCAGTACATCTCACTTCAAACTTCAATATAAGGAACTTTAAAAATGAAATCACAATTTCATTCATCTCATTAACATATTTAAATTGTAATACTTGTATATTGTTTTTAAAATTTTAGAAAAATTTATCTTGGTCCGACAAACCTTTTTTTTTTTTTTTTCCGATTTTTTGGCCCGCGACCGAAAAAGTTTGCCCATCCCTGGTTTAGACCATAGAGTATTAACAAAACTGAGCTCGTTCCCCTATTCTAAAGGGTTCTTCAGGTTCGAATCCTGGCGTTGGCAGGGATGTTTGTTGGTGGTTCGCAATCTATGTTAACTGGAAGTTCCGGTTCTAATTAGCCTAAAGTGACCACAAGATGACCATAGAGCGATAAACTAAACCAAACCTAATCAAAGGAACAGAAAGTTATGCAAATATCTTACATCCTTTTCGTACTAGAGTTGGCGCTGAGTTAGAGCCTGCATTTATTTTGGAAACGTAAACATGCTACGAAGTAATTCTGAAAATTCCGAGAAATGCCTAAAATTTTTCTCAAGTCATACATTTATTAAACTATGTACTAATTAAAGGTAAATAAATACGAAAAATTTTATTTTATTTTATAACTAGGTTCATTTCCATGAAATATGATTAAATTAAATACAATAAGTTTATGTAAATGATTATTTTAACTTTTAATCATTTTGGTCGGTTTGATTTGCCGCTATACGTTCATTTTATGCCCAAGAGAGCTAATTAGACCGAAACCTACAGTTTAATGTGGATTCCGAACCACTTACAAACATCCATACCACCGCCAGGATTCGAATCTGAAGCCTGTGGTACCAAAGGCCAGAGTGCTGGCCAATTGGCCATCAGGCTCCTCATTCTTTAGAAGAGTGAGAGATAAATTGTAATTTAGTAAAAGATCGCCAATAGAAATATTAATCTTGATACATTGGGTATTGAAGAAAGGAATTATACCATTTTTACTGTCTTTTGATTTTGCATCTTTATTGCATGAATTTATATGAATTTTTTTGTTAATCATCAATAGCAATTAACATGCGTGTATATATCGTTTTTAATATAAAAAAAAATAGAAAATACACAAAAAATGAAAAGAATTTGATAGTTAAAATTTCTTTTTAACCTTATGCTTCATAATTACATTATTATTTTGTATTCATGTATCTCAATATACATTTAATATTTTTCCAATGATGTTAATACAACGAAGTGGGAAAATATTTAAAAGGTTGTTTATTGAATTGTTCATCAAATTATTTCTTTATAATTATTCCTAAAACGCATTCCCAAACTGATACAACTTGAAAACAATTTCAAGAAATATAACAAATATATATTTAATCTATGCATCGATTTCAAATTTATTATTATTATAAATCAAATCGGAACAAAGTGTTCTTAATTTGTTATTTGAAATACAATTAATAATGTGAATACACAGAAAAAACATACACTTTTTTTAAAAAAATATGAATACACAGAAAGGATATATGATTCAGTAAAATGATCAATGTAATATTTCGAAGAACTAAAATGAAAGGATAATCATAAACGGTAAATTTGCAGTTAATAGAAACAAAAAACAACCTGAACGTGAAATTTTTTTTCCACGTATGACTTCACAAGTTTATTACACATCCTATGTAAATTAGGTTTTGAATCTAATAAAACTGATTCAGCATAAATCATTATTCTGATTCTACATTAATCAGACATTGATTAATGTGTTAATGATTCTGATTATAAAGATTATTAACTTAATTCTGATTCTACAAAAGTCAGAATTGTTATTCCACCGAATAACAAATTTGATTTATTTCATTTTTGTTTTGCGATATTTTCCAAATGGCCGAGTGGCTGGCGCTCGGTACCACAGGTTTTGGGTTCGAGTCCCGGCGGTGCCATGGATGTGTGTAGTGGTTCGGAATCCACTTTAAACCGTAGGTCCCGGTCTAATAGGATCGTAGAGCGTTGCGGGGGCATTGTTACTCCGCGTCCGTGGCTTATCTTCAAGTTACACGCGCCCCCTGGGTGAATAACGTCTGTGCAGCGCTTGCCTTAAGGCATCCAAAACCAAGCTATCTAAGTGTTTACCAGCTGCATTAGAACAAAAAAAATATATATATTATTGCATTTTTCTTGTTACAAAATTATTCCAAAACATAAAAATAAAATGTTTTAAAAATATTATTCAGAATTTATCCAAGAATTTTGTAAAGAGTATTTTAAAAATTTTGAATTGTTGTTTAGATATTAGTGTTGTTTAATTTACAAATGGATACCAAAATTTAGTTTATAACTTGTTAGGACAGTTAACATAAGCTCAGGGAAATATTTTTTTAAAAGAAATATCGTTTTAAATGAGCAATAAGTTACCTTTCAAATATTCCTCCCTGAAAATACAACTTCAAATTCCTTTTGATTGTCATTTGTATATCTAACGTTAGTGCGTGAAAGAAAAAAAACATCTTTGCATTAAAATTCTGATAAACTATATAAATAAAAACAATGTGTTGTACAAATGTGTTTAATTACAATGTTTAAATCAAACATTGTTTTAAACAATGCTTTGTAAACAAACCAACCAAACCTCCAAAATAAACCAGTGCAGTTTAATAATGTAAAATTAATCCTTAATTTTCAAGATCAATTATCAAGGAAACAATCATCATTTATCAAGATCAATTATCAATGAAATAAACATAAAAAACGAAATTCTAACGTCCATATACAAATCACTATAAAGACATAAGCAATGATTTGTTCAAGTGCATTACTTGTATTCAAAATAAATAAATTATTTTAGAATTATTTTTTCTGCAAAACTCTTCTCACAAAAATAAATTTAGTTTGTAACTTGTTAGGACTGTTAACATAAACTCAAGGAAATATTTTTTTAAATAAATATTGTTTTAAATTAGCAATAAGTTACCTTTCAAATATTCCTTCCTGAATAATTCTAATAACATCTAATAATTCTGTATACAATATTACGAATATTTTAGCATGTAATATTAGTATTATAATACATAATTATAAATTAATGTATATTGATAAGATATAATACATCGATATACTTAAAAAATAATTTAATTCTGGATTTTAACAAAAAAAAAAATTAATTTTCTTAATAAGAATAATGAACAAAAAATCAGCTATTAAATATTTTTTGTGAAAACATTATCGCAATGCTTTTCAAACTAACTGTATATGGACAATTTTAATTCTAATATTAATCTTTAATTTTGGTTTCATAAACAGGAAAACGAAATAATATTGTATATAATATGGTGTCTAATAATGTATATAATATGGTATATAATATTACATACAATATTATAAATAATATATTATAATTAATATAATATAATTTTATAAATAAGCGTTTCATTTATAAAATTTTAAAGCGTATTTCATTTGAATGCGCAGTCACTGAGATTATGAGTCACTTATATTTCATTAAGTTATATACATTTCAGTATCAAAAAAAAATAATAATAATAATAAATAACTATTACGATAATATAAATCTGAACAGATTTCTGATTCATAAAATTAATTATATGAATTTTTAAACAAATCATACTCACGTAAGAAAAAAAATCAGACTTGTTAGCATCATCACTATTTTTACTACTATTATTATTATTTGGCAACGTTATGTAAAAGATAGAAAAAAAAAATATTTGCAAATATCGCCAAAGTTCGATAAGTTTCGCCAAATATACTCCTTTACTGAAATGATGAATAAACTCATTTTATGCAGTAAACTCTGGAATAATGCAAATCAATTGAAAGTAAAGAAAAGTGTTTTTTACAGTGACAATTTGTAAATAAAACATCCAAAATAAAAATGCAATTTTTTTATAACCATTTTAAAATAATTTTTAATAAATCTTTTTATTTTTTATTTTTCATAATTCAAGCTTTCAGAAATACGGTTAATTACATTGTGTAAATATTATGGTTAAATTAAAAACATGAATTTTCATTACTTATACCGATATATATTCCATATATCATTTTAATGTATTTTTAAATTTCATAGCAGTGAACTGAAATTTGAAAAATGAAATTAATTTTTTAAAAATTTCACACAAATTGCATGAGCGTCTTAAGCATGCGCAGCATTACAGCCATTACTTCGCTTAAAACAAATAACTCTTAAACCAATCAATGAGAAGAATCAATATCTTGGCATCGAGCACGGTAAAAAAGTAACCTTTTTCGATCTTGTGTGAATAATAAACACCAATGAAACCTATAAATACCTTTGCAAGTGAGGTGTTATTTCAGATTTCAAATTCGAATCTTCCTTTCTGTAACGGGTGACTTTCGAATATTTCTACAATGTCCAATCAATTTGTGATTCCGTCCATGCTGTCCAATGACTGGTGGAAGGCATGGGACTATCCCGAGAGGATCATGGACCAGTTTTTTGGAATGGAAGTAGGCGACAGCGATCTCCTGGCCCCCCTGAAATACCGTGGCTACATGATCCAGCCACGAACCCAAGCCAGCATCGCCAAATCCGGGGAATCTGAAGTCAAGAACGACGACAAGAAGTTCCAGGTGTCCCTAAACGTGAAGCACTTCAAGCCCGAAGAACTGGAGGTCAAAGTGGCGGATAACTACATAGTCATCCATGGTAAACACGAAGAAAAAGGCGCGGAAAATGACAGCTTCTGTTCCCGCGAGTTTACCCGACGGTATATGTTGCCCAAAGAATGCGACTCCGAGACGGTGACCTCTTCCATGATTTCCGAAGGAATCTTGATCATTTCTGCGCCTAAAAAGAATGTAGAACCAACTCCAGAAAAGGTACGGAAAGTTCCCATTGAAATGAGTGACGAATCGATGCCTAAACTTGTAGAAAACAAGGAAACTTCAGGTTAAGTAATCGCATAACTATTAATGTGACTGTTGAACAGTTATCAATTTAAACTAACGTTCCAAGTGTGTTAAATTCTATATTTTAAAGTTTTTGTAACTTTAAAGAATTCTCTGTGTAAAGCCTCGAATTCAACTTTGAATGTGTAGCTAATAATTGTATTTGTGTTTTGATATTAAATAAAGTCTGTTATTGCAAACTTTTAAGGTGTTGTTTTTGAAAATTTGCGATAAAAAAAAACCTCTTTTAATACGTATATTACATTTCCATTATGTAATATTTACTTGTGGGGGAAATTGTTCTTCAATATTCTGAACGTGAGTAAAAGTAACCAGGTCAAATAGTTAGTTCTGCAATAGTTTTTGCATAAATCCAAATTTTCTAGAGGGAGGCAGATGAATGGACGGCACTTGCAAATCGAAAATGTGACTGATATACGCTTTTGGATTGGTTTGGGTTGTAGCCCTAGGGTCATTTTTAGCCTACTCTAGGCTAATTGCACCGGGACCTACAGTGTAACGTGGATTACTACTGCTACACATAACTGTGTCTAGAGCAGAATTGCCTCTTTTACAGTTTAGGAATGATGTTGGTGACAAGTCCAATTGGCCCTTGTGACGCTTTACTATCATGAGATCGGGACCTACAGCTTAAAGTGGATTCCGAACCACTACAAACATCCATGGCACTGCTGGGATTGGAATCCAAAATCTGTGGTACAGAGAGTTGGTCATTAGGTCCCAGTGTAATGTGGATTTAGAACCATTAACAAACGTCCATGAACCCGCCAGGATTCAAAGCTGAAGCCTGTGGTACCAAAAGCCAGAGTGCTAGCCAATTGGCCATCAAGCCGCTTCGCCTTTTGAAGTCTTCGTTTCATGTCTAGAAAAAAGGACTTCTATTAGTTATATTTAATGAAGAGTGAATAGCCTCCATTTTAAACGTTAAGGTATTCACTGGTATTGCTTTAATAATGACGTCCCTCTTACAATGGTAAGATAAATGCATCTACATCTAATTTCTGTTAATTTTCAAATCTTCTATAGTCAAATTCTCCAACTTCATTGAAAAAAAAATCCTTGGTCATAAACTTTGAGAGTTGATAACGACAAGACATGTAATTTATTTCTATTTACGGTTAAAGTAGTTTCTTTATTTAGCCAATTTGACCCCCCAGGCTGCTGTTTTAAAGTGACACTTTTTCAACCTTAAGTAGATGCCAATTGCAAGTCTTTTATATTTATCAATTTTCTTTGTTTATGATCAAACCTTTCCTACGAAATTGGATAATTTTACTATAGAATATTTGAAAATTAACCTAAATCGGATATTAATACGTCAATCTTATCTTTGTAAGATTAAGGCATTTATTGGAATTGCTTGAATAATTACTTTTAAGTTTAAAAAACACTTATAAATTTCATATTCATTAGGCTGTCTGATAGCTAATTGGCTAGCGCTCTGGCCTGTGTTGCTTCAGGTTCGAATCTTGACGATGTTTGTTAGTGGTTCGGGATCCACGTTAAACTGTAGGTCTCGGTCTAATTATCCTGAAGTGTGCCCAAAATGACTGTAGAGTGAAAAACCAAATAAAATTACCATAAAACAAATTGTTTCGTATTAAAAAAATCTATAAACTTTGAATCGATGTCTATTTTATAACATGTTTTCCTTTTGAAAATTGAATTCCTCGAATTTTCTAATACAAAGAAACCCTTATCAACATTTTAGAATGAATTGGGCAACTTAAAAATATTGGAAGATCTTATTTTAACTATCGAAATGATATTTAGCAAATTGAATAAAAATGTGTGATTTCGAAAAAATTCGGTCATGATGAATTCTAACTTTAATAATAATAAAAAAAAATAGAATATTCTATTGTAATACCACGTAAGTCTGTTGTCAAGATAGCTATACTCAAGTTGGAGAATTTGTCATTTTAATTGTATTATAATTCTAGATTATTATACGTGTGTATAAATCGCCATATAAAGTTTAAAAAAAAAAGATGAAGTTTACTTGTTGAATCTAAACAAGTACTTACTTATTTTCCAAAAAAAAAAATTGCTTAACATATTTTTAAATATTTTGAACAACTTTTGAATATTCATTTTTCAAAAAAAAAAAAAAAATTAGGTTGTAATTAGATAGAAAAAAATACTCTAGTTTTATTTTGTAAATAAGTCGAATGATCTTGTTTTCCCATTCCTTGAATGTGACTTTTACTTTTTTCATTATCATTCTAAATCGCTTTTGGCGAGATCTTTTCCTATTCTAGTGAACACCTGCATTTTCTTCCACCAGATGGCTCTAGGCGGAAACGTTTTGATCACGTGGTCCTTGTCGACAAGTCAACAGCATCCAAACGATTTCCCATTCTTCTCACTGATTCATGGGTTCCAGAAAGATTCGCATGTTTATTCAGAGAGGTCTTTATGATTATTGTTTTTTATTATTATTATTCACTGCTGATTTTTTTCAATGAGACAGCGATATGAAATGCGATAGACAGATTATTCAGGTGTGATGTTCTATGTTGGTGTGTGAATAACATTTAATTTAATCAGACTTTGTCGTACCACAAACATAATCCATATTGTTCATTTCAAATACTTTTGTTAGTTCATTAACCATGATGATGAGTAAATTATTAACCAATCCAAATTCATTTTTTTTTTCACTTCTGAGTAGGATTTTTCTGTAGGTAGCGATTGCGTAATTGCTCTTTTATATAATTTTATGTACTACGATCTTTACTAATGGATTTAGAAGAATTCGTGAACTAAATTTAATGACATAATTAATTAATAAATTTAATGAATTCATATCTATAAAAACAGCTTTGCATAATGAAATAAATATTTCTTTATGCAAATCTGTTTCAAGTTATAAAAACTTCAAAGATGCTTGCAAGCTATAAAAACTTTAAAGTAGTATTTACATTCACTTAAAAGACATTCTAGTATTCTAAATTTTCATACAAAATAATATATGTCCTATAAAAAATAATAACAGTTTAACAAGTATCTATAGATAAGCTTAAGACAAGCTATAGAAAATCATACATTTTAAGCACAAAGATGTCATATTTGCAAAAGATTACACATAATACATATGAAGCATACACAGAAAAAAATATTTAGTAATCTTTTTTTCTGTGTATGTCTAATGTAGTCTAATGTATGTCTAATGTAGTGTAATCTTTTCTTCTGTGTATGTGTATGTTCTGCATTGCGGGACGGACATCCCATGAGTAGTCTACTCAAATATGGAGGGAAAGGGGCGGCCACTGTTGTGATGGACCATCCGTAGGTAGAAGTCAGACTTGGCTAAGTGTCACTGAAGAAGGAGAGCAGTGCCTTCCGGGAGGACTTTTAGTGGGAACTACCTCGTATTTGATTATCGTATGGGAGAAACCCAGAAAATTCTCACAAGGTAGTCCGACTCACGAGGCAAGAGGCTGAATATCATAAACGCCATCGAGTCTCCTCATTTCTCAAAACAGTTGTTATTGTAGATTATTACGGAGATCCTTGGCCGCGTAGCGGCCACTAGCTTCTTTATAAAATGTTGAAACATAGCTGTGGTCTCATGCCCTTTGAGTTAATAAGAAAAATAGATAACTAAATGCCCTTTTTTTTTTTTAAAGAGAGTTAATTATTTAATAAAATTATAAAATGAAAAATAACAAAAATTTCAAAAATTTAGATGTTGATGAAATCAGTTGCATGTAATAAAACAGAATGAGCAAAGGTCAAATTAGGAGAAAAGCGAACTTTTTTCATCTAGGCAGTTGTAAGGAATTAATTTAAAATATTTAGAACAATGCGAGGTCTTTTGCTATGTTTGCGAGAATAAATATCATAATCGTAATTTTGTAGGATATTTAATACAGGGTTATTGATGTTTCGCATATCATTATAGAATTGAGTAGAAATTTTGTGAACAAATTGTCTTAAACTTGGAATCGAGAGAGCTCGTCTAATAGCGTCATTACGAAAGTACCAGGATGAATTCGTTAACATTCTGAGAGTTTTGTTCTCAAGCCTTTGAATAATTTCAAAATTTGTACGTGCAACGGAACCTCAAACTGGGCTTGCATAAGCTAATACTGGACGAAGATAAGAGATATATATTATAATTTTGAGATTAAGAGGTAAAGCTGAATTTCTATTGATAAAGGATAGAGAATTCTAAATTGAGTATTGAATTTATTTCTAAGGTTGTAGATATGCGATCTGTAGTTAATTCTCGAAACAGTGTATACAAAAAAGCCGCTGGCCCATGCTCATGAGGCGCACTTTGCCACTGAACCATGAGCGGGCATATTTTTTTCTTATTAGAATAGCCTTTATAAGATCTTTTTTCTTTGTTGGCGGCCGGATGGACAGTTGGTTAGCGCCAGCCACCTGTCCATCCAGAGTCCTGTCGGTATTTGAAAACCCGCTTTAAAGTGTAGGCCCTGGTCAAATAAGCTAACCTGTGGAAAAAAGACCGTAGAGCTACAAACTAAATTTTTCACAGTATTATCCGTATAGAATTAAATATAAAAAAAAAAATAATGTTTTGGAAAAAAAATATTTTCAAAATTTCTATTTTTAGTGATTTTTTGCATTCTATTTAAAGGAAAAATATATTGTTTTTGAATGAAAGTTACAAAATCTGACTATTTCGTATTATTTAAGCATCAACTTCAAATGAACCTATTCATCTTTACACTAGAACCCACGAATGCCTGTTACCATTAAGCAAAGTGTTATTTAAGCAATTGAATTATTTCATCCTTCCTTTAGTATTATATGGAATAGTTTGGACAACAATTAGTGTTTACGGATCTAAGAATTATGTTAATGCACCATTAGCATCTTGAAATAACAAATGTTGTTTTCTACAACACCACTGTTCCATTAATTGGCTAGACATTTTCAAGGTTTAAATGACATAATTTTTCGGTTAATAACAAAGCAATTAAATTAATATTTCAAATTGATAAATAGTAGCTTCCGTCTTTAAATTGACAGGTGAAGCTCAAATACAGTCAAAACAAGTTGAAAGCTAGTCAACCTTTTTTGAAAGCTACGGTTGCAGGGACTATTTGCTGTGATTTTATTGAATAGAATATAATGATTTCTTTATCACAACAACATGTTTATATCATTCGTCCCAATTTCAAATAAAAAAGAAATAAAATTTGGTGTTTTGCATTACAATTTGATTGGAAAATATTCCACGCGTTTTACGTGATTGGCAACATTTTAGCCCTGTTGGCGCAAATGCTGGCGGTATTTTTAAATTAACGCCAAGTTGTTATGTTTTTTTTTTTTTTTTTTTCATTTCGATTTGCATACGGGTTTAATGCATACGAGTTACAGTTCTTAACGAATTTTTATATTCAATATTTATATAATCTTCTTAACGAATTTATAATTTTTTTTATAATAATATCTTTACCACAACAACGTGTTTATATCATTCGCACCAATTTCAAATAAAATAATAAAATCAGGTGTTTTACATTACAACGATTTGACAGGAAATTATTCCACTTTTTTGCCTGCTTGGCAACATTATCGCTCTTTTGGCGACATGTTTATACTAACGACACGATTTTTTTCATTTCGACTTATATACGGGTTTGAGTTTTGGTTACATATTTTTGAAGAAAAAGCACACTCTCGGTTTATATTCGGAAATATGCGGTAAATTTCAAACTTATACTATTTCAAACAGCTATCTATAACTGTTGGTAAGATAAAACGTTGTTATTTATCCCACTTGGTAGCCAAGCTCACGAACCCGTATGGACTCATGGTTGAAGGGTAAGCTTTTGTTGTGATGGAGCACCCGTAGCTAGAAATCTGACTTGGCCCCGTGACGCTCTTACAGTCATATGAGACCGGGATCTACTGCTCAAAGTGGATTCCGAACCACTACAAACATCCATGGCACATCTGGGTTTCGAATAAGACACCTCTGGTACCGAGCGCCAAACAGTCGTAAATTCAGACCCAGATAAAACAGTGCACTGTTATTGTAACTATAAAAATTAAAGTAGATCTCTTAGTCACTATTCGCTTTCACGGGAATTTTAAATAAAATTAAAATTAAATAGATTTTATTTTATAAATGTTCATTTGCATTTAAATGAACATCGTTATTTATTAAAGTTCATTTTTGTCATTCTTATTAATTTTCATCTATAAATAAAAAAATTCATTAAGAAAAAAAATAATATTTCTTAACGAATTTTTATATTCAATATTTATGTATTTTTCTTAACGAATTTTTATATTCAATATTTATGTATTTTTCTTAACGAATTTATAATTTTTTAATAATGATTTCTTTATCATAACAACATGTTTGTATCATTTGCCCCTATATTAAATAAAAAAAAAAAAAAAAACTCTGGTGTTTTACATTACAATGATTTGACCGGAAAATATTCCACCTTTTTTGCCTGCTTGGCGACTTTCGCACTTTTGGCGATATGTTTAAACTAACATCATGATTTTTTCCCCCATTTCGGCTTATATACGGGTTTTGAGTTTTGTTTACATTTTTTGAAGAAAAAGTAAACTCTCGCCTTATATTCGTAAATATGCGATAAATTTCAAACTTATACTATTTTAACTAACTATCAGTCAAATTTTTAAAAGATCAAGTTGTATACTATTTATTTTAACCATAAAAATTAAAATCGATCTTCTAGTCACTATTCGCTTTCACTCTAACTTTAAACAAAATTTAAATTAAACTAGCAGAATCTGGAATACGTTGTCCTGCAAAAAAAAAAAAAAAAAAAAAAAAAATGCATTGTTGAAAACTACACATCGCGAATATATTCTCCATGTTCCAATATAGGTGCATACTCATTTTCATGGATATCGTTTGAACAGTCTATAAGACGAAATGCTGCAGCACCCTCTGGTGGCAAGTAACAATAACGTGGATAGCACCAACCTATTTTCCATACTCGAATATCTATTATCACCAATTTTCATAGCGATTAGTTGAACATTATAGAAGTTGAAGTTGCAGCACCCTCTGGTGGCGACTTATACCAAATAGGTCAAGTCGTTTAAGAGGAGTTCCGTAACAAACGCACGTACAGAAAAATTCGATTGTAGCACCACCTATCTGACCCAATTGTGAATCTAAACCATACAAGGACCCAATCAAACACACACAAAAAATTTCATCAAAATCGGCCGAGCCGCTTAGGCGTTCATTGACAAACGCACGTACAGGAGAACAGGATTGTAGCGCCACCTACCGGATCCAATTGTGAATCTAAACTATACAGGGACCCACTCAAATGTACCCAAAAAATTTCATCAAAATCGGCCAAGCCGTTTAGGAGTAATTCAGTCACAAACACACGTACAGAAGGACAATATACAGGGTGGTTATTATTAAAGACCCACTTTCAAAATGCTGTAAAAAAAAGAATCACTCGTCACAATTTGAACTGAAGAAAAGGGGAACGGTATGTCATCAAAAATAAAAAAAGTTCCAAAAAAGATTCTACCGATGTTTTCCATCCAGTGTGTTATGTCTGTGTCTTGGTGGATGGGATTTCTACTCACAGTGTCACAACTGTTAAATGACTTGGAAGTCCTTTTTCCGTCAAAAAACCGAAACAATCAAGCACACTGAACGCTACAGTTGGTTGAATGTGCAACTCATGCCAAATACGTTATCATTTCGATTCAAAATATCACTGGCAGCCTAATTCACTTTCTTTAAGACGTTTACAGCGCCATCTATTAATACACCTTGGAACTTTTTTGATGCCGTACAGTTTCTCCTCCTTCAAGTATCTTTAGTTCAAATTTACTCATTGTGACGAGTGGTTTTTTTTACTGCATTTTCAGAACTTTAATTATAATCACCCTGTCTATAACAAGTAATATAAAAAAAAATTAAGTTAATTCCTACTTTTTAAGTTGAAATTTTCTTCTTCCATCTGGCGCCATCTGTTGGTAGACACTGAAACTTAAAACTAAAATTAATTAATTAACCTTAATTAATGAATTAATATTTGATAAAACTATAACATCCACTACAAGTTAAAAAAAAATGTATTTGAACTTGAGTGGATGAATAAAAAGTATTTTAAGAACGATTGAAAATTTGAACAAGATATATATAGGGAGAGTGTGAACTAATAGTAGGAATAGAAAAATAGATTTTATTTCATATATATTTGCATTTAAATTAACATCATTATTTATTATCATTAATTTTTGCCATTCTATTAATTTTCATATATAAATTTTAAAAAATCATATTTTGCGTGTTACTTAATCATGAACGTCATTCATACAAATTTTCTTTGCTGCCAGAAATTTAAGCCTAATCTCACGCACTATAAATAAAAACGTATCTGATTTCAATGTTTAGAAAAACAGTTCGAAAAGAACTTGAAAAATATGCGATAAAAACCGGGAGAAATGCTTTCTGGAAAGACTGGATCAATTATCATCGATTCAGTTTTATCGATATTGTTTAAATGGGATGGTTATACTCTGACGGACTGTTATTGAAAAAAGGAAACAAATCATCAATTATCGCGGTCATAAAATGGAAAGAGCAAGATTTATACATATTTAGAAATTGAATGAAATCGTAACACTTAAAGAGCTGAAACAGCAGCAGAAATGTCCGGTTGCAATTTATTTTCAAGTGTCGGCTCTGAAAAGATTATCGCTTCTGACTTCTCCCCAAAATATGCTCTTTCATTTTCATGATGAAAGCTCAGAACCCGCGGTTGTAAATATGTCATCGTGGGTGATAATGGGTTAACATCTCAGATTCCATAATCTGTGCAACGAGAAATAGATGCGTGTGATTTTTATAAATAAGTGTATTGGAACTCAAAAATATGTCGCTACTGAATATTAATATTATTATTCTCTAAAAAAACTCAGGGAAAAAGAGTGTTTTTTAATAATTTTACCCAAAAATGTTTTATCTTGTTTAAATTATCAGTGGTGTAACGTCTCGGCCTATATTAGACCTATAACGGCTTCAAGAAGACAGACACTTTCAGGTTTATGGGAACACTTTAATTTTTATTTACAAGCACTATATATATATATACAAATAATGTACTCTGGGCTATTATACAAAGAAATTAAATATGCAAAGTTGATCACAAATGCACGATTTAATTCAAAAATACAGTTCACTCCAAGAACAAAGATTTTCAGATTTCTCATGACTACGTTGAATCTGAAACACTCTGTCTGCGGCAGACCTTACTTATCACACCACGTGATACATGAAACCACAAGGGGTTTACTTTGAAAAAAGGCTGAATGTCTAATGCCGAAAGTCATTTAAGGACATTTACCATCGCTTCAGGGCTATTTACTATTTACTTAAGGAATTTACCATCACTTCGGAACTATTTATTTACTTAAGTACATTTACCATCCCTTTAGAGCTGCTTATTTACTTAAAGTCATTTACCATCACTTCAGGACTATTTAATATTTACTTAAGAACATTCACCATCACTTCAGGACTATTTATTTATTTAAGGACATTTACCATCACTTCAGGACTATTTACTTAAGGGCATTTACCAACACTTCAGGACTATTTACTATTCACTTAAGACCATTTACCATCATTTCGGGGCTGTTTACTACTTACTTAAGGACACTTACCATCACTTCAGGACTAATCATTTAAGGACATTTACCAACATAAAGACTGATATGTAATAGCTTCTTTGTTACCCAGAGGAATCACAAAGAACCTGAGTCCATATTGTGGCACTCTAATTTAGAATGAATACCTTGAGGCGACCTCTAGGAGCTTACAGCATCCTCCTAGATGCCAACAAAAGGAATATGGGGTCGTGATATCACTCAAAAGATTTTCGGTTGACATTACTTGTTGGGTTTAAGACTATTAACTTCAGGCATTTTCTGCCATGTAGTATTGACTATTTTCAGCTACACATATGGAAGTTTACTTAATTTGTAATTATATGCATATGCTTCACTGCAGTTTGTATAATTAATATTGCTTAAGAGGTTATTAAACCCAGTTCATCAAAGAATGGCAAATTTACCATTTTTATTATGTTAATTAATATTGCTCTAATGATATCTGGAATGACAATTTACAGACGCGGTAGCATTCCCAGAAAACCCGATGCTACGTAAGTGTAAGAGTTGTTCATTAAACGATGAGTTGTTCGTTAAACGTTCATTAACTATTGTCAAAAACAGTTGCTCGAATTGCGGTCCACGAGATGTGTCGCAAACCTCACTTCTCCTGCGCATTGAATTCTAAATATTCTGGAATATTCCAGCCATGTCTCGAGCTTCTCCGAACGCCACTGCACAAAAGGCATCCGATTTAAAAGCGGTAAAGGAAGAATTGATTGCTCGTTAAGAGAAGGTTTAATAGTTATCAAGGAATTCTCATTTTTCATTTGATACCTAAATTGTAATTAATATAAATAAAAATTATTTTTATTGTAATTAAAAATCCACCGAAATTACCTGTTTCTTCTACTAAACTACTATGCGTGAGTCCGTCTGATTTGGTAGTTTGGTAATTTTACAAACTGTAGGTGATTGGACTATAGGCAATCTCTCGATGGTGTCATATACCAGTGTTTTGATAGGCCCTCAGATGAATAAATCAATTCATAATCTCCGATGATCGAGTTGGCCAATCCACCGGAACACCACGTTCGATGCATTATTAGCCAAAATGCAACATTTAGTAGGTTAAGAACGTGTAAAGAGTTTATAGCATTATTGGATAAGTTCCTCGAACGATTCGATCGCTCATTACATTTCATAAAACCAGTATGTTCCATCCTACAACCGTTTCTTCAGTGCTTGAAATGAAGAGCCTCTTTCTGTTCTTTTCTTTTCTTTACACTTCAACCTCGTACCTTAGGTGATGCGGCCCTCTACCAGTTTAAAAGATGAGGGTGGAGCATTAGTGGGCCTCACCTCCCCTCACCCCTGTACCTAAGGTTATGCGGTCTTCTACCAGTTAAAAAGGTGAGAGTGGAGTGTCTGCCTCATGTCTTCCATGAACAGCCCACTGATGTGTGTTGAGGAGAGGAAGTATCTTCTAATAAGACTTTATCTGTCGCGTACTTGCATGTGGGACAAAAACCCGGAAACACCCAACCACCACCCTGACAATCGATGCGAGATGCTTTACATTGTCAAAATCGCCATCGAATCTCCTCTTTTTCTGAAAGCAACAGCGCTCCAACGGATTCAAAACTATCGTGCTCATGCAACGCGACCTACAGCATCAAATCATATCATATCATAGAATTTCCGTGTGGTTTCGAGTCTTATATTGCTACACTGCACATCCTAGAAGTTGATCATTCTGATGAGGAAACAAAATACATAATCTTGTCTAAGTGCAATAGAATCTCATTGGAAAAGTTATAACAAGCAGCTTTAGCCGCGTCCAGACGGGAGTTTACCTTGCGAACATATTATAAACCGGTTTGGCAATACCCTCCAATAGATTCATGTGTCTCTGCCCCTTTCCGACCAGCTGTAAGTGACAGCCAGAAATAACATGGGCTGTCTTTCGCATTCAGGAGACGCTGGAGCAAGATCGTTTCGGGGTTGACTCGACTCGACTCTTATTCTCATGTGGACACCACTTTTAATGGAGAATGTAAGTAGATAAATGTATAACTTCTTTCTCTTCAATCTTTTTCTATCGTTACAGTACACATAATCTCCACTTACCAGTATCTTTTATTTACACTTACTAGCTTTTTCAGATCAACAACAACATCTTATTTTATTTAAACAATGATTATCAAAAACATGGCTGTGTGATAATATCGTTTAAAAATATTCAAAAAAGCAAGGAGAAACAACATCTGTATCAGTTTTATAGGAGATGCTGACGGATTAACTGCGTTTTATCTTTGTATAGGAATCCCGATTGATATAAGCTACGTTTTAATTCGTTATTCATATATCGAGCTTTCTTTCTAATAAAAGTATTATTTTAATCTATTGTAACGGGGTTCCATCTTTTGATCGGTGACCATGCACACTTTTTGATCGATAATTTCATCTTCTGATCAGTAGTTTCGATTTTTTTTTGATGGATAGCCTTTTATCGTCTGATTGGAAGCCTTTAATCTTTGATCGATAGCGCCTGCATCTTTTTAATGGTAATATTTTCTGATCATTAGCTTTGCTTTTCTGATCGGCAGCCTTTTATACTCTGAAGGGTAATTTTATTTTCTGATCGGTAATCATTAATCTTTTGATTGGTAGCCTTTTACACTCTGATGGATAATTTTAATTTCTGATCGGTTATCTTTAATCTTTTGATCGGTAGCCATGCAACTTTTGATCTGTAATATCTTCTTATTAGTAGCGTAAGTTTTCTAATTGGTAGCCTTTTATTTTCTGATGAGTAATTTTATTTTTGGTAGGTAGCCTTTTATATACCGATGAGAAAATTTGAAAAATAAAATCATTTTGAACAGGATTTCATCTTTTGATAGGTAGCCATGCAACTTTTGATCGGTAATGTCAAGAGATGTCGTTTTGTAGAGTAAGTTTTCTGATTGATAACCTTTTATTCTCTGATGGGTATTTTTTTTTTTTTTTTTTTTTTGGCCTTTTAACTACCGATCAAAAAATTTTTATTTAAATAATTTTTAATAGACTTTCATCTTCTGATAGGTAGCCTTGCATCTTTAGATCGGTAATTTCATTTTCTCATTGGTAGCTTTTCATTTACTGATGGGTAGTCTGATGGGTACTGATGGGTAGTCACCAATGAATGTCATGTTTCATTGACGTATGCAACAGCTTACTGACAAGCGAAGAGGGAAGGATGTTGCCTTGCGGGAGGACTTTTGTGATAGCTGCCCTAAATTGTGAATGTCCCATGGGAGGAACAGCTAATCTGAAGAAAAGTTTACTCATATTGTCCCAACTGCTATCCTTTCTACTCTTTTCTGAAAGCGGTGATCAAACGCCACCAGTGGATTCAAATACTAGCCCTCCTGCCCGGTTAGCAAAGTACTGATTTGGTTTGGTTTGACGCTCTGGTCCTTTTTTGCCCACTTTAGGTATATTAGACCGGGACCTACGTTTTAAAGTGGATTCCGAACCATTAACAAACATCCATGCCACCCACGGCCAGGATTCGAACCTGAAGCCTATGGTACCAAAACCTATGTACTAGGCAAGGAGTCACGCTATACCATATTATTGCACTTTTAATTTACCAATTGGAAAGAAAGACTCAACAAAAGTTTATGTAAACTTGTACAAATATCAGGAAAACATTGAAACAACCTGTAAATAAACTTTGGTTTCAAGAATTGAATAAAAAGGCAATTTGGCTATTTTTTTTCTCAATAGAAATATTTATTTTGGGAGTTTTATTTCTTCACGCGATATCGCCGGCGGGTTTCAAGTAGAAATCTACGGTGCATTTTGAAAGGATTACTCCGAATTAAAGGAAGCGAGCTGACGTAAGTAATGCAATTCAAATGCGATGATCCCTTTGAAAGTCGGCAATCACTGGAAGGAAATTGGCGACCATTTTTCAGATTGGCTGTGAAAGCAATTTCCGCTGGAAACTCGGCGCGTGCTTGGCGTCATTTGTTAAGTCCACCTCAACAGAGAGAAGCGGTTTTGCAGATATATCAAATGATTTAATAAAGAAAAAAATAGGAGTATTCCGTTAAATTAAATGAAAAAAGTTGTAAAAAGTTTTCTTAGTAACATGCCCGAAAATTTTTTTTTTTTTTTTTTTTTGTTTATTTGAAGGAAGAGAAAAATAGAGAATGTTTTCGTTCACTTTGGCACTTTTAATTCTGTTTGACGTGGTTTTGATATCTCTAAACACAACTTTTTTTAATGTCGCCGAGAGGTAGCTTCAATCGCCAAATACAGCTTAATATAGTACGCTTTTATTTCTTTAATTTATATTTTTTAAGTTTATAAAAAAATAATAATTTTAAATCAAATGAGTTACGCATTTTATGAAAATGAGTATTTCATTTTTGTAACTATTGATAGTGCTGATGTGTTACGTCGTCGCCAAAAGCCATACGTGGTTAGGGTTGCCGTCCAATTAGAAACTCAAATAGTATTTTGGCGTAAAGTTGGCAACAAATATAATTGCTAAAAAATTTTCAAATGCTTTATTTTCGAAATTATTTATATTCCTGGTTAGCTGTTTCGTCACCAAAGCGAAACATCTGATTTTGACGAAATTTGAGCCCGGTTAATGGAAAAGTATCAAAACGTGCACTAGAAATAATAATAGAAAATCGTAAATAATGAACGTTACAGGAATTTTTCCTTTTCGGCTTATATACGGGATTTGAGCTTTGAGTAAATTTTATGTAAGAAAAACGCAATTAGGGCTTTTACACAAATCGAAATTTTTTTTTTTAAATGGAACATATTTTTGCCAATAAATATCGCTGAGATACAAAATAATACCTATATTTACTTACCCTGCATTAAAATTAGCTCGTTAGCAGATGAGATCTTTTTTCAATAGCGAACTGATTGTAATGCAATAAATATATATATTCTATATGCAAAAAAATTCAAAACATTGTATAAAATATTTTTTCTAACAATCAAATGTTTTATATTCTTATTAAATTAAAGATGAACTACGTTTCCTGGTTTAGTATTTTGTTAAAATCTCGAAATATTTTTAAAAAATTACTAATTATATTTTTAAAGTAAAATGGGCATAAGGTTACAAAGCATCGGTGGGCTCCGGTATGGACATACCCTTCTTCCATTAACAAGAACTGCGGCCCGGTGCTAGCATATGTGGCCCGGTATTTCTTCTCTAAAGGCTCATGCCCACCGAGGCGAGAAGCATTTAAGCGTGAAGAATTGACCAATCACTAGACTTACCATGTTCGCCTGAAACCGGTTTGAAATGCACCGCTTCGAGTTGACCCACTTTCAACTCGAAGCGGAACTTTACCAGGCGTAATGCTATTTCTGACGTTTCGCTGTGAAGGGGCCGAAAATTTTTTCTCGCCTGCCGCGTGAATCTTCACGTCTCTCGCCTCGGTGGGAACGAGCCTTAAAGGTTTGGTTTGTTGCTCTACGGTAATTTTTTGCTCGCTTTGGGCTAAACAGACCGAAACCTGCAATTTAAAGTGGATTCCGAACTACTCACAAATATCCATGTCACCGCCAGGATTCGTACCTGAAAGCCTATGATACCAAAGGTACCGCTACTGACTTGGCCACCAGCCGCAAAGGGTGGGTTAGCCATTGGTAGCCACTCGACCACCAGGCCTTCTCTAAAGGGGAACCTTATCTTTCGCTAAGTTAGCTTATAAGTCAAGTCATACGATAAGTAAAAAAAGAAAAGGACGTCTTTTTTTTTTCTTTTAAAAACTCATATTTGAGGAAGGACTAAGACCCAGGAAAGAATATGGATTGTAATTTACTATAAAGTTAAACATTTAAATTTTAAAGAAATTCAAATATTTTATGCGATGTTTTTTAATTTATCGCGAAATAAAGAGATAAGCGTTTTCATCAACAATGTACGAGGCTAGATAACGGTTCACTATCTACGTTATTATTTATTTATTTATTTATCATGCTAACCTTTGTTGTCTATCAATATGTTACAAATTTCCAAATGTTTGTTCCTAGAATTCATTGAGCATTTTATGGAATTGCCAAAATACATGCTCCATTTTAAAAATGTGCTCTTCGAAGTATCTGCAACTGCCGTTAGATAACGCATTAAATAGCACAAACATAGTTATATCAATATAATTTTGAACGATATTTTCTGTTATTATTAAAAGTTAATAATCATAAAACGTTTACCAATCTCGGCTTCAAATTGAGCCAAGAATTAAAACATCTCATCATTATCAATGGTGCAACAGGCCCATGGTGAGCAAGGCCGTCTGCCCATTGGCAGATTTCAAAACAGGAGATGTTTTTTTTTCTTTTTATGGGGGAGGGTTGTCAGCCGTACGCCCAATAGACATATTAGACCGGGACCTACGGTTTAAAGTATATTCCCAACCACTACAAACATCCATGTCACTCAGTTAAATTTGATTCTCAAGTGCAGTTCACTCTAAGTACGAAAATTTTCAGATTTCTCGAGTCTACCGCGAATCTAAACCACCGGTCTGCGGCAGACCTTAATTATCACACGGCGTGATACACGAAACCACAAAGGGCTCACTTTGTAAACAGGTGGAAACTCCTGCCTTTTCAATCACTTTCGAGGAAAAGAGGAAAATAACACTTCTTTTCTACTCGTCTCACACTCGACAAAACACTCTTTTCTTCTTCTCCCAAAACCTCCTTTTAAGAAAATCCGTCAAGGGGGAAGGGGAGAGGGAGTCAACTTCCCTCACTTCTCATTAGAGTCGACACTTCCTCAGCTCATGGTCTGTCATCAATCTTGATGCAGCAACTTATGGCACAATCCATATTCCATCTGTAATTGTCAATAATGATTGTAATTGCCAGACAATCACTAATTTCATGAGGTCTCATTATCCATGACACTGATTACCTGCTATCAGATTTGAGTGACAGATTGTTCTCATTAGTACAAAACACGAATTGCATGCAATATAAATATCCACAACACTGCTGATCTGATGTCAAATTTTAGTGATAAGCTGTTATTATGTACTTGTTAAAGATTATATATTCCTCTCTTCTGGGAACAAAATGCCAAAACTCTTCTTGTGGAAAAATGCTATAATATAAATATTACAAAGAAGTAAAATATATGCATGTTCGAAAATTGTCAAGATTTTTTCCAGGGTTTATACGTATGACAATAGTTATAACCAAATAAAATTATTAAATGAACCTGTCACTCAAATCTGATAGCAGATAATCAGTGTCATGAATATATATATATATATATATATATATGCTCAAGGATTTTCAAAAATTTTTTCCATTTGTTAGATTATTTTCGAAAGTTTTGTATGCTTCCCGTAGCCTTCAAAGAACTATGTAACAAGTGGGCTGAAAGGTTCATAGGCTGATACATAATTGGTGCTACTAGTATTAAATCCATATGATTTTTAGTTAGCCCTAACCTTCAAACGACAAGTGTATAAATTTGACAGCTGTTGCACTATTAGTATGGGAGTTATAGCATTTTTAGTGAAGCAACTTTTGTTAGTTTGAAAATATGGATAAAAAGGAATTTCATGTGTTAATAAAGCATTGTATTTCGGCGAAAAAAATACTATTGAAGCCAAGGCTTGGCTAGATAAACATTATTAGGACTTTGCACCAGGAAAATCAACCGTAGAGAAGTGGTTTGCTAAATTTAAACGAAGCGAAATGAGCACCGAGGACGATGTACGCAATGGACGCCCCCAAGTGGCTGTTACCGACGAAAACATCAAAGAAATCCGCAAAATAATTTCTTATAACCATAAAGTGAAGTTGATTGAGATAGATGAGACCCTAAAGATATCAAAGGAACGTGTTGGACATATCGTGAATGAATATTTGGATATGAGAAAGCTCTGTTCAAAGTGGATGCCGCGCGAGCTCACAATTGATCCAAAATAACAACGAATTGATGATTCTAAGTAGTGTTTGGAGCTGTTCAATTGTAATAAACCCGAATTTTTGCGTCGATGTGTGACAATGGATGAAACATGGCTACATCATTTCACACCGGAGTTCAATCGACAGTCAGCCTAGTGGACTGCGCGCGATGAAAACTAAGAATGCTATAACTCACATACTAATAGTTCAACAGCTGTCAAATTTATACACGTGTCTTTTGAAGGTTAGGGCTAACTAAAACTCATATGGATTTAATACTAGTAGCAACATCTATGTGGCACCCTATGGACTTTTCATCCCACCTTTTATACTTCTCTCAAGATACTCGAATGATCCACAACATTTCGCATTGTGCAACAAACACCAATGACATCTGCAATTGAGTTTCCTCACAAGAGAAGCGGTGGATCCCCCTTGCTGTTGTTCCTTATCGTCCACATGAACACGAGCGGCAAAACTGGCTCCATGCCAGTTGGCAGAGGTGAACCGAGCCGGTGCGAGGAACTCTCCGCAGAACAACTGTCAATATTCCTCGGCCTTGCCCGCAGCCAGCCTAGCAACACAGCGCCGAATGGAATTAAAGCCTTATTTATAAACATTCCCAGAAATCTCGGAATAAATATTTCCGAACACCAAAACACATTGCGGTAAACTGTAAATATGCTCATCTGTCTCGCGAATCGTAAAAGATCGTCGGATTGATACATGTTGTTCTCTTCCAACCCTCGACTGGTGTTTACCGCTTTTTTACAAGCGGATTGATTGAGATTGCCTTTCGTAAACAAGGTCCTTTAGCGCGTTTGAGACTCTATTGACTCTTGACTGAAGTTTCCGTGTCATTGATTGCTTGCGCTGGATGTAATTTTAGTGTACTCATGTAGATCAAAACATTGGCCCTAATAAATGGAAAATTTCTTTAAATGTTGATAAGGCCGAAGCCGACTACTTGGTGCCGGCAGGTATCACTTCTGGGTAATTTCGCTCCAAATTGAAGTTGCAAATTAGTAAAAAATATTGCAGTATATAATTCATTATAAAATTCTCATTAAATGACGATTATAAAGTTTACCGGGTTCAAAGGTTTATAACAGCCAGAATTGGCCACTGATTAAATAAAAAAATTGAATTAATTTTAAAAGAATTTTCCGTGTTTAAAACAAAGAAATGCATTTTTAAAAATTAAAATCTGATTAAAAAAGCTGATACTATTAAAAGTAAAAGGCCATAGTGTCTGTTATAAGTACACCACGTAAATATGTCTTTTCAAAAATAAAAGCACTAAATTCTTAACTATCACCCTTACTAATCACTCTAAAGTTTTCAATAACTAGTTCGATGAATTGAAAATTTATATAAATGTAAATAAGACTGAAGCTGTTCTCTATTGGAAAATAAATGTAAAAAACCTGTGATTACGATCAACTATAATATTATACATTGGAAGAGTTAAATTAAATAGTTAGGAGTTATTCTGGATTAGCATTTAACTTGGAAACCATACTTTCTCTACACCAAAACCAATTTTCGTATTGCCTTCAGAAAACTCTGCCCACTTATAAATAGAAATTCGGGGCCTGATGACCGAGTGGTTAGCACTCTGGCTCTCTGTACCACAGGTTTCGGGTTCGAGTCCCGGTGGTGCCATGGATGTTTGTCGTGGTTCGGAATCCACTTTAAATCGAAGATCCCTGTCTAACAGGATTGTAGAGCGTTGTGGGGGTATTGTTACACAGCGTCCGTAGCTTATCTTCAAGTTACACGCACCTCCTGGATGATGCAAAGTAAGTAATGTCGGTGCGGCTCTTGTCTTAAGGCATCAAAGACAACTGTCTAAGTGTTTGCCAGCTGCCTTAGAACAAAAAATTAAACAACAATAATGTTGTCCCTTGGAATAGGCAAACTAAATATTTAGGAGAGCCTGAATGGCCGAGTGTCTAGGGCTCTGGCTCTCCGTGCCACAGTTTTCGGGTTCGAGTGCCCTTGTATGGGTCGACAAAAATGTGAAGCAGCAAAAATATGTAAAAATTTCTCAAGATGAGAGTTAGCCATTCAATTGATTAATCCAGTTCTTTTCAAATGACTAATCCAAATCTCTTGAAATAGCGAATTCTAATCTCTTTAATTGATCCAACCAAATTTCTTCCAATGAATTATCCAAATCTCTCCAAATGACCTATCCAAATCTCTTCAACTAATTAATTGAAATGCTTTCAATTTACCAATCCAAATCTCATGCATTGATTCATCCAAATCTCTTCAACTGATTAATCCAAATCCTTTCAATTTCTTTTCAATCCAAATAATTCAATCTCTTCAATCAACCAGTCGAAATCTCATCCATTGATCCATCCAAACTTCTTCAAATGATTCATCCAAATCTCTTCTGAACAAACCATATCTTTTCAAACGGCCAATCCAAATCTCTTGACCAAACCAATTCAATTCACCCATTAAAATTTTTTCAAATTATTCAACCATTCTCTTCAACTCACACCAAATCTTTTCAAATGACAAATCCAAATCTCTTCAACTGATCATTTCAAATCTTTTCAATTTACCAATTCAAATTACTTTCAATTTACCAATTAAAATTAATTAATTAATATATAATTAAAAGTTTAACATAAAAAATTAATTTTCATACAATCTAAAAAACAATTTATCAAAAATTAGAAAAAATAATAATTGTTAATTCTTTCAATCTTTTTTTACTGTAATTTTTATTATTATTTACTCAATTCCTACTATTAGTTCACACTCTCCCTATATATATATATATATATCTTGTTCAAATTTTCAATCGTTCATAAAATACTTCTTATTCATCCACTCAAGTTCAAATACATTTTTTTTTGAACTTGTAGTGGAGGACACTTGATGTTAATGCAGTTTCTTCAAATATTAATTCAGTAATTAAATTAAATTAATTAATTTTATTTTTTTAGATTTATGTTGCATGTATCTACCAATAGATGGCACCAGATGTAAGAGGAAAATTTCACCTTTATTTATAAAGGACTTTCTGCAATAGAGTGGGAAAAAAGTAGGAATTGACTTAAAAAAAAAAATTATATTACTTGTTTATTTATTATTTTGTACTGTTTATTCAAAGCTGTTACATGACGAATCAGAACTGGAAATCAAGATTTAAAAATGTAGAGCATAACGCAAAAAAATAATAATTAATTAACTTTTATTTTATAAAAATTATTTAATTATTATTAAAAATATGGTTAATTAATTAATATGAAATTAAAAGTTAAACACTAAAAATTTATTTTAGTATAATCGAAAATCAATTTGTGAAAAATTTAAAATAATAATTGTTAATATTTTCAATCTTTTATTGTTGTTATTATTATTATTTTTTTAATCTGTACTGTTTATCCACAATGAATATCACCGAGAATTATACAATTGTTGTATGACGAATCACAACTGAAAACAAAACAAAATTTGTCCCAAAAATGCATGGTAATTTCTTTTGATAAGTCTGTCATAGGGTCTTATTAGTATATAACGGCATTTTTTTTCTTATTATCATACACGATTGATCACCCATACTTCACAGTATTGTAAATGCATTGATTTTAAGGGCCTTGTTTTCCATGCATGTGTTATAAAACTGTACTCAAATAAATGCTCATAAATTGTCCCTATGTCAAATATATATTGAGAAATGTATTTTGCACTCTCTACATACTTTGTTATGCATGGTTTATACAAAAATCACGTTGCGTGCCTGCTGTATTCTTAAAAAAGGCATATCTTGATCCTGTCAGTGACTGATAAAAATTCATAGATTTTAATTTTGATAACGGCGAACAATTGTTACCGTACTACTATAGAATGCTTGTAAATTTTATTATTTCAATTTTTTTCAATTTTAAAAAATATTTTTTATGCAGGCATAAGTTTATTTTTCTTTCTTAAATAGAAAAAATATGAAATCTAAATTTATAATTACTGATTCTTAAAAAAAAAAAAAAAAACCTATTAATTTTTTAATACGCTTTTATTAGTTTCACCTGTATGTTTGTTTGTTTAATTGTTTGTTTGTATGTTTGTATGTATGTAACTGACTCTTTCGGCTCGATTTTGCCCTACTTTAAGCGATCCGATTTAATTTAAAAGTTGTAGACTTATCAAGGATCGAAGACAATAAAATATTTTGATAAGTTTATTATCTCGTCATGATTAGGATCGCCAGGATTAGTGATTAAAACACACAGCCTTTGAAAAGTCATCTTGATCGGTGCATCACTTTTCCCCCTGGAGATTTGTTTCTCCTCATACACACTATTTAAGCTGCAAAGAAACATTTACAGGCATCTTTCAGAACGAAAACAGTTGATTCTTTTTAATACACTTTTATATTAGTTTCACCTGTATGTTTGTTTGTAACTGACTCTTTGGGCGCGATTTTGCCCTACTTTAAGCGATCAAATTTAATTTAAACATTGTAGACTTATCAAGGACCGACGACACTAAAATATTTTGATAAGTTTATTATCTCATCTTATAAGAACCCCATTTAAATATTATAGTTTAAAAACACGCTTTTAGAGTTAATCAAACTAAAAAGTAAAAAATAAATTAATAGTTTAAAAAAACTAAAAAACACGCTTTTAGAGTTAATCAAACAAAAAATTAAAAAATAATTGTTAACATAAGAATAAAATGACTGACGAGAAAATGAATGTCACTGTTCTAAAAGCGTGGGGTGCTCGATATCAATCGTTATAATTTTTCATTAGTTTCATTCCGAAATGCAGAGTTAGTTTAAAAATGTCATACAAAGCACCCCACGCTTTTAGAACAGTGACATTCATTTTCTCATCAGTCATTTTATTCTTATGTTAACAATTATTTTTTACTTTTTAGTTTGATTAACTCTAAAAGAGTTTTTTTTTTAGTTTTTTAAACTATTAATTTATTTTTATTTATTTTAAGTTTTAAAATTTCTACTATAATATTAAAATATTTGAATTAAATAAATTTTTTTAAAAAATACCATTTTTTTTTAAATTTCGACTTTGAAAAAATTATAACATCGGTTGTTAATTAATATGCTGAACAAAGAAATAGTGAGTATTTATTGTGAGTATTAAAAAATAATATTAATTAATTAATTAATATAAAATTAAAAGTTTAGCATATAAAATTAATTTTAGTACAATCGAAAAAACAATTTGTCGAATATTTAAAAAAATTAATAAATAAAAAAAACTGTTAATATTTTTAATCTTTAATTATTACGTAATTATTGCTATTTTATAGTTTCAGCTTTTTATAAAATTAAAATTTATTTTTAAGTATGCATAGTTTCATTTCTGTTCTTTAAATAAAATGGTTTTAAAAATAAAATATAAAATCTTAATTTATAATTATTAATTCCACAAAAAAAAAAGCTATTCTTTTTTTTATTATTTTAAGTTTTAAAATTTCTAATAAAATATTAAGATATTTGGTTTAAATAATATATTAAAAAAACACATTTTTTTAAAATTTAAATTTCGAAAAAATAATAATGTGAGTGACTAATTAATATGTTGAACAAAGAAATAGTTAGTATTTATGCATAAAGCAATGGAAGCTAAATTCTGTAGAAGTATATAATAAATAAGTTTTTTTTTGTTCTAATGCAGCTGGCAAACACTTAGACGCTTGTCTTTGATGCCTTAAGGCAAGCGCTGCACAGACGTTACTCACTTAACACTACCCAGGAGGTGCGTGTAGCTTGAAGATAAGCCACGGACGCGGAGCAACATTACCCCCGCAACGCTCATGTTAGATCGGGACCTACGGTTTAAAGTGGATTCCGAACCACTACATACATCCATGGCACCGCCGGGATTCAAACCCGAAACCTGTTGTACCGCCAGAGCGCCATTCGGCTATTCAGGCCCCATAATAAATAATTGATTAATTATACAAATTAGAGTAATTAAAAAAAATAATATTTTTTATTAGAGAAACTTAAAATACTCATGGTTTTAGGTATGTAGTGTGCACGTTGGGAACCAGACTGTAACTGGGTATGGTTGGGTTGAGATACTTGAGGCACAGTTTGAGAATTCAGAGCTTTATTTACATACGCTCAAATACCACACACGCACAATTAGAAACATACAATAAAGACATATAATTATAGATTTGTGGGACCGATTCCAGTTTTAAGCCGAAAAATCCGATACTCGGCTACGCGCAAGGTGTGCGAAAATATACTTCCTCTCCGAGTGAGAGTATGTAGGTCACAAGGTTGATATACGCAAGGTATATCAATGATATACAAGGTCGATGATAAGTCACAAGTTTGTATCATCACAAAGTTGTATCGATGTAGGTCACAAGGTTGATGATACGCAAGATTGCGCTAAATATATTTCCTCTCGAGTTGAGAGATTGTAAAATAAACTAACAGAAGCGCGTGATTGCACTGTACTTCCTCTCGAAAGAGTCTCGAGGCCGATTTACGTCATTTATTACGTCATTTCTCCTGAATGTCAAA
The DNA here is from genome assembly GCA_021605075.1 of Caerostris darwini. Lineage (NCBI taxonomy): Eukaryota > Metazoa > Arthropoda > Arachnida > Araneae > Araneidae > Caerostris > Caerostris darwini. The sequence continues at coordinate 211,261 of BPLQ01007105.1, forward strand.
GGACTTAACACGGTTACAGTTAATAAAAATAACTTTAATATGAAATGACAGATAAAATAAATCAAGCATTTTTTAATAAAATAGCCGTTACTACTAATAAAGACATTTCAAATAAAATTACAAATTAAAAAGAAAAAAATACTACCAAGTTTAAAAAATATTATGTTAATCACAAATGATAAAATACGACATTTCGGTTATTTTATAAACATATAATAATAACAATAATAAAAAATAGATCACAGGATTTGATCAAAATACCAGATAAGTATTACAAAAAGTAAGAAAATAAATGTATAAAAAAATATTTACCAAACTTTTTAGAGTAAAATTCGAAATAACGTAAATATTTACCAATCTGATGGAAATGTTCTAATTCCGCACAATCAGGAATTTAGATGAAAAAGATAAATCGTATCACTCTTGATGAAAAATAACTCAAAAATAGCCATAGGCATCCGAGTAAATTTTATCTACCACAACATTCAAAATGATATAATGTTCTGTAATACTCTTATTAACTGCTGTGTATTTCCAATTATTTCTTTTAAAAAATCTTAATAGCAACCACTAAAGCTTGCACAAAGATTTAAATAGTCATGAAAATGCTGTAAATAAGTTTTTAATCTTATAAATTTGCATCAACCTGCGTCTTGCCCAGTTTTAAAGAGGGGGGAGGGGGCTTGATGGCCGAGTGACTAGTCTCTGGCGTTCGGTGCCGCAGGTTTAGGGTTCCAGTCAAGGCGCTGCCATTGATGGAAGGATATAGTGGGTCGGAATCCACTTTAAACCGTAGGTCCAGGTCTAAATATGACTGTATGGCGTAGGGCTGACAATCTTACCACGTAAAAAAAACATCTCCTGTCTCGAAATCTGCCAGTACGCAGGTGGCTTCGGCCGACCATGGGACTGTCGGAATGACAACAATCTTCGTCGACAAACCAATCTTCTTCATTCGGAACAATGAAAAAGATTGGTTTGTCGCTCTACGGATAGTTTTTGTACACTTTTAGCTAATTAAGCCGGGCCCTATAGTTTAACCTGAATTCCGAGCCACTACTACTACTACACCACACCACATCCCTGTACCTAAAGCTGACATGCCCCTTTACAGTTTGGGAATGATGTGGGTGTGAAGTCTGACTGGGCTCTGTAATTCTCTTACAGTGACATGAGACCGGGACCTACGGCTTAATGTGGATTCCGAACCACGATAAACATCCATGGCACGGCCGGGATTTGAACCCGAAACCTGTGGCACCGAGCGCTATACACTCGGCCATTCAGGCCCCGATTGAAAACCGCTAACAAACATCCATGCCATCGTCAGTATTCGAACCAAAAGCCTGTGGTACCAAATGCCAGAGCGCTAGCCAATTGGCCATCAGTTCACCCAATGACGAAGAAGATGAAGTTTTAAAGTGTGCAACTAACATGTACAAGGACTGAGGTGCGAATTGCTGATGGTGTATGCCAAGGGTCTCCAAACTACGGCCCATGGGCTAAATCCTGGCAGTAATATTCATTCGTGTTTGAGTTACGCTCGGCTTTGTGAGACGCTCAAAATGATTCCGGTGATTTTGGAAATGTCTGAATTAATTGAGCAAAGAACTTGCGTTAAATTTTGTTTGCGGAAAAGTATAGAATGTTGCAGAAGGCATTCAGTGAGCATTCCTATATCGGAAAGAAATGTTTACAAGTGGTATAAACAGTTCAAAGAAGGCAGAGAACGCGTTGGAGACGAAGAGCCTTCTGGTCGACCCTCAACCTCAACCGACGAAGCTCACGTCCAAAAAATTAAAGATTTGGTGCTGTCGATTTACAATTAGAGACCTTGATGATGATGTTGGAATTTCAAAAGGATAGGTCAATTCTATTTTAGACCTCAAACGTGTCAAATCACGATTGCACAAACATTGAATGCGCCAGCTCACACTGCATTGATCCTTCGTGATCTTTTCGCCAAAAATGAAACCCATATCGTTCCACAAGCACCGTATTCCCACCGTGCGATTTCTGGCTGTTCCCTTAACTCAAAAGAAGACTCCGGGGACACAATTTTGAAGCGATTGAACTGATTCGACGTAAATCGCCGCGAGCTTTGAAGGTCATCCCTGCCGATGGCTTTTTAGCATGCATTGAAGTTTGAAAAAAAAGTTGTCATAAGTGCATCGCGTCCGGACAGGATTACTTTGAAGGCGATGAAATATATTTGGAGGAATAAATAAAAAGTTTTTGAAAAAAATAATTGGTCTTACTTTTTTGGGCACATACGGCATACGTTATCCTCCCAAAAAAAGCATTGTATAAAATTACATACCTCAAATATATTCTCCATGTTCCAATGGATGTGCATACTCATTTTCATGGATATCGTTTGAATGATCTATAAGATGAAATGCTGCATAGCAATTGATTGAAGGGTATAGAAGTTGATATACTGCAGCACCATCTGGTGGCGATTGAAAAAAATTTCATCAATTTCTTAAAATCGGTCTATCCGTTTAGGAAGCGTTCAGTGAACACATGTACAGAAAAATTATATATGTATATATATATATAAAGATATATCGATTGCAGCGCCACCTATCGGATCCAATTGTAAATCTAAACCATCCAGGAACCCACTCAAACACACACAAAATATTTCATCAAAATCAGTTAATATACTATTTATCCATAAATATTAAAAAATTAATTCGAATAAATATTTATAATAGAAATTGTAGTTTTTATCTAAAAAAAAAAAAAAACTTGCACTATTGTTACAAGTTAAATTTATAATCAGTTTATTTAACATTTCTGTAATATTTCTTAAAAATATGATAATAATAATATATAGTTTATAATATAATAAAATATGCTAATTACAAAAACTATGGTAGATTAAATAAATTTGTAATGCATTTTTGATATTGGTTTTGTAAATATGCTAATAAAAATAAATGCCCATGTTGTTCTTTTTTTTACAGAAAACATATTTACATTAAAACACATTAAAAACATATTTATATTAAAATATATTAGGAACATATTTACATTAAAACACATTAAAAACATATTTACATTTAAAAACATATTTTAGAACGAAAAAAGTAAAAATTACTGGAAACATGTGAGTGTACATTAATATAAGTTTAATTTTTTTGTAAAATTTGTTTATCAAATTTAAAAAAGTACAATAAATGTGTAATAAATGTGTAAAGTACAATAAAATGCGTATACAATAAATGTGTATACAATAAAAGTACAATAAAATGTGTATAAATGTGTGTAAAAAGTATAATAAATGTGTATATAAAATGTGTATAAAATGTGTCAATATATATACATATATATTGAATATTATGCAATTGCGAAAAATTACAATCCAATGCATATTAATATGCATTGGAACCATTGCATGCATCAAAATCATGCTTTTAAACCTTTCTGTCAATTGTCAGACGGTGTAATCATTCTCATCATTGCATATAAAAGAAGTTTTGACATTTTATTACATGAACAAAGATTTTTAAAGTTAACTCGTTACTAATATTAGTTGCAAATAATCAGCTGTATTTAAATCTAACGATAACTAACTAGAAATGTTTATTTTTCTGCTGCAAAAATAATAAACAAAATGGCGTCAGCCGTCGACGAAACAGACAGCCACTTTAAAATTGTTTTGTTTTCTAGAAATGCAGAGTCAGAAAGTTAACGCATTATATCAGTGGTTCTAAATTTTTTTTGAAGTGCATTTAAAATTATACAAATAATAATTGTAGATAATAATTGCGCACTATATACAAATTTTTGAGAAATATGTTATAGTTAAGTCTAATATTACATAAAAAACAATGTGATAAAAAAAGGAAATAAAACATACCTTAAGAGTATCTTTTTTATAAGAAGTATATGAGGTACTTCTTCAATGTTTGGGCATGTATACAGGGCGATTACAATTAAAGTTCCGCATTCAAAATGCTTTAAAAAAAGAATCACTCTTCACGATGAGCTCAAATTTGAGTTGAAGATACTTGAAGAAGGGGGAAACGGTACCGCATCAAAAAAGTTCCAAAGTGTATTAATAGATGGCTCTAGCGATAAAGAAATTTAAATCGACTGCCAGTGATATTTTCGATCGAAATGACACCGCAATATTAAACGAGAACCTACTGTTTAAAGTAGATTCCGTGCCACTACAAACATCCATGGTACTGCCAGATTCGAACCCGAAACCAGTAGGACCGTGCGCCAGAAGGCTGGCCACTCACCAATGGCGCCCCCTTTTATCACGTATTACCTAGTCTAAATACACAAACATTTCACTACTTGGCTAATCTGGGTTTCTCAAAAATATATATATTTTTAATTTTATTATTAGTATTATTTATAACAGAGATAAAAATATCAAAAGTCTAAACAAAATTCAGAATGTGATAAGAAATGATGATATGTACTTGTAAAGAAATTTTCAATCGGAAAATACTTTAAATATTATCCGTTTTATATACAGGGTGATTATAATTAAAGTCCCATTTCCAAAATGCTGTAGAAAAAGAACCACTCGTCACAATGAGTTTAAATTTGAACTGAAGATATTTGAAGAAGGCGAAACGGTAAGGCATAAAAAAGGTTCCAAGATGTATTAATAGATGGCACTGTAAGCGCTGTAAACAAAGTGAGTTCGGTTGCCAGTGATATTTTTAATCGAAATGACAACGGCATTTTGGCATGAGTTGCACATTAAACCAATCGTAGTGTTCAATGTGCTTGATTGTTTCGGTTTTTGGACGGAAAAAATGACTTCCAAGTCATTCAACAGTTGTGACACTGTGAGTGGAAAGCCCATCCACCACGGCAAACTCATACCATATTCGATGGGAAAAATCGCTGGAACTTTTGCTTGATGCCATACAGATTCACCCTTTTTGAAGTGTCTTCAGTTCAAATTTGAACTCATTGTGACGAGTAGTTCTTTTTTTACAGCATTTTGAAAGTGGTACTTCAATTATAATCACACTGTATTTGAAAGGTAAACTCACAGTTCGTCGTCAATATATTGAAGATTTCCTCTTTTTTTACACTAAACTGTGGTGTAGATAGAAAATTCTATTTGGCATAAATATGACTTTAAAAATCGTAGTAAAATTTCCAAAGAATTTTTAGATATTGACATGCATTCTTCTTTTAAAGAAGGTTTCAATTCTTTATTTTTAATTCTCAATCCACGATCAGTAAACATAGCTTCCATTTCTTCTTCTGTTAATGTTAAACAATAATCACTTGAAGTTTCAACGAATAGGTTTCTAATCTAATTCTCATTGTGCTGTATTAAGATGAAATACAATGAACTCAAATTTTCTTCTAAACTTGTTAAACGTTCAACTATGTTTTTTTTATGTGAAGTAAGAAGAAGTAAAAAGCAGCCAAAAGAGGTTTGTCGTTTATAATGAGAGCTGTCTTTGAACGGGGAAAACTGATACGAAAAAGAGTAACTAATATTTATTTTTTATATCTCGGAATATATTTTTTCTGTTTTTTTTTTTTTTTTTTTTTTTTTTTTTTTCCTTTGAGTATCACTGCATTATACATTTTTAAAAATATATTGTTGATTTTGTTTGAATTGTTAGAAACAGAATGACAGAATATAATATAACTTCATCAAAATATTGTTGCGAAAGAATCAAGAATTTCAGTATTTTAGTTGTAAAATCGAGAATATCAGAAACTTATTACTTTATATATATATATATATATATGTTGGGTTTACACCGGTTCCAATAGATTCATCCCGGTCGAACCTACAGTTTTGTTAGACTTCTCTACCAGCCTAACAATACCTGGACTTTTGCAGAGGGTGTCTAGGGGATTTGACATACAAAACACAGTAAGGCGACGTTACTTTAAATAAAGCCCTTTAATATTATATTTTACAATGATATTTACATTGATTAAGGGGTTAAACATATTCTCTCGCTGCTTGACGCAGCCTCCCCAATCGCTCCTGCCAGCGTTCTCTCTTCTTTCTTCATCTACGGGGTCCTGTCCCCTTCTCGTGGGGTCAGAGTTCAAAGTTGAATACTCCCCCACGTTGTAAACATGCTCTGTCAAAGACAAGCAATCGTGATGTGTCGCCGCCTGCTGATTACCACACAAACAAATCCTACAAGTATGTATGTATACTACTATACATGCTACGAACAATCCACCAAGATGAGATGAGAGATGAAGGGGGATATTTCTTTCTGACCGGACTTTTATGGGTAATTAGCCCACATTTACACTTCTGGTATGAGAAAATCTAGCAATTTCTCACCAGGCAGTGGGTTTATCCGTTTTAGATGTTTATCCCCTTTATTTTTTTCTTTTACAATTCTGATGAATTCATAATGTTTCTGTACGAAAACAGCTCATGCCGTAATGACCACTGGGCTAGTGTCAATGACCATCAGAACGCTTTTTATATATTATTAAATAACGATAATCTTACATAAAAATTATATTCCAATTGGTAAATAGGCATTAACTTTAACTAAGTTCAATCAAAAAAATAATCATTATCTTAATGATAATATAATAAAAAATTATATTTTGTGAAAAAATACTAAAGAATAAATTAAAGAACTTTCTCTTTCTAGTTAGAAAAGATAAAGCATGTTTAAAAAAAAAAAAAAAAAAAAGAAAGAAAGAAAGAAAAGAAAAAGAAAAAAGTTGGTTAAGAACAGTTGCTAATAAGAGTATTTTCTAATTTTTAAAATTGTACCTGCCTAATTTAATTTAAATTAGTTATTTACTTTATTTTAGCGACATTTTATTTATCTTTTATTCAACATTTTTAAAAGCTTATTTTTTTTTACCTTTTTTAATTGATGTTTAATTCATAAATGTAATTTTTTAACATTTTGACTATGTGGAGTTTTTAGGGGTATATTTACCCCACCGGTACTCCGTAACAGGTATTTCCATATCCATATCCATATTTTCCCATTCATATAATTTCTAGCACTGCAGAAATAACATTCTATCTAATAATTTCTGCCAAGTAATCATATTCTATTTTCATCAAAAGCTTTCCCAACTATTTACATTATAAATAAATAAAAATGTTTCATTATAATTTTTTTATCATCATTTGTTACAGTTATAACAATTTCTGCATTGTCAAAAAAAATTATAGTTTCTATATTAGTATAATATAAATTAATTCATGTTCTTATATTCCTGATTACATAAAAAACAACAACAGAAAAATTTCCCTTTAAATAGTTTCCTGTTTTCCTGCTCGCAGAGATAGAGCTTGTTAGTTATAACTTTTGTAAATGTTTACCATAATCCTCCATAATTATTCATGATATCAATAATTTTTGCGCACTAAAAACGAATAGCAAGGTCACATAAGAGCATTCTAATCTAATGTGATCATGTAAACACCAAAATTTACACTTGTATTTTTCATCCATATCAATTTTGGCAGCTGGTAAGAGAGAGAGCAGAGAAAAAAATAATAACACTAATGAAAAAAAAGACAAAACATTCTTTTGAAAAATCAAGAATCGTCTGTGAGATGAACTTGTTGCGGTCGAATCATATAGAGGGCGCTGTCAACACTTTATTTTAGCGGCCGCGGATCGCTTGGTTATTTAGTACTACTCCAACTGTTCGTTCTCTGAGACTCTTTCATCTCTTCTTGATCAGATTGCTGGTTCATCAGGATCAAAATTGGCCAGTTCTGACCAGTATCAGTGAGTTTTCTGATGACCAGATGATAAGCTGGTTCTTATGAATGCCAGTAATTGTTAGCAATTAAAAAGTATCGGATAATAAGCTCTTTAATCAGATTTTTAAACACTTTTGGGAAAGTAACAACTCGAGAAGAGAAAAAGTAAGTTGTTTTCGAAACTTATTTTCATTATGGTAAGTTTCTTTTGTAATTGGTTTATTTTTGGAAGAGATTTCGAAACAAAAGTGGTAGATTTTCTTTTATATATATATATCTTTTTTTACGCAAGTTTTAATTGCTTTTTCTTTGAAGTTAAAAAATTTTCTTTAGAAAAAAACTTAATTTAAAATAAACTCATTCAAAATATTATTTTGTTATTAAGTTTTTCTTTGGAATAAAATTTATTAATTTAAGAAAATAAAATTTGTTAAATAACATTGAAGAAAATAAAATTTATTAATTTCAGATTTTCGTAACGAAGTTAATTTTATATTTCGTAAGATATTAATTTTTTAACAGATTAAAAATTATAAATGCATAAAAAATTCATGGAGATCCAAAAATATTTTCATTAGACCAAATTTTAAAATTGATAAATAATTTTTATATGTTATACATTATATTTTTTAAAATAATTTTTTGAAATTTATGTTCTAAATCTTTTATATTTTTTTTCGGTAAGTATCCTTTTATAATAAATTTATTTTTGTCAAAGATTTCTTGACAGAATGCTTTTTTTTTTTAACTTTAATTTTTTTTTAAAGATTCTAATATTCACGTTCTTAACTTTTTTAACAAAATTAATTAAATTATTTAATTTCAAATTTAATTTTTTTAACAAAAGAAAATAAAATTTTTATTAAACCATAAACCATTGCATATGGTTTTATAAAATATTTATAAAACCATATGCAAAAGCAAATTTTCGTAAAAAAGTTAAAAATTTGGTAAAACTATTGTTTAGATTTTTAATTTTCTTCCTTTCGATATCATTTTAATAAACTTGTCATGTCAAAATATAGTCACGTTTTATTTAATTTTTGAAGTAAATATGTGATAAATATTTTATGAATGTTTAAATTAAAAATATAAAAAAAAAATTGTTACGAAAATCATTTTTTAAACCATTAAAGTATATTGTTTTTCCTTTACATTAGTTTCTTTTGTGAGAGTTATAATATTAAAAAATGGATTAATCAGCCAAAGTTAAAATTTTAATTCATTATGTTTAAAATATTTTACATAAATTTTAAATAGCTTATATAAGTATATACTCGTTTTAATTAGTATCATTTAAATTATTAAAAAAAAGTTCAATGGCGAAATAATTTTCTAGATATGATCATTTTTTAATTAAATAATTCGATTTAATTAAAAGTTAAAGAAGAGAATTTCATTAATTTTTTTTCGTTTCCAAACTGATTAATGATCAAATGATAAAACTACAAATATAATTTTATAATAAATTATAAATTAAAATAGATTAAATTTGCTTGTGAAGAACTTCATGCACTTATTTTATCAAATACTCTCATTATATTTTACGACTTACAAAATAAATGTAGTAAAATTTCTTGTCATTTGAAATATATATATATATATATGTATTTATTCCATATAAGGCACAATTTGAAAAATTATTTATCGTAAAAAGTGCATTTACTCAATTAGCAACTATATGAATTTTTTTTATTATGAATTTTTTTATTGTAATCATTTTGTTGTCAGTTTTTGTTGTGTTATATCTTTGAAGAGTATTTTTAGAAAATCTCCACAAAAGAAGATTCCTTTATTTCTTTATGAGTGATAGCTAAAAATATGAATATATTTATAGAAAAAAATTGATATTGAGTTTCGATAGTGAAAAGTTATTATTATCTACTAATTTTATATTGAAAATAAGTATCAATATGAAATATAATCGGAAGTTTTAATGTATACTTTTTCATTTATTAATCGTATTAAAAATAATAAAATATTTTTTATGCCGAGTTTTAAATAAAAATGTCACTGCTAATTGCACTCAATTTTTGAATAGTGGAATAGAACGAAACTTTAAAAGAATCTCTTTTTAAATTTAATACATATGAAAAAAAAATTATTATTATTTTTTTTGAGAAAAGAATTGTTTCTTATTTCTAATGCAGGAATTAATGTACTAAACGGAAACTTCTTTATTATTATTTAATTTATTGATAGAGTATATTAATTCTTTTGCTTAAGTTCCATTTTTTACGTTGCCATCTTTCAATAAGTAACTCAGCCACAGTTCGATTTCTTCCTTTAACGTGCATTGCCATCACTGCTTTAGTGAATATTGTGGCAATTGGAGTTTTAGATATGCTACGAAAATGATGGTTTGGTTTGTCGCTCTACGGTCATTTTGTACACACTTTAGGCTAATTAGACCGGGACCTACAGTTTAACGTGGATTGCGAACCACTCGCAAACATCCATGCTACTGACAGGATTCGAACCTGAAGCCTATGGTACCATAATCCAGAGCGCTATTCAATTGGCCATCAGGTCGCACGAAAATGATAAGCAGTTATTTCTGATGATTCGCAAGAAAGGCATATACTTTTCTTCCATAAGAAATAGTATTGACTTAAAATAATGTTCTCTTATCAACAAATGGTAGATGTCATAGGCCAATTGCTATAAAAAATTAAATACTCTTAAATTAGGAAAAATCATTTTGATCTTTATTCCTAAAATAATGAACGAGTTTACAAAGTTTCGAAAAACAAATTAATGTAATAAAATTCCAAAGTTTATTATCTATCTTTTGAAGTTTTATTTACATCGCCATTCATAATTAGATATCTTTTAACACAATTCATATTGATAATAATTTGTGTTACTTTAAGGTTAAAAATTAAAAGAATACTTTAGTTTTTTATAAGTCTAAATTTCTGACACTTTTTGAAACAGAATTGAAATAACAATAACCTTTTGAAATCGTTCCAAAACTGTCTTGTTTATATTCCAATGTTAGAATCCACGTAGTAAGTGACGAAAGCTTACAGTAGAAGGTGAAGTTTGGCGTGAGAATAAGTTTTTTATTTTGTGCTTTCTTTTTTTTTTAAAGAAAACATCTCTTGTAAACACTGGTAGAGAAAATGATAACTTTTTTATTTATTCGCACTTATATTTACAATGGTTAACACGTCTCCAAGGCAACAGTTTATGTTAGGGATTTTTTTTAACATAGCGTTTTAGATGCATCAAGATTAATGTACTATGGAAGTATTAATAATCTGTAATCTGTAATTAATCTGTAATTTATTATTACTTTTTTTTTTCAAATAGAGTGGAATTTTTTGTAACTTAAAAAATTTCATATTTTATAATGAATATTTTAAAGTTAATAAAAGAAATATTTTGAAATTCGCATTCTTAATTTCTTTAACCTAACGTGATTAATGTTTTCTCCTTTAACCTAATCCTGTAATTATCTTTTAAAAATAAAAGTTATTTCAAACAGATGGGAATATATGATAAGTCATTTTAATCTGGAAATGAATAAAACACAAGCATTTTTAACATATAAAAAATATTTAAAAAAATTTTTTTTCTAACGTAATGTAAAAAGAGCTTTAATATAATAAAAAAAATCTGTCTATCAAATTACAAACATATAACATGCTTTTGAGATGAAATTTTTATATTAGAGCAGAAAGAAAATGTATTTGATACATTAAAAAAATGCAATTTTATTAATAACGCTTTATGTAATAAGTATTATGCTTTATTAGATAAACTAACGTTTTATGTGTTAAGACATGAATGTGTAACTTTGTAAATGTGATGTAAATATACATGAGGTAATATATGATATAATATAATGATATAAATAAATATATATATGTAATGAACCCTCAAAAGTATGTCTTTTTTGTTGTTGTTGTTGTTGCTGGTGCCACAAAAACGTCCTTTTGTGGCACTAACTGAGCGATGAGCAGCCAAATAAGGTAATCTGGATTTCTTGTACTGCATGCAATTCACTTCACTTACAATCACAACCCTTTTCTTGGCGCACATTGGCGAAAAGAATTTTTGACGCCAAATCCCATCGACCCCTATTCTGCGATTTTGTCGATTTTTTTTTTAAAAACTAAAATTGCATTATTATTCCCTGTTTAAACCTTTCATCAAAATCTGAAAATCTTTCCAAAATGTTAACACTATATTTTATATGTGCGACTGACGTATAATGAGTTAGGCCTGTTTTTAAGTACATGTCTGCTATAATAAAACTTTTCTAGGTCAGTGATACTAAAAGCTAGCTTTGCTTACTTTATCAATTAAACTTTTTTGTATTTCTTTTATCATTAGGAAGTGCAATACGAAATTAATGTAACTAATATTCTAATGGATTCACTAATGGAAAGCACTTGTATAAAATAATCATTTAAATTTCATTTAACCTGTGTAAATACTTTTCATTTCTCTTAATAACTTGAAGCTTGTTACTAGTGGTAATGGTCATTATTCGCTTTCTCCTCTATCATTAGTTTGCTGAAAAGCAGTGTATCAGATAAGATAATATAATCTGATAAAAAAAAAAGTAATTACTATGATTATTTAACGAATTTTTATAAATAATAATGTGTATTTATACTTTATAATCAAGTTGTTGATATTGGTAATATAAGTAAGCTAATTAAACTTCCGAGATTAAAACGTTCAAGAAATATTTAAGCCAATCCTTCTATTTTTTAACTTGAATTGATGACCCATTGCCAGTTGGCGGTTGCCAATTCTCCAAGTTGAAAAAAAATCATGATTATTTAAAGAATTCTTATAAATAATAATATGGATTTGAACTTTATAATCAAGTTGTTAATACTGGTGATACAAATAAATAAATTAATCTTCCAAGATCAAAATGTTCAAGAAATTTGTAAGCCAATCCTTCTAATGTTTAACCTGAATTGATCGACCATCGCCATTTTGTGATCGCCAACTTGGCGCGAAACTGGTGTTTGGAGAGGGGGTACTGGATTGAAAAGACTCCTAATTGGAAGTAACGACTAGGAAACTTTTTAATTTGATACTTATAAATATTTTGTAAATATCAAATTATAAAGATTTTACTTATGATACATGAGATTGTGATCTTAACAGTTAATTTTACTTTTACAATACTTTATCCCAAACAGTAATTGATAATTAAACAAAAGATTAATGAATTTCTTACAGTTCCATTCTGCACATTTTAAAGTAATCGATAATAACGGCTAATTCACAATACTCTGTTTTAGGGGTTATGTTTTTTAAGAGGTTTAAATTTTTCAATTGTTTATTTTCAAATACTATTAAATATTTTTGAGAAATTTGAGCATTATGAAGAATGATATAAATTTATTTTTAACAGTAATAATTTGAAGATATTATTGTCGATTGTGCCAACTATAAGTATACTAAACTAAGTATAACTCACTACTCCAAAACAGTTTGATGTAAGCATATAAATTAAGAACATTTTATGATTTTTTTCTTTTTATTTGTATTTTATTAAAATAATAAATAATTTATTAAATTATATAATATTATTAAATTAATAATATTATGTAATTATTATATTTATATAATAATAATTTTTTATAATTTTAAATATTTTATTTATATTTTTATATTTTAATATAATAACAAATAATAATTAATTAATTTTATTAAATAAAATTAGTAATATTAAGTATAATTTTTAATTTAACGTAAGTAAATAAAAATTAACAATTTATACAATTTATAATAAATATTTTATTAAATTATATAATATTATTAAATTAATAATATTATGTAATTATTATATTTATATATTAATTATTTTTTATATTTTTTAATATTTTATTTATATTTTTATATTTTAATATAATAATAAATTATAATTAATTAATTTTATTAAATAAAATTAGTAATATTGAGTATAATTTTTAATTTAACATAAGTAAATAAAAATTAAAATTGTAAGATATGTTTTTTTAATTCGATTTCAAAAGATTTTTTTTAAGAAAAGTGAACTGATTTCTTTTTTTTTTTATTTCACAAATTCTCAGTTTCATAAAATAAACTACTGTTAAAGTTATATCACATCTATTATTTCTTTTTTATAAATATATGATGATCCGAAGAATCTATTTTGTGAAACATTACTTCTATATAAAAGATTTGAGAAACCTTACTCTTGTAAGAGACCATTAAACCTTAACAAGGTTTACATTTCATCATTATCCAGATGATTAATTTACCGAACTAATATTGAAATTCAACCTCGAGCTTTCTTCGATTTACATGTGCAGCAATCTTTTGACCTTTCTTATCGATTTTGCCCATTGATAAATGTGTCTATTAACGGAAAGCAATATACAGTGATAGAAAGCAAAAACATTAGAATACGGTACATGCGTTTCGCCTTAATGGAGCAATTCAAACTGTTTATTATGGTTCACAACGTACTGCAAAAGCAATCAGTTTGTTTAACTGTGAACAAAGGTCAAGTATGGGGCTGACATGGGTTTGCACGTATCTTTGTACATTACATAGACAATAATTAGTGAAAATTTTTGATTGATCTTATCCTGAATAAATTATAAACATATTTATTTATAAATGTACTACTGTGCCCAAAAAGTAAGACCAATTTTTTTTTACAAAAACTCTTTATTTATTCTTCCAAATTTATTTCATCGCCTTCAAAGTAATCCCCTCCGGACACAGTGCACTTATGCCAACTTTTTTTCCAATCCTCAATGCATGCTAAAAAGTCATCGGCAGGGAAGGCCTTCAAAGCGCGCGCCGATTCACGTTGAATCTCTTAAATCGACTCAAAACGGTGTTCCCGGAGTGGTCTTTTGAGTTTAGGGAATAGCCAGAAGTCGCATGGTGTGAATACCGTGGTTGTGGAACGATATGGGTTTGGCGAAAAAGTCACGAAGAATCAATGCAGTGTGAGCTGGAGCATTTAGTGTTTTCGGTACCCATCGAGATTTGACTCGTTTGAGGCCCAAAATGGAATTGACCGATCCTTTTGAAATTTCAACATTAGCAGCAAGGTCTCTAATTGTAAATCGGCGATTTTCAAACACCAAATCTTTAATTTTTTGGACGTGAGCTTCGTCAGTTGAGTTGGATGGTCGACCAGAGGGCTCTTCGTCTTCAATGCGTTCTCTGCCTTCTTTGAACTGTTTATACCACTTCTAAACATTTCTTTCCGATATAGGAATGCTCTTCGAATGCCTTCTGCAACATTCTATAGTTTCCGCAAACAAAATTGAATGCAAGTTCTTTGGTCAATGAATTCAGACATTTCAAAAATCGCCGGAATCCGTTTTAGCGTCTCACAAAGCTAAGCGTAACTCAAACACTAATGAATATTTTAACGTCAAATTTCACACAGATGTCAAGGACAGTTCCAGCAACCTAAAAAAGATTTGAAGATTGAAATTCCATAAGCCCGGGATTTTAAATTGAAAATGGGTCTTTCTTTTTGGACACAGTAGTATTATTTCAATTTTAATCATAAATTACATGGTAGTTATCAAAAGCAGTCTTCTTCAACGAATTTTCACTTATTAATATTTTTATCATATGGTATTCAAAGCAGTCACTGCTTTCAGAAACTAGAAGACTCGAGAGGCCTGAATGGCCGAGTGCCCGGTTACGGTTAATAGAAAATAATTTTAATTTGAAATATATGATCAAAAACAAGTAATTTTTTATTAAAATAACCGTTACTACTTATAAAGAACTTTTCACATAAAAATACAAATTGAAAAGCAAAAAAATTAATAGTGATAAAATTTAGTTAAAAAGTTAATTAATAAGTGATAAAGTTAATTAATATGTGATAAAATTTAGTTAAAAAATTAATTAATAAGTGGTAAAGTTAATTAATATGTGATAAAATTTAGTTTAAAAGTTAATTAATATGTGATAAAATTTAGTTAAAAAGTTAATTAATATGTGATAAAATTTAGTTAAAAAGTTAATTAATAAGTGATAAAGTTAATTAATATATGATAGAATTTAGTTAAAAAGTTAATTAATATGTGATAAAATTTAGTTAAAAAGTTAATTAATAAGTGATAAAATTATATGTGATAAAATTTCGTTTATTTTATATAAAAAATAGTAATAAATAGATCACTTGATTTGATCAAAATACCAGTTAAGCATTAAAAAAGTAAGAAAATAAATGTTGAAAAAAATATTTGCCAAACTTTTTGAATAAAATTCGAAATACGTAAATATTTACCAATCTCGTGGGAAAAGTTCTAATTCCTCACAATCAGGAATTTAGATGAAAAAGATAAATCGTATCATTTCTTGTTGAAAAATAAGTCATTGGCTGTCCTGATAAATTTTATCTACCGCAACATTCAAAATGATATAACATTCTGTAATATTCTTACTAACTACTGTGTATTTCCAATTAATTATTTATTTATTTTTTCAAATTTTATAACAACCACGAAGGTTTAAATTAGTCAGCAAAAGGCTGTAAATTAGTTTTTAACCTTATAAATTTGCATTAACCTGCTTTTTGCCCAATTTATAGTGGCTCAGTTTTAAAGTATGAGGCCTGATGGCCGATTAACTAGCACCCTGGCGCTGGGTGCGACAGGTTTCGTGTTCGAATCTCGGCGGTGCTATGGATTATTGTAGTGGTTCGAAATCCACTTTAAACCGTAGATTCCGGTCTAATAGGATCGTAGAGAGTTGTCTTGAGGTTGAGTCAGTCTTCAGCCCTCGTGGTTCCGCGCTAAAGTGAAACTGCATATTCACCTTAATTATGGCCCAGTCTCTTGCGACGGGGATTTCTGGACCTGGTGTAGGCTTTCCTACACCAGGGGGATTAGTAACAACAGAGGTCTCAATAAAGATTGTAACACCGTATATAAGCGTCTAGCATCGAAGCGCTAGCCTTTCATAAGCCTCTGGCGTTGTACATGCCCTACTTCTTCATTGGCGCAACAGCCCCATGGTGGGACAAGGATGTTTGCCTGCTGGCAGATTTCGAAACAGGAGATGTTTTCTTTTTATGGACAGGTTTGTCAGCCCTACGCCCAACAGTCATAGTAGACCTACTGTTTAAGGTGGATTCTGAACCACTGCAAATATCTATGGTATCGGCGGGATTCTAACCCCCAAACCTGTGGCACAGGGCGATGGTCACTCGGCCAACAGGCCCCTGTATATGCCCCTGGTAGGGGTTTTTCAAGATCTTTTCATATGACATGGAAATGTGAGGTAGTTAAACCTAAAAGTTATCTTTTTATAATTCATAGGTGAACTGTTCGTAGTATATATAAAAATCGAATAGAGGCCTACCAATGTAAAACATATATATAAAAGTAGAATAGTAGAGTAGTATAAAAGTGTTATACATGAGACACTATCAAAACAGATTTGTATTCTATTTATTAAAAAAATAAAAAATGTATATAATCTTCTGCAATGGCGCAAATGCCCCAGGCCATCTGCCTACTAGCAGGTTTGGAGAAATGTGATGATTTCTTTTCACGGAGTTGGGTTGTTAGCCATACGCCCAATATTCTACAGTCTAAGTCGCCCACTGCTCTACTACCTAATGCTCTCCGTCTGCAGACAGTGACCTACGGTTTAAAGAGGATCCCGAATCACTACAAACATCCAGACCTCCGAGCGCTAATTACTTGGTTATCAAACCCCAAAATATATAATCTATTAATTGAAAACAATTTTTTTAAATGTCAGCTTTCGAAACATTATGAAACCGGGAAAGTATTTATTTATCGTAACTATTTCAGTGATATATATATATATTAATATTGATTTATTTTTGAACGTTAATAAAAAGTATAGGGTACAATATTTAAGTATGGATTATTTCATTTTAAATTTTAAATATGTAGTACAATGTTTTCTAAAACTTAGGTCCGGGTCTAATATGACTGTAGAGTGTTAGACGTAGGGTTCACAACCCTACCCTGTAAAAAGAAACCATCTCCGATTTCGAAAACTGCTTGTAGACGGACTGCCTTGGCCCACCATGGGGCTATTGCGCCACTGATGATGATAATGAGTGTAATATTTAAAATATTTCCTAAAATAGTACAGTTAACATTAAGTAATGATATAATTCATTAAAAGGAAATTTAAAAAAAGGATTTTAATGAAATTAAATTTTCCCTTCTTGAAATTTGAAAAAAATTAAGTAATAAAATAGAATATCAAAATTTGCTTTTAAACATGAAAAAAATTTATTACTATCATGTTTAACTTTATTTTCATAATTAATTATGAAAAAAATAATAATAATAAAATAATTGAGCAGATATTTTCACATTTGTTTTACTCAGAATTCAGACGGCGCTGCTCACTAAACTTGCTCGTGAAATGTATATGCGTCTTATCGACTCCCAATCAAACAACCCAAATATTTGCTCTATCTGTCTGTAAACAATCACGGGGCACTGAGTCCAGTTCAGGTCTCGTGCGAACCTTTTTTTTTCTTCTTTTAGAAAAGTGTGCAATCAATAAAGCTTGACGAAACGCCGGTCCTTTGATTTATGGCTAAATTTGACAGCTTCTAATCTTACGTAATGGACACATAGCCAATATTATTCGGGAGCACCACAGTATTTGATTTTCTTGTACTCTTCAGGAGATGCGACAACAACAACAACAACAAAATTAGTTAAAAACATTTTTAATAAATTTTTTAAACTGGGGAAGACGATTTTTTGATAGAATATTTATATCAAGGGTTCCTGGCCTTTTTTGTTCAATGGACAGTTTTATCAGTGTCGTATGATGACGCTCATGGACTTGGTTTTCACAATAACATTTTTAAATGCCCCACTCGGGGCTCAGTGGCAACTTGCGCCGCTGGTGAGCATTAGAGCTGAGGTTCAATCCACTGGCGTTGTAGACACTGTTTCAAAAAAAGAAAAGACTCGATGGCTTTTGTGATGTTTAGCATCTTGCCTCGTTAGTCGGACTGTATGGTGGGAGTTTTTTTGGTTTTCTCCCATACCAGCAGATGTAGGGCATTCTCCCAGAAGGCACTGCCCTCCTTCTTCAGCAACATGGAGCCAAATGAGACCTAGGGGTGATCTATCACAACAAAAGCTGCCCCCTTCCTTCCATCCATGAGAAGATTATTCATGGGATGTCCGTCCCGCGCTTCCGAGCACTGAGGATTAGTGACAACAACAATCACAACACTGTTACGTATAAACCGAACATCCAACTAAGTCATAAATAGGGCATCATTACCCTTCTGGTTGACAGTTGTTGTTTCTTATCCCACTTGGTAGACAGCAACAACTACCAAGTCCATGAATCCATGTGGTCTCATTGAAGGAAGGAGGTAGCTTCTGTTGCGATGGAGCACCCGTAGGTAGAAGTCTAACTTGGCTCCGTAAAGCTGAAGAGGGAGGGCAGTACCTTCTGGCAGGATGTTTTTGGGAGAACTGAGTATCGTATGGGAGTAAATACAGAAAACTCCCACCAGGTTTACTAATGAGGCAAGATGCTGAACATTCCAAACGCCATCGTGTCTCTTCGTTTTTTGAAACAGTGTCTACAACAAAGCCGCCAGCGGATTTAACCTCAGCCCTAATGCTCACCAGCGGCGCACGTTACAACTGACCCACGAGTAGGGCTCTCTGAACTTTATAACAGCTCAGAGAAATGAGTTATACGAAGTAAGACAGGAAGGCAAATCAAAGAAAATCCTAGATTCTTCAGGATCAGGATGCGATAGAGGAAATTTCGACATCATTTACCATAGGAAGGGACGGTGAATGAATGTTTAAATAAAATAAAATTAATCTACTTTTTAAAGTTGGAAGCACAAAAAGTTTAGTACGAGCTAAATGTTACAAAACATAATGGGATTTCTCGTTAAGTGAACGATTTTTAACATAAAATTGTTTTTATAACATTACATAGAAGTTCATTTCAGTTCTCATGTACTTAAACAGCAATAGATTATTACTCTTTGTTTAGTGAAAACAGGCGATTAAAAATCAAAAACAAAATATTACGAATCTTATTTATATTTGATAAACAAAAGACTTATATATTTTCTGATATCTATATACATTCCATGTATCGTTTAGATATATTCAGCATTTGTTTTAAAACAGTTAGAAAACATGGTACAGATACTGTGCACTTTATAGATAAGCATACTATTTGTTTCTGGTTAAATAGTTAATAACTCTAAAGATAAATGAAATCTTAAGTATTTCTGCTTGCCAGTGATAAAATAAATTTCTCAATAACATTTTCAAATTCTCTTGACTGCTTAAAACTAACGGGGACCTGATGGCCGTGTACTGACACTCCATGCCACAGGTCACGAGTTCGAGCTCCGACGGTGCCTTGGTTCTTTGTAGTGGTTCGGAATCCACTTTAAACAGTAGGTCTCGGTCTACTATGACTGTTGGGTGTAGGAATGAAAACCCGATTCCGTAAAAAGAAAAACATCTTATGTTTCGGATTCTGCTAGTAGACAGACTGTCTTGGCCCATCGTTTCGCTATTGAAAAAGAACGAGTTAAACCAGGGGTCTCCAAACTACGGCCCGCAGGCCAAATCCGGCCCGCGGCCATTGCGTGTCATTAATCCGGCCCGCGACAGCGAATAGTTTATTGCTGCTGTAATAAGTTGGATAAAAAAAACACTGAATGGTAATAACTCGGTTTTATTTACTTAGTAGGTAAAGCTTAATGGCAAGCATAATACGCAGAAAATTTAACTTAAGCATAACAACTAACAAGTAATTTAAATGAATCCCACTAACGTTATAAACTAGTGAACATCCCGCGGTTACCCTCGGTAGTTGTGTTGGGGTAAAGAGTATCGCATGTGTATATCGATGATTTTAATATATATATCCTGAATCAAACATACGATTTTTATCCTGAAAATCCCTCAGGAATGGAAAAGCTATATCCTTAATTAATGCTATTTCCTTAGCCTTTAACTCAGGAACGGAACAGCTAAATTAACGCAAATGAAACCGCGGGGTATCCACTTGTAAAAAGATACTAATGAGATTTATGTAATTAAAACCCTTGGTACTTACTGGAATAAACAATATGGCCCTAAGGCTGGAAAGTTTGGAGACCCCTGAGTTAAAATATCGGGTTCGTTTCGGTTATCGCTTGTAATTTATACGTTACTGTACTGTTAAATAACTGCTAAAATCAACTACCTAAATGAAACCTTCCCTATCCAAAGCGTTGAATTCAACTGATGTTAAAAGTATCCTACTCTTAACGCCATCTAGCTTCGAACTCAAGTACCACTGGTAAAAGCAACCGTTTATTCTTCGTTTCGTCAAACCGGAAGTATTTTTTTTAAATTTTTTTTTATTACTTGATTAAATATTTCTTTTTATTATTAATTATTTTCAACTTAAAAAGTTTGAGCAATTTAATGACTAATATCTATTTAAATATTACTGAATGCGGTTTAATAAGTATTTTTATGATTTAAAAATTTCACATTAGAAATATCAAAAATAAAGCACAATGTACTTTAAATGAAAATTAAATAATATCTTATGTCACTGACAAGGTTACCGATATTAAAAAATTTTTCGTAAGTAGCTATATTTCATTAAAATGCATACAATAATAACTAACAATAATGATAATTTCCTTTTTTTATTTTCATGATTTTTACTCTTCTTAATATTGATTTCTAAACCTTTTATATGGAGCTAATTATCTAAAATCAATACATTCATATGCATAATAACTATTTCAGTAGTTATTATTTGTTTAGAAAATGATTATTATTATTGTTCCGAATCCACTTTAAGCCGTAGATCCCGGTCTCATATGAATGTAGAGAGTCACGCAGACCAGTCAGACTTCTCACCCACATCATTCCTAAACCGTATAGGGGCAACTCAGCTCTAGGCGCAGCGATGTAGTGTGGTGTGGTGTAGTAGTTAGTAGTAATAGTTTGGTATGCTAACTATGAACCGTAGAACGAAAGAGGATACCTTCCAATGTAACTGCCCCATATTTATGTGCATATTAGAGTAAATTTGGAAAACTCTAGCCAGATATTCTAACTGCCGGTATAATATTATATATCACAGTCATCGCAGCGACAAATCATTCTTTAAATCAGTGATTGTAGTGCATGTCTCCAGTGGATCATGATCTTATCTTTTTGCATATCAGAGGCACGTTACAACTGATCTTATAAATTAAAATATGACAGGTTTATTTTTCAAAATTGGATGATATTGTTAAACCATTCTTAATAGCACAAAAATTACATTCAGAACTCATGTTTTTCTTTCTTTTTCAGATGTCTTGTGCCGTTTGATCTTCTGCTTTCAAATGCCCAATGCGTGAAACATAAATGCAAGATTCTGCAACATTATTATTTCAACGACATTTTCTGTGCCTTCCTTTACACAGGCAGCTATTACTGCAAAATTCCGTCTAGATGGAGAAGAAAGAAGCTCCCAAAGTAGGAGACGAAGGGAATGAGACGGTGGCCGTCCCTCGACCCCCGGATGGCGGGTGGGGGTGGATGGTGGTGCTGGGCTCCTTCATGTGCAACGTCATCGTAGATGGCATCATCTTTTCTTACGGACTTTTCTTGCCAGAGTTGTCGAAGGATTTGAATGAAACCAAAGGAAAGCTGGCGTGGGTGGGATCCCTGTTGGCGGGCTTTTACTTAATCGCTGGTAAGTTTTGGCATTCTGTAGCTATCTTTTAGCGGTGAATAGTGTATTAATCGGCTTAAGATTACAAAATTTTATATCATTGTGTTCGTTATATGCATACGTTAATGTAACTGCCTTTTTTGTACTGTATAGATTTCTTTATGTTGCTGTTCTATTGCAGCTGTCAATACAGACAGTTAATCTTTCATGTTAATAAACAAGGGCTATACCGCTTTTACTCATTTAGCACTACCTAAGGGGCACGTGTAGCTTGAAGATATGCTACGGACGCGAGTAACACTAAACGCACAACGCTGCTATTAGGACCGGGACCTACGGTTTAAAGTGGATTCCGAACCACTACAAACATACATGGCGCCTTCTGAGACTCGAACCCGAAACTTGGGGCACCGAGTTCCAGAGCGCTAGCCACTCGGCCATCAGGCCCCAGTCTTCATTATAACAATATCTCTTGTTACATTGCATTATGTGCATATGTTGACATAATGGAAAGCGATGTTTTAAGCGAAAATATATGCTGGTTTTGCTAATCCCCTGGTGCAGGAAAACCTACGCCAGACCTAGCAGATCCAGTCGCAGGCGATTGGGCCATGGCTAAGGATAATATGCAGCTTTACTTTAGCGATGAACCACGAAGACTGAAGACTGATTAAACCTCAAGACAACGCTCTACGATCATTTTAGACCTCGAATTACGGTTTAAAATGGACCACACCTAAAATAACCAAACCTTAAATGGACCTAAATCAAACCTTCATTGGCGTAACAGCCCAATGAAGGGCAAAAGCCGTCTGACAACTGGTAAATTTCGAGACAGGAGATGGTTTTCTTTTTAGGGGCTAGGGTTATCAGTCCTACGCCCAACTCTCTACAGTCATAGACGAGAACCTACAATTTAAAATGGATTCCGAACCACTACAAACATCCATAGCACCGCCGGGACTCTTTGCCCACGTGTGCCCAAGATGACCTTAAAGCGACAAACCAAACCAATCAAAAACTTTGAGAACAAACTAGTCAAAACCTTAAAAATAAAACTTACACTCTTCTCAGAACACTTTTTGCGAGTTATTTCCATTATCTGAAAATTTTATTCCATTATCTATGTAGCGAAGATTTTATCATCTCATTAAATCATTAAAATAGTTTATATTTAAAAGATACTGATGATACTTTGAATCATTTGTTATTATTTTACTCCAATGCATAAGTAACATTGTGATTAATGAGCACAAAATCCTTGACTTAATAATACCTTTGACCAGACTTTAATCTTGATAAAAAAAAAAATTTTTAATCTGATTTCTAGAACATTTTTTATAAGATGATATAAAAGCAACTGATAATTTATGTCAGCCTGAAATATTATTAATAGTTGCGGTTGAAGTTTTAATAAATTAATCTTCTTCATGATGAAGTGCATCCAAAAGTAAATTAATTTTTAATATTCAGTGGCACGTGTTTCATTTGTTCGTTCTCAGACTACAAATAGCCATCAATTATTTTTTTCCCCGCTATCATCATTGCTGTTGTATAACTATGGATAAACTAGCTGTTTAACTAGCTAGCTGTTGGATAAACTAGCTGTTTAACTAGCTAGCTGTTGGATAAACTAGCTAACTATAACTAAGCTGTTGTATAACTATATTGTTGGACAAAGGACAAAAATTTAAGGACAAATTTAAACATCCTTCGTCTATGATTGTTGTCCCCATTAAGGGTGGGTTGAGAGACGTGTGATGAAAGATTTTCAAGTATCTCTGGCGCTCGGTACCATAGGTTTCGGGTTCGAGTCCCGGCGGTGTCATGGATGCTTGTGGTGGTTTGGAATTCACTTTAAACCATAGGTCCCGGTCTAATAAGATTGTAGAGTGTTGGGTGTTGGGCTGGCAACCTTACCCCATAAAAAAACCATACCATACCCCCTCTTGTCTCGAAATCTGGTAGTAGGAGTGATTGACCCACCATGGGGCTGTTGCGCCACTGATGAGAGGATGATATATATATAATACATAGATGGCGCTACTAGTATTAAATCCATATGATTTTTAGTTAGCCCTAATCTTCAAAAGAAACGTGTATAAATTTGACAGCTGTTGCACTATTAGTATGTGAGTTATAGCATTTTTAGTGATGTTATAGCATTTTTAGTGTTCATCACGCGCAGTCCACTCGGCTGACTGTCGATTACTCCGGTGTGAAGTGATGGAGCCATGTTTCATCCATTGTCACATATCGACGCAAAAATTCGAATTTATTACGATTGAACAGCTCCAAACACTGCTTAGAATCATCCATTCGTTGTTGTTTTGGGTCGATTGTGAGCTCGCGCGGCACCCACTTTGAACAGAGCTTTCGCATATCCAAATATTCATTCACGATATGTCCAACATGTTCCTTTGATATCTTTAGGATCTCAGCTATCTATTAGTGGAAGTTTTATCCCACTTATATACGTCATGTTCTTAATCATGGATATTGCTTTCCTGGAATACTTTTAGAGGACATTGGTCCTAATTTGCACGTCATATGAGAGAAAACTTGTAAACCTCCCATCAAGTAATCTGACTATCGACGGCGATGCATATTCAACGTTGGGAAGGGGGGTAGTATTGCTCGTCCCCGTAGCATATCTTTAAGCGACACGTGCCCCCTGGGTAGTGCTAAATGAGTAAGATTGGTGCAACCCTTGCTTATAGCATAAAGATAACTGTCTCTGTATCGCCAGCTACATTAGAAAAAAAAATTTCAAGTATAACTGATTACAATCACCAAAATTCTTGCACAAAAATGAAAAAAAAAACATTGATTTTTAAAAGGAGGAAAAACCACGAATTTATTTTGTATTATATTTTAGCCCAATAAAAACATTATTTAACATCATATTTAGTCATGAAACGAATCGAAATCAAATAAAAAAGTAGCTATTGACCACTGCCATCACTATTTCGCATTCGTTTTAGTATTTGAGGTTTGGTTTGTCGCTCTACGAACATTTTGTGCACACTTCAGTCTAATTAGACCCGGATCTACAGTTTAACGTGGATTCCGAACCACTAACCACCCATGCCACCTAGCCAATTGACCATCAGGCCGTTTAGGTTTTGAGATTTGGTTTGTCGCTCTACGGTCATCTTGTGCACACGAGGGCTAAACAAACCGGGACCTATAGTTTAACGTGGATTCCGAACCACCAACAAACATCCATGCCACCGCCAGGATTCGAACCTGAAGCCTGGGATACCAAAGACCAGAGTGCTAGCCACTTGGCCACCAGGCCGTTTAGGATTTGAGGAGAATGTTTAAAAAAATTCTGTTTTTTCTTATACCACTTGGTCGAGAGCAACATCTATACTAAGTCCATGAACCAGTGTGTTATCATGCAAGGAAGGGCAGTTTCTGTTGTGATGGAGCACCCTCATGTAAAAATCTGACTTGGCTCCGTGACGCTGAAGAAGGAGGGCAGTGCCTTTCGGAAGAACTGTTAGGGGGAAACTACTCCGCATTTGCATATCGTATGGGAGAAAACCAGGAAAACGCTCACCAGGTAGCCCAACTAACGATCTTCCAGGCCGTAACAGATTTCGGGTTCGAATACCGGTGGTGACATGGATGATTATAGTAGTTCTGAATTCACTTTAAACCGTAGGTCCTGGTCTCATATGACCGTAGAGCGTCTCAGTGATGTGGTGTGATGTAGCAGTAGTAATGGTCTAATATGACCGAAGAGCTACACAAATCTATTGCTTCAGACTTCTTCTCGCCCACATCATTCCTAAAGAATAAAGGGGCAACTCAACTCTATTCACAGTGGTGTGATGTGGTGTAGTAGTAGTAGTACTCCGACTAAAGACGTAAGGTGCTGAACATCCCAAACGCCATTGAGTCTCCTCTTTTTTTGAAACAGTGTCTACAACAAAACCACCAGCGAATTGAACCTCAGTCTTCATGAACACCAGCTGCGCACTTTGCTACTGAGCCACGATTCGAGTTTTAAAAAACCTCTGAAAAGCTCCAATGACTTAGAAAAAATCAGTCTTATTTGTTTATGTAATTTTTTTGTGGTTTCACAGTAAACTGAAAATTTTCTGGTTCTTTTCCTAAACATGACCTAGCTTTATCTACTTTAGATTATCATTCAGATTAAAAATAATATTTACATGAAAAAAAAATGAAATTTTGCTGAGGCATGCAGTTGCTATCTATAGCGATTTTGAAATCCCTTTTTCTTTCTTAAAATGAGTTCAATATAAAACTTGAGAAAAAATTGCTGTTCGTGAGATTAAATGTTATCTGGTTCATCAAGTACATGATTTTGAATGAGTTAAGGAGGAAACAAGTAATTATATAAAAAAAATAAATTTTAAGTCAATTCCTACTTTTTTTTCATTCTATTTCAAAAAGTCCTTTATAAATAATTTTCATTCATTTTTTTAAATTTATATAGCGCCATCTATAGGTAGATATACGCAACTTAAATCTAAAAAAAACTAAAATTAATTAATTTAATTTAATTATTGAATTAATTTTTTAAAAAACTGTATTAACATCCAGTGTCATCCACTACAAGTTCAAAAAAACTGTATTTGAACTTGAGTGGATGAATAAAAAGTATTTTATGAACGATTGAAAATTTGAACGAGATATATATAGGGAGAGTATATATAGAAGGAATATATATAGAAGGAATTGAAAAAAATAGTTTCGGTTATAGTTTAAGAAGGAAAAAAAAAAGATTAACTAAAATTATTATTTTCCTAAATCAAATAAAAAAATAATTTTTAATTTCTTTGTCTGCTTTTTAAATTTTTCTGTTAATATTTGATTGAAATATATATAAAACGGATGGCATTTAAAATATTTTTCGAATAAAAATTTCTTTTCGGGTTCATATCATTTCTTATCACTTCCTGTATCTTTATTAGACTTTTGAGAGTTTTATCTCTGCTATAGGTAATATTAATAATAAAATAAAAAATATATATATTTTTGCGAAACCCAGATTAGCCAAGTACTGAAATGTTTATGTATTTAAACTAGATAATAAATTATAAAAAGAGAGCCGATGGCCGAGTGACTAGCGCTGTGGCGCTCGGTGCTACTGGTTTCGAGGTTGAGTCCCAGCTGTGCCATGGATGTTTGTAGTGGCTCGGAATCCACTTTAAACCATAGGTTCTCGTCTAATATGCCTGTAGGGCTGGCAACCTTACATCCTAAAAGGAAAAACATCTCCTGTCTCGAAATCTGCCAGTTGTCAGACCGCCTTGGCCTATCATGGTGTTGTTTCGCCATTGAAAGTTTGAATTTGTTTATCGCTCTACGGCATATTTTGTGTACACTTTTGGCTAATTAGACCGGGACCTACAGTTTAAGATGGATTCCGAACTACTCACAAACATCCATGCCACCTGCAGGTTTCGAACCACATCATTTAATAATAGAGCACTTAGAATCGTATCTTTGCTAAATATATAAACTGTTTTCTTAAAATAAGAAAGATGGAAGTACCCATCAAAGCGAACAATATTTACGACGGAAACTATAGTTGTATTTTACTCATTCCATTTTCATTCGAAGTCCAACATGCCCAAATCGGCATTAGGTGTTGCATAGTGGCACATCTCCAGGAAATCACCGTTAAACATTTACCGTTAACGCACTTTTAATGGAAAGTACCAGTGTCGACAGTTGCAAACGTTTTTCTTTTCTCAGCAAATGTTGTTCTTTGTAAACGTTGTTCTTTTTTTTAGCAAACGTTTCGCTTAAAAATGTTGTTCTTTTCTCAGCAAACGTTGTTCTTTAAAAACGTTATTCATTTTTTAGAACGTTGTTCTT
This sequence comes from Caerostris darwini, assembly GCA_021605075.1. NCBI lineage: Eukaryota > Metazoa > Arthropoda > Arachnida > Araneae > Araneidae > Caerostris > Caerostris darwini. The sequence goes on from BPLQ01007105.1 coordinate 239,510, forward strand.
TAAAAACGTTATTCTTTTCTCAGCAAACGTTGGTCGTTAAAAATGTTGTTATTTTCTCAGCAAACGTTGTTCTTCCGCAAAAATTATTTTCTCAACAAACGTTGTTCTTTCATTAACAAACGTTGTTCTTTTCTCCGCAAACGTTGTTCTTTAAAAACGTTGTTTTTTTTCCTTAACAAAAGTTGCCCTTTCTTCAGTAAACATTTATCTTTAAAAAAAGTTCTTTTCTTAGGAAACGTTGTTCTTTAAAAGCGACACATCTTCAGATCATCTTTCAAAGATTAGAAAAACGGTTCTGGGAACAGTAACCAGCTCTCCATTTCAGAAATGGTGATATCAGATACGCTCTTTCCCAATCTTCGTTTTAGGCAGTTTGTTCACAAAGCATCCCTTGAAGCATCTACTATCCTTTCTCTGACCTGAATAATTAGGATTGAGCATATTATGATTGCTTTAATATTATTCCGGGCCTGATATCCAGTGTTCTGGCGCTCGGTGCCACAGGTCTAAGGTTCGGGCCACTGGTGGTGCCATAGATATTTGCAGTGATTCGGATTTCACTAAAAACCGTAGGTTTCGGTCTAATGACTACTATTACTACACCACATCACATCACTGTGCCTAGAGCTGAGTTGCCCCTATACATTTTGGGAATGATGTGGGTGAAAAGTCTGATTGGACTCCGTGACGCTAGTCATGTGAGACCAGGACCCTACGACTTAAAGTGGACAGTTCCGAACCACTACAAACATCCATAGCACCGCCAGGACTACAAACATCCATGAACCGCCGAAACCTGTGGCACCTAGCGACAGAGCGTTAGACACTCGGCCATTCGGGCTCCGTGCTCTAATGACTGTGAAGCGTTGGGCGTAAGGTTGACAACCTCTGGCGCTCGATACCACAGTATTCGAGATCGAGTCCCGGTGGTGCTACAGATTTTGTAGTGGTTCGGAATTCACTTTAAATCGTAGATGCTGATCTAATATGACTGTACAGCGTTGGGCGTAGAGCTGCAACCCTACCTAGTAAAAAGAACAGCATCTGTAACGAAATCTGCCAGTAGGCCCTGACGCACCTTGGGGATGTTGCGCCAATGAAAAAGAAGAAGAAGAATATTCTCTCTTTTCTAATTGTAACTTAAATCTGATCCGTTTCATAGTAAATATTATCCATCTGATGGGTAGGAGTCACTCCTCTTAATTTTATAAAATAATAAATTTCATATATTTATTGATTTTGTTATTCAATGTCTTATAAAAATATTTTTTTATTTTTTCTAGGTCCGATCGTCAGTGGACTGGCCAACACCTACGGCACTCGACCGGTTACTATTATTGGCACTGTTGTGTCCGCCATCAGCTTCGCAGTGGCCTCTCTTTCACCTAATGTGGAATATCTCTGTTTAGCGTTCGGGGTTTGCGGAGGTAATTCATTTTGTATCATTTCAATTCGTAGTAAAAGAACAAGAAAGACAAATGTCAATTTTTTAACTATTCTCAATGGAAAGGAAAAAAAATTACACCTATTCAAAGTATTTAAAAGAAAATCATCGACGTTCTCAATATTTTGAAAGAAAATGTGAATATTCTTGATATTCTAAAAATTCACGACACATTCCAAATATTAATGCCGAAAAAAAAAGCTAATAACTGTAGCATCTGTTCTAAGTATTTGTGCGGAATTTTAGATACTGTTTAATATAAGGTTGTAACCATGCTTCCTCCTGGCAAGAGCGCTCCTGTGACGCTCAAAAATAGTGATCAATTCACCCACAGACTCTCACTCGATATATTAATATATTATCTGATAGGAAATTGTCATTAAAAAGCAGTGACTGTATAATGACATATCCCTCTTTAAGTATATTTCGCGCATTCTCTGCGCGTAGCTGAATATAGGGTTTTCGGCTTAGAAGTGGAATCCTTCCAAGAATCTATAATTATGCCTTTAAATGTGTTAAATATTGTATGTCTCTAATTGTATGTGTGTGGTGTTCGTGTGTGTGTCAATAAAGGTGTAAGTTCTCCAATCTGTACTTCAAGTATATCAACCCAACTACACCCAGTTACAATCTGGTTACTCAACCTGTACATTACAAGGGGTATTTTTAGATCCTAAAATTCTTTTAATAAATATAAACGAAAGATTAAGTACGGAAGGCATTCTTTTTTTATTTCCTGATTCAATTAACCTATGTGAGGTTGCAAAAAAAGTTTTGTCTTTTATCCGATTGAAGCAAATAAAAAAAATAACAAAAAATATACTTATTTAATCAATAACTGTCACTGGTTTTAATGAAATTTTCCCATGAATGAAGGAAGTATAAGTTTCCAGAAAAATCAATCTAGCAACTGACAGCTTTATATATATAACCAGTAACTAGAGTTCCGGCATTTGGTGCCCGGGTTCGAGTCTCGGGGGTGGCATGGATGTTTTTATTGGTTCGGAGTTTACTTTAAACCATAGATCGTCTAATATGACTGTTCAGCGTAGGGCTGACAACCCTATCCCATAAAAAGAAAGCCTCACTGGTCTAGAAATCTATCAGCAGTCAGACCGCCTTGACCCACCATGGGGCTGTTCTCCAATGAAGAAAAAGAAGAAGAATATAATAATACGGATTTGTTCGAGGCTTTTGGATAGGCTTTCAATGACAGTTAAGCTACTGTCAGCGGATCCATTATCGTAATGGATCCTCTGATTTATTGTCGACATTTTTAAATTGCATATTTGTTATCATATCTTATAATTACCCTTTCGAGAAACAAACAGAGATTAAATTTTGAAAATCTGTTTTTATAATTGGTGTTTCTCAAGTGATTAATGATTTTTCTTACCTTCAGGAATAGGCTTCGGCTTCATTTACCTCCCAGCAGTTGTCACCGTCGGATTCTACTTCGATAGACGACGAGCCTTCGCCACAGGCCTCGCTGTCTGCGGTTCCGGCGTGGGCACCTTCATCATGGCGCCCTTGGTCCAGTATCTTCTCTACGCTTTCGACTGGCGAGGCACCATGCTCATCCTGGCAGGGATCGTCCTCAACTGCGCCTTCTTCGGGGCCCTCTTCAGGCCCCTGCAGGTGACCCCTCCCAAAAAGGACGTCAAGGAAGCTCCGAAGGGTCCCAAGCCGCCCCTGCTGAAGAGGATTCAGGAACTCCGAGAAGTTCAGAGAGAGGGTTGGGGATCGGCTGATCAGTTGCCCTCCATGCCACAAGCATCTGTCAGCTTACCAGAAGTAAGTTATATTCAAAATCTCTGTAAAATAAGCAATCTTTGTAAATAACATCTCTGTAAAACATCTCTGTAAAATAAGTAATCTCTATAAATAACATCTCTGTAAAATAAGTAATCTCTGTAAATAACATCTCTGTAAGTAACATCTCTGTAAAATAAGTAATCTCTATAAATAACATCTCTGTAAAATAAGTAATCTCTGTAAATAACATCTCTGTAAAATAAGTAATCTCTATAAATAACATCTCTGTAAAATAAGAAATCCCTGTTAAATAAGTAATCTCTGTAAATAACATCTCTGTAAAATAAGTAATCTCTGTAAATAACATCTCTGTAAAATAAGTAATCTATGTAAATAACATCTCTGTAAAATAAGTAATCTCTGTAAAGAACATCTCTGTAAAATGAGTAATCTCTGTAAATAATATCATAAATGTAAGTTCTCTGAATCGCTTTACTTGGACTAACAACAAGCGTACAGAAGGGCATGTTTAATGAACATGAACATCCAAAATTCATTTCATCAATACCTTTTTATTACTACAGATATAAAACAAAAATTCAACCAACCAGAATTACTTTTCAATGTCAATCATTTTTCACGACGGAAACTCATTGGTTGAAAGGTGAAATGGTTACTCATAGTCAGCGGCCTGGGGGCTAAGTGACTAGCGCTCTGCGTTTGATGCTTCAGGTTCGAACCTTAGCGGTGGCATGGATGTTTGTGAGTGGTTCGGAATCCACTGTAAACAGTAGTTTCCGGTATGTTTAGCCTAAAGTGTGAATAAGAGTAGTAGTAGTAAACAGTAGAGCGACAAACCAAAACCTCTCAAAGTTAAATACATAATAACGTTCATTGTAGTCAACCAGAGGTGGAAACTTGACCAAAAAATTTCCCATTCTTGACTGCTGATACCCGAGTAGAATTTTAATGTTGGCTCCTGGATCTTTACAGTAATTATATCTACCATAATCTTTACTAATGAATTTAGAAAAAATTATTTAATGATTTCATTGAACTCATATCTATAAACACAGTTTTTGCACTAAAAAAAGGATTTATTGTTACTTTAGAGGTGTAATAATCGCACTAATTTTACTCTCTTGTACTTAAAATTTGCTTGCAAAAATATATATCCTATAAAAATAATAATATTAAATTAATAGGTACCAAAATATTATAGAATAGCTTAAATGAAGTAAAAGAAAATACCAAAGTTAGTATAGTTGCCAAATAACCGATTTTTGTAAACCACCTATCCTCTTACTCTAGAAGTCCAAACCAAAAGAACTACCAAATCTTCCATTAATTTTAAGCAACCCCATTTTGTGCTAATGTTTAAATTAAATTAAGATGTGGAGGTATTGTGGCTCTTAAAGCCACCTAGGAACTGCGTAATCGGTACGCCCGTTGCCCGTTGCCCCCCAAATCTTCATGGCCCAGTTGTATTTGCTTAAAAATAACCATCTATGATAAGGTTAAATGATTTAGCATGTTGAATAATTAATCGACCGTTGGCGATCGCCAAGCTCACGTAAACTCTGTGCTTGGCGACCGACACTGCCAGTTGGAAAGTCACCAGAATTTTGAAAACATACAAATTATTCTTTATTTAATTATTTAAGAGTCGGGAGTCGGATTTTAATATCGATTCCCGACTCCGAATACTTCAATAATATTTATAAAATCAATATTATTTGAAAATAATAAAAACATTAAAGTAAAATAAACTAGTGAATTATTAAATTTAAAAATTGGCATTTGTTGTATTCATTTATAAGTGATCAAAGTGCATCAAAAATTAAAAATAGAAATAACACAAGAAAATATTTAATTCTTTTCCTTACTTCAAAATAAAAAATGATTATAAAAAAGAAAGAAATTAAGAACGAAAAAATAAATTTTACGCCTACATAATAGAACATCGAAAAACGTGCAAATATATATATATATATATAAACTTACCATTTTAAATTCAAGAATACTTTTAAAACAATAAACAATTCTTAATGTTTCGAATTATTTTTTAATGAAAAATAAAAGAATAAAAAAATATAGTAAATACGAACTATGAACCACAAAGAGTAAAATAGGAACGCTTTTAAGAACTGTGATGCCATTTCACATTCGTAATTCTTTTGCAGACGATTTTTGAATTAAATAATTTGAAAGTGCAAATTTAAAATAAATAGAATAATTTTTTTAATAATTTATGGTATTAAAAAGATTCAGAAATTAAAATATAATAATAATAAACTTCTAAGAATTTTTAAGTTTTAGGAAATACAAATATCTTGCTTGATATATAAATTGACTTCTTTAAGATCAAAGTTTTAAAAGTTTTCTCCATTTAAACTCAAAGCATGAAAAATAAGAACGCTTTAAGAATTGATGCCATTTCACATTCGTAATTCTTTTGCAGACGATTTTTGAATTAAATAGTCTGAAAAGGCGAATTTAAAATAAATAGAATTATTATTTTCAAAATTTATAGCTACGCATCACATAAAAAAGAATCATAAATTAAAAATAATAATAATAAAAACTTCTAAGAGTTTTTAAGTTGTAGGAAATTCCAACACAAATGCCTTGTTAGATTGTCCTCTTTAAGATCAAAATTTTAAAAGTTTTCTCCATTTAAACTCAAAACGATGCAATACAAATCCGGTAGTAAACACAATGAACGGATACTGAATTCTGGATCTATGCCAATCAAAGTGTGAAGTTTATAACTTGCTGTACTCGGTTGTTCGTAAACATCTTGTTTGTCTGGGACGGGAAATATTTTATTTTACCCATACGAGAAACTTCCGCACATCTATCATGGCTTCCTGTTACTTTTTACACTGAGACAACTCGTGTTAAAATGCTAATTAATCGGCGTGAATTTACAGTCAAACCTTGGTTGTCTCTCTATTATGGTAAACATTCGAAGGCCTGAGAAAATTCTAAAGTCATCTTATTATTATTATTATTATATTTAAATGATTACTTATCTATTTTTCTTTTGAAAACTTGCAAAGGTGGTTCGAAACAAATTGTATAATGTGTGAATGTCTCAAGGCTATTCAATTTGATCAGCCAATTCTAGTTGACCTTTGCTAAAGACGGTCGAAAATTGTAAACATATTTTTCAGGGCTGATTCCTTAAATAGTTGGCCTTCAAAGTTATGTAATGAAGTCATTGCTCGAAAAATAAGAATCGAAAGATGCATAATGATTTAGAATGTCTCAAGAGCCACTTGTTGATTAGATACATTTCCGAAACGCAATTTATTCAGAGTGATCAAAGAAAACATCCTTATTTAATAATAATGATTTACAAGAGACTCTTCTTGTAAATTGGCTTAATTATTTGGGGTTCTTAAGAGATTTTTATATGCATAAAATACCTAAACATGATTATTTTCTTATTTTGATATGATTATATATAAACAAAAGGATAATTATTTTTTTTTCTCTCTTTGAAATGAGACCTGAATGGAAAAGTATTAAAAATATTTTTTTACTTGAAATATTTAGAAAAAAATGTTTGGAAATTGTATTCTTATTACTGATGATATGTAGAAAATATATGTTCGGTGATGATGAATGATTTTAAAGCACGATAAGGTTGAGAGAAGGTAAACATCCGGTTTAAAACCGGAAGGCTTATCAATTATTTGTTAGAAGTGCTAGTCAGATATACGTGGCTCAATAGTTATCGTGAATTTTTTTTCATTATTTTTTTAATGTTATGTGATTTAAAATTTGAACTACTAAAAATTAAAATTATTTTCATTGCAATTAAAATCCTATTAAATTAATAATGTTCCATTATTAAATTAAATTAATTAAATCCTTAAAAATTAATTCATTAAAATTAAATTCTATTAATAAATTATTTAAATCCTTTTAAATTAATAATATTCTATCCCTATAATATTCTTAATTAATCCAATTAAATCCTACAAAAATACTCTATTACATTGCTGCGCTTTGTTTGAATCCGTCTGATTTGGCTGCTTGCCAATTTACCACACAATCATACAAGATCGGATTATAATGAATAAGATATGTTTATGAATATATAGTTCGATCTAAAGTAATTTATCATCAGAACGGTAGATGTGTAGCAAATTCGTCGTTGGGTGTGCACTAAAATGAAATCTGCGACAGTGCGCCCTCATTTTACCACCTCAATTTTTAACATACACCTTAATTGTTGACATCTGAGAAGTTAGCGTCCTCCCAAGCTCCTCCACGAACCCAACTGAAAGATTTTCGGATCTATGGGTTTAAAGTAACCATTCCTGGTATAGGCTTGGTTCGGTTTCACTTGTCGGATTCGAACCCAGCTCCCTAGAAACCTAACGCATTTTCCACCAGACCACTCCTATCCTTGGGAATAATTACTATGAATGTATTATGAACTATCATGAAGATTGTAAGTAATGTAAAGTAATCTCAGTTATTAGAGAGTTTTTGCATACCGTACGTTAGTCACCGTAGGACGCCCGTTAGCTTTTTCTCCCTAGCGCGCATGCTCATAGGAAATTATGTTTTCTATGAGCATGCGCGATAGGGAGAAAAAGCTAACGGGCGTCCTACGGTAACTAACGTACGGTATGCAAAAACTCTCTAATATTAGTTCTCTTAAACGTAAAATAGGTGTTAGTAACTGCTTCCTTTTAATGAATTGTTTACACAGTAAATTTAAAATATATTTACGAATTTTTTTTTTAAATAAAAAATTGTTTTTAACAATACCGTACCAATTTCTTTTTAGATATCATGCGTATTGAAGAAGCTAGGTTCCACCCCTCTCCTATCTTCAGAAAACAACAACAGTCCACCTCCATCCTACAGCGACGTTGTCGAAGCCGACGAAGAAGAAAGGTACGCCTTTCTTCAACCTCAGCAGCCACCTCCTGTCATGAAGACCCATTCAGCTTCGATGTCTTCTGCAGAAATCTCTTCTAGACCACGCAACAAGTCACTGCACAGTGTGCCTCGAACTGGCGTGTCCCGTCCCTTTTACCGCCAGGACATCCTTTACAGTGCCAGTCTTCTACATCTGCCAGAATTCAAGAAATCCAACAATGATCTAAGTTTATATGCTGCCAGCGTCACCAAAATTCCACAAGAACCCATCGCTGAAGACAGTGGCTGCTTGTCGCCAGCAATGAGGGACACCTTCAGGCTAATGTTGGATGTATCTCTGTTGAAAAGTCCCACTTTCTTGCTTCTTGGCTCTGGAGGGTTTCTTACACTGGCTGGATTTTTCATACCTTTCATGTTTGTGGTGGATAGGGCTATTCAGCAAGGGATCCCAGTTGAACAGACGACTTACATACTTCCAGTTATCGGACTAACGAATACTATTGGCCGAGTGTTCTGTGGCTGGATATCAGACAGACCATCTTTGAATGCCTTGACCATCAACAATTGTGCTCTGGTGATTGGTGGACTGGCCACTGCTTTGAGTACCTGCGTCAACTCGATTTCTTTCCTCCTTGCCTATGGAGCGTTATTCGGATTTTGTATTGGTAAGTTGCATTTTATGAAAAGAAATCTTACAAAAGTCCCCATTCAATCTTTGTAAATTCTTCCGTGTCCTTTTTGTAAGCTTAAAATATTTAAGGTAAGAAAACTATGGCATGTAAATGAAAAAAAAAAATATCTTGAATTATTTTATGTTCATACCTCTATTATTTAATTTTTTCATTCTACTGTGATTTAAGTTCCTACACATTTCAATTTTAATTTTAGTTGATGTTAAATTAAAAATGTCACAATTTTACTTTAAAACATTTTCCCATTTAAATTCATTTTATAACATAAATTAAGTTAAAGAATAAAAATATTAAGCCACTGTTTCCTTACAACTTTACATCTCCATCATTTATAGAACCATTTCAAGCTAGATTTAATTCTAATTCTTTCAAACTAGATTTTTATCTAATTAATGTTCAAAAAGGTCTTCTAATAAAAAGAATATGCAATGTTTTTTATTCTTTTATGACATTTGTCTTGGAAACATAACTTTTAGCATCGAAATCTATTTAGTAAAAAAGTTAAAACACTATTAATAGAAATTTTCCTACAAAATAAATTTCTTCCTGTATAAATAAAGTTTTGATATTTTCTGTGAAATAATTCTTATTTTAAAAAATGAGCATAGATATTTCGAACAGTTTCCATAATCTTGTTTTACATTTCTTTTTTCGAACACATACATCTTTCTTTTTTTTTTTTTAATTTCTTCAATTACACTGAAGTGACAAAAGTCATGGGATAGCAATATGCAAATTTTCAGATGGCAGTAGCATCGCGTAGAACAGGTATAAATGCGCAGAGCTTTCATTTCTGTTCAAGTTATTCATGTGAAGAGGTTTTGACGTGATGATGACCGCAAGACGGGAATTAACAGACTTTGAACGCGGAATGTTAGTTGGAGCTAGACGCATGGGTCATGCCATTTCGGAAATCGTTAGGGAATTCAACATTCCCAGATCCACTGTGTCAAGAGTGTGCCGAGAGTATGAAATTTCAGGTATAACATCCCACCATGGACAGCGCAGTGGTCGACCGCCTGCACTTAACGACCGAGACCGGCGACGTCATCAAAGCGTCGTAAATTCTAACAGACAAGTAACACTGCGTCAAATAACCGCATAAATGTCTGTTAGAACCGTGCGGAGAAATTTGGCTTTCTTGGGCTATTCCAGCAGAAGACCGACTCGTGTGCCTTTACTGACAGAACGACATCGCTTGCAGCGACTCTCGTAGGCACGTGAGCATATCCGTTGGTCCCTAGATGAATGGAAAATCGTGGCCAGGTCCGATGAGTCACGATTTCAGTTGGCAAGAGCTGATGGTAGGGTTCGAGTGTGGCGCAGACCCCACGAAGCCATGGACCCAAACTGTCAGCAAGGCACTGTTCAAGCTGGTGGTGGCTCCGTAATGGTGTGGGCTGTTTTTTCATGGCATGGACTTGGTCCTCTGGTACGACTGGACCAAACATTGACTGGAAATGCTTATGTTCAACTACTTGAAGATCACTTGCAGCCATTCATGGACTTCATGTACCCAAACAACGATGGGATTTTTATGGATGACAATGCGCCATGTCACCGGGCCACAACTGTTCGCGATTGGTTTGAAGAACATTCTGGACAATTCCAACGAATGATCTGGCCACCTAGATCGCCCGGCATGAATCCCATCGAGCATTTATGGGACATCATCGAGAGGTCTGTTCGTGCCCAAAATCCTGCACCATCAACGCTTTCACAATTATGGACATCTATCGAGACAGCATGGCTCAACATTCCTGCAGAAGACTTCCAACGACTTGTTGAGTCCATGCCACGTCGAGTTGCTGCACTTCGCCGGGAGAAAGGAGGGCCGACACGATATTAAGAGGTATCCCATGACTTTTGTCACTTCAGTGTATAAAAAAATAGTGATACAACTGTAAATGTCGCCAAATCATCGCCAAGGATTATTTTCTATTGCAAAGTTGCTGAAATATAGCTTCACTTTCGAATGCAAGCACAAGAGTAATAAAATGTTTCATTGCATTTAAGATTATAATTAAAGAAATGAAATTAAAAATAATTTTAATACATAAAAGTCTATTAAAAGTTAAAAAGATCAATATTGATCATATCTATTTTCTGCGGTTGATTTTCGGAAAACTACAGAACGTTTTCTTTTAACCTTTAATGGCCGCCATTATAGAAAAACGTCTCAGATGGAAGTGATATTTTTGTGGAGATTCCTGGAAAGCATATGAGAAAAATTGATGACATTAAAATTTCACTGTTAATCTCATTTGTACGATTTTGTGAGCCAGAGATCAGTTGTCACAATCAAAAAGTGTATCATTGCACAAAATGGCATAATAAATGATAGTGGGTCATTGTTCGTTAACATTTAAATTCATACTTGATCCACTTTAAGGACAGTTAAATCCATACTTGATCCACTTTAAGGACAGTTAAATCCATACTTGATCCACTTTAAGGATTGTTAAATTCATACTTGATCCATTTTAAGGATCGTTAAATTCATACTTGATCCACTTAATACTCAAAATAAGAAATGCTTTCATCGGTTAAAAAAATTTCACATGAATTTCATGGCTATCGCATTGATTTATTCTTGTGATATTATTTGCTTAATATCGTAATTTGATTTCTGTTTGGCATTATTTTTCCAATTATTCTATTATTGCACATTATTTGCACATTGCATTTATGTTATTGTATAATATTTTATGTATTAAGACATCATTTTGTCATTTCGATTGTTTTTGTGATTAATAATATTTTCAGTTCATAATTATCTTCTGATAGTCAAAATATATTGCTCTTAAATAATTCGATGATTCAGAACGGTAGCAACAAATAAATGATCGTGAAAGACATATAAAAAGACTATCTTCTGATCATCAAAACATACCATTGTTAACCAATCATTTGATTCAGAAGACAACAACGAATAAATACTGATGAAAGATTATCTTCTGATAGTCAAAACATATTATTCTTAAACAATCATTTGGTTCAGAACGGCAGCAACAAATAAATGCAGATGAAAAATTATCTTCCGATAGTCAACACATATTGTTCGTAAACATTTATTTGATTTAGAATGGCAGAAACAAATAAACGATGATGAAAAAGTTATAGAAAGACTAGCTTTTGATCATTAAAACATACCATTGTTAAACAATCATTTGATTCAGAAGACAACAACGAATGAATGCTGATGAAAGATTAACTTCTGATAGCCAAAACATTTGTTCTTAAACAATCATTTGATTTACAATGGCAGTAACAATATTATAGAATCAAAATTTTCGTTTTCTTACAAAAATAATATATATATATATATAGCCAGTGAAGCTGATGAGTACTACTAGTATACTTATAAAAAGGGAACTAATGAGTGCCGTAAATAAGTCATTTAAATATTTTCTTCAATTTCTTAATCTAATTTGTTATTCCAAAAAAGAGTAGAATGTTTTTTAACTTAGTGATACATTTTAAACAGGTTGTTTCGCAACTCTTCGTTCCATCGTCATTGTGGAGTTGTTGGGCCTTGAAAAATTGACGAACGCCTTCGGTCTTCTGCTACTCTTCCAAGGAATAGCATCTATCATCGGGGCACCAGTCGCAGGTGAATGTCCATATTATTATTGATTACGTAAATTGTTGTCTTTAAGTTAAATTTAACTTAGATAATACTGTAAAAAATAATTTCAATGTTCTTATTAGCTATTATATTATTTTGATCATCATTTAACATAAAATTTATTGTTTCAGGCCATAATATTGAACATATGAATTCTAAAGCAAAATTACAAATTCAGAGAATCGTGAAATAAGTACAAACTAATGTTGGTTTTGAAATACATTTTAAAAAGTTCTTTTTTTTTAATATTTAGAATGCTGTCTTTAATCGGAGATTATAAAATTTTGCTGCCAGTAATTTATATGTTGATGATGTCCGAGAATCAATAGGCATGTTACAAAATTTTGTTTTACTTTTAACTAGAGTTTCAAATAAAATGTTCTTGTAAAATTCTTTCCATCCTAGTGGCAACAAATTGGTTCATAGTTTATTATCGTTTGATTTCTGCAATGGAAAAAAACCTTTACTTTATCACCCATAAAATATACGTGTTTGTTTTGGGGACATGGGTTTTTGTGTTTTTGATCACTTTCAATTTTGAGTTTAAAACTCTTTCACAGGCTTTCTTTTTTTTTAAATTTCTTTCATTTTTAACAGATAGTAAAATACAGAAAACACCATTTGAAATATATTATCATTAGCAATGCATAATATTTATTTACAAAATAATTAAGTAGTAATTAAATAATTTAGTAAAAAAATTAATTCAGAATAAACATGAATGCAAAATCGTTCTAAAAGATCGTCTGGTGAAAGTAAAAGCAATTTTATTCCAAAGTGAAAACGAGAAAAGAACAATTTGGAGTGCATCATAAATCAATTCGATCTTCTAAACTTTTGTTTTTTTATGAAGATGTTCCATCTACAAATATCAATCATTAATGTGATCTATACGTTTTTCCATTTTGTTCTGGCTTCTGTTGCAATTATTGCTTTGACCTAAAAAAAACAGCTAAATCACTCAGTGCGTCAATCATTCAAGTGCTTTTTCAACGTTGCTGGTTTGGAAGGTGTTTTCTTGAATGAACGCTTATTTACTGTACGTAATGATCCATCATTGATGGAATAGAAACCAGTACACTCTTAGTATGGATGAAACTCGACCATCCATCGATTTCGTCCTTCTGATTTCATCATCATCTTGGAACATTAGATGGCGGAGCAGATAACACAAAGCAATGTTTCCCTGAAAAACAGATTTTGGAGGTGGCAGATAGATGATGGACGCTACTGAGCGATGTGATAAAAATCTGTTGTCATACTTTTCAAGTCATCTTTCAGCAAGAATCAGAAATTGATTAGCGCTATTTATTAATAACTCAATAGCTTTATCGGAAACTCAGCGCCGAGATGACGGGGTTTTTGAATATCTCTTGATTTCATCAATGCGTCAACAGAAAAAAAAACCTGAACTTTTTAATATATACAGTTGGTTTGACTTGAGACCTGAAATTCAAATTTATCTGAAATCTTTGACATTTGAAATTAAAACGTTCAGCGATTTTTTTCGATGTAGATACTTTTAAAAAGAATAGGTGTTAATCAGTTTTGAAGTTTCTTATAGTAACGTATTCGGTTCCTATTGAATAAAATCTATCATGTGGGGAGAAATAAATCTTTCTCTTCCCCTCTGCAGCCATTAAACTGTAGGTCCCGGCCTAATTAGCCTAAAGTGTGCACAAAGTGACCGTAGAACGACAAACCAAACCTGGATCTACTCTGCACGTTGATTTAAAGTAACAATGTAGGTTCAGAGCAAAAAATTTTAAATAATATTTTAAGGATTATTTTTTGATGCTATGGTTGAATTAGGTTATGGAATATTGTCAGACATGGAAATTAAATCTCATACATGAACAGTTTTTTCTTAAATTTGGCAAAAACTGACTTTACGTAAATGCTCCTAACTTCAGAGGATAGATCATAACTTGTGCTGATCAGTTATTACCGCCATCCTTTCTTCAAAAAGACAAAAGAAAACAATTTTATGCTTTTATGCACATTTTATTATTATTATTATTATTATTATTATTATTATTACTACTATTGGAATCAACGAAATAAATTGATAGTAAAAATTTACATCGTAAGTTTTTACAAATGCAGTATCATCAATATTTTAGAGTATTACATATATCATTCTTCCTCAGAAACTATATTTTTAAGAATGATTGGCAATATTCTTAATGATATACTGAAATTTAGTATTGTATATTTTATTAGAGTATTGCGTAAGTAGGTATATCATTTTTCCCAACTAACTACACTTGTAAGATGAGTTGGAAATATTCTTAATTATATGCTTTAGTTTGGTATTTCAGATTGCATTAGAGTATTTCAAATGTCGTTCTTCAAATTCTTTTTCAAATTGAAACTCAAAAGAGCATTTTCAAAGTTATTTTTAACAAAAATTTAAATAATCGATACATGTTTTTGAATCGATACTATCTAGTGGACTTTGAGCTGGAAACCCTGACGAGACATTAGTGGCAGCTCGCATCCTTCTTGATCTTGATAGCAAAGTATAGTGATAACCATACGTTTACTTTTTAGTGATAAAGTAAGAGCTTACAAGTGAACCCGTAGTGGAAGTGATATTTAATTTAGTTTGAAAAGTCTCAAGGTTTGTGGCGTAGATTGTAAATGATGGATCGTTGACGGACACCTTATGTGAAGCCGACAAATATTTTGATCCACTTTTATAAATAACATGGAGAAACTGTCTATCAAATTTTAAGATGCATTAATGCTGACGCGAGTATGAGTGAATTCACGTTGATCTAAAAACGTGGTTCCACGTTGTCGAGCATCGAGATGACCAAACAAGGTTGCCACTCTGCATTTACTTTTGATTGTAACGTATGTAATGATGCACGAAACTTGCTGATGTAATTTTCGACTTTGGTCATGCATAATTTGAACCAAACGTAAATCGCTTATGAGTGTTCTGTTATATTACATTGAAATATCTCTTAATATCCCAGATGTCATCGGCCTATATTACAACATCAAGTTAGTTACTGATTGCGATTGTTTATATACAGATGTAGGACCGCTGTGGCAATTTTGAATGGGCTATTACTACTGTCTACTATCTCTATATTTTAAGATGTATTAATGCTGACGTGAGTATGGGCGAATTCACGTTGGTCTAAAAACGTGGTTCCACGTTGTCCTGCATCGAGATGACCAAACAAGGTTGCTAATCGGCATTCACTTTTGATTATAACGAATGTAATGATATATACGAAACTTGCTGATGTAATTTTCGACTTTGGTCATGTATAATTTGAACCAAACATAAATCGCTTATGAGTACTCTATTATATCACATTGAAATACATCTCAATACTGATGATATCGAAGATGTCATCGGTCTGTATTTCACCATCAAATTAGTTACTGACTGGGATTGTCTGTATATAGATGTAGGACTGCTGTGGCAATTTTGAATGGGCTATTATTGCTGTCTCTATATACTACTATATTTTAAGATGTATTAATGCTGACGTGAGTATGGGCAAATTCACGTTGATGTTACTCGCGTCCATGGCATTCCTTAAGTCACACGTGCTGCCCGGTGGTGCCAAATCAACTAAAGTAAATCGGGAAAATATTATGTTGGTATGCAAACAGAACTATCTATATAATTTAAATTAACGGATAAACTCTGGGATAAAATCAGGGATGATTGAAAAGAGTTAAGTTGCAGGTCACGTAAAGAGGCAGTGGTTAACTTCAGACAGAGAGCAGAACATGACTGCTTGGCCAGACACCTCAGCAGAATATTCATATTGACTAATAGCCTATGCCCTATCCGGAAAAAAAACCTCAATAAATAAGTAAACTTACTCGTCTGTCCAGACCTTGACCCTACGTTACAACATAGAGGAGATGATTGCCTTTTGTATTGGATGGCCAGGGATCTCATGTCCTCAGCACACATCGTTACAACATAGACGAGATGTTTGCCTATTATATTGGATGGCCAGGGATCTCATGTCCTGGGCACACATCGTTACAACATAGAGGAGATGTTTTCCTATTAAATTGGATGGCCAGGGATCTCATGTCCTTATCACACATGTTACAACATAGAGGAGATGTTTTCCTATTAACTTGCACAGCCAGGGATCTCATGTCCTGAGCACACATGTTACAACATAGAGGAGATGTTTTCCTATTATATTGGATGGCCAGGGATCTCATGTCCTGAGCACACGTTTACTTCTCCTTTTAGACTTTTATGTACCTTTAATTTTTAGGGTTGTATTTGTGTAATTTCTAAATGTTTTTAATGTTTTGATAATGTCAAATTTTAATTCTAATGATGATGTTTTTATGTGTTCTTAATATTTTGGTAGTGTGTAATTCTGAGTTAATTGTTTGTATTATTATTTGGCGAGTGGCCTGATGTAAATGGATTAAGTTCCAATTGTGTCATAGGAAACAACAGAACTAAATTAATATTTGTTTGATAATATCTTATAACACTTGATTCTTTTGTATTTTCAGGCATGTTTTATGACTTGACCGGCAGCTATGATGCTCCCTTTTACATTTCCGGAACTTTGATACTTCTTTCCGGTCTTCTGGGAATACCTTTACCTTACCTGTCAAACTGGGAAAATAAAAGGAAGGCACAAAACATCATCATAAATGTGGAAGCTCCTGAACCAGATAATACTTTTGTGGAACCAGCACCGATTTCACAGTTACGACGCTTCTCGTACGACGTCATTCTGGAAGAACCATGGTGCTCGTCCCCAGACAAAACATGCGTCTACAAAACTCGTCTCGTGCCAAAACTCAACAAGGCAATGAATCTTGCGCCATTTGATGACTTGTAACTGCAGTTCTGAAGTTCTGCAAGCGCGTGCCATTCGAGTGAACAATAACTAATAACTTTTAATTGTTCCATAAACTGATTATTATACTCGATGCAAAGGATCAACGTGCCATAGAGAGTTTTAATGTCATCATCTATTTAACAAGTGACTGTAAATTCCTTTGTTAAATATTCACAATCTAACGCTAATGCTTTATTTTTTCCATTTGATGTGATGTGCCATTTTCTTTTTAGTGTAAAACTTATAATCAAACGAAATCATTTTGTGACATATGGTTGACCACTTTTAGAAGAAGATATTTAAGTCGATACCAGGAAATATTTTTTTCATAAAACCTTCAAGCTGCTACTAAGGATTCGATGAACTTTTAGCTGCTATTTAAGGTACTAAGCCAATTTCAATATCTGGTATTTCTGTGGATGATTTTTTATGAACATATAAAATCGATAGTTCACTGTTGATTTATACATTTATAAAAACGCCTACCACCACTGTTAATCTTTTACAGTTTGTGCATGTAACCAAATTTATCAATTCGAAAAGTTGTATAAGAAATAATTTAATTTTTGCTGAGTTTCCGCAAAACTGCATTTTGCTTTATCAGAATATCATAATGTAATATTCGTTTCATGTAATCAATGTAATTATTTGTGATTGATGGGTTGTAATTGTGAGTTTCATTAATACAACGCTTTTGTAACAGAAAGTTTTTCATGCTCTGTAAAGAAATTTGATATTTTTCTTTTATAACGGCCCTGGCATCCCTTGGCGTTTTATAAAATGGTGTTGGTGAGAGTGAATTTTTGTGTCAATGTTGCTCTCACAGCTAGCTCTGACAGATGGAATTACGTAGCTCGTATATCATGCGTAACTCATCTCGTAATGCTCTGTAGCTCGCTCTTTCATCGCTCGGGCACACCGCCACGCGTATCTTATACGAGCTTTTTCTTAACATCACGGTGAGGTGTAAACTTATAGATGAGCGTGCTCATTACACTACACCAGGGGTCTCCAAACTACGGCCCGCGGGGCCAAATCCGGCCCGCCAGGGTCGTCCATCCGGCCCGCGACAGCGAATAGCTTATTGTTGCTGTATTGGATAAAAAAACACAGAATGACAATAACTCCGTTTTATTGACTTGTTAGGTAAATCTTAATGACAAGCATAATAAGCAGAAAATTTAACTTAAGCAGAACAACTAACAAATAATTGAAATGAATCCCACTAACATTGTAAATTAGTGAACTTCCCGTGGTTACCCTCGGTAGTTATGTTGGGGTAAAGAGTATCGCATATGTATGTATTATATCGATGTTTGGAATGTACATATCCTGAATCAAACATATGACTTTTATCCTGAAAATTCCTGTGGAACGGACTAGTCTAGAAATTATGGATAATGGCAGAAAAATTAAAACGGTTTTGGCCCTTGGTACTTACTAGAGTAAACAATGTGGCCCTAAGGCTGGAAAGTTTGGAGACCCCTGCACTACACGAATGAGAAATCACAAACTCACATTCATATATCGTTTAATAATAGATTTCTTTCATTCAATAATATTAAAGGAGCACCCCTTCCATTTTAAAATGAAAATATTTCCTTAAAAAAATTTTTATTGAATGGTTGGGAAGATAATTTGGATCATAAATAATAATAATTATAAATAACTTAATAAATATTTTCGAAATTTTATAAATGGTAGGCTATTTGTTAGTTTAGCAGCAGCGCATTTTTGGTTTCGAAAATGATAAACTCTTCCATGCCTGTTTATAACCTTTGGCGACACATCGCCCATTTGAATGTCGCCAACGACATATAAAATTTGCCAAAGTCGCTACAAAAGAAAAACAAAAAAAATTTCATAATTCTGGAATTCTTTCTTATCATTATTTATGTATATAATGTAAACTAGGGGTGCACAGACCTAGACCTCGAAATCTATTTAACATATATTTATTTTATTTCTTTATATTTATAATGCAATATATTAAAAATTAAATAAAAAAATTTGATACATCTTGTTATATTAATTTTATTTTATTTTTGTAGTAACCTAGTGGCAAAGTTGATGAATCAAATGATTATTTAACATTTTTTTTTATATTGATGCCTAAAAATGTTTGCTCAGTAATAATGCATGTTGATCCAAACTGGCTTATGGATTTAGCTTCGTGAACAACCCCAATTACATTTTTCATCGCCATTTTGAAATGAAACGCAGTTTTAACGATATTTATTACAGGCATAAAAAAAATTACGCGAACAGGAATTCAGTAACTAGGGTGCCACGTTACTGGCATAACAAATGAAAACTTCAGCCAAATAGCAAAGTAGGGGTCGTTGAGATTTGGCAACATTTTTGTGGCGCCAAAGAGATAAATCACTAAATGTGATAACCCGGGCTTCTTGTACTCTTTGCAATTCACTTCTTTTACCATTGCAACCCGTTACTTGGTGCACTTTGGCGGAAAGATATTTTTACGCCAAATCCCAACGGCCCCTATTCTGCGATTTTAGCAGAACTTCTAGCCCACAATAAGTTAGAAAGCATTAAATAATGATTTTTTTTAATATTTAAATGATTGCTTTTTTTTTATTAAACTACCGCTGGATCATGTTCCATGTTTCATCTGTCACCAAAATCTGCCAATCTTTCAAAAAATTTATTATTATTATTTTAAATGTAAAATGGATACATCATAATTTGAGTGGTGGCCCGTGCATCCCTATTTTAAAAATACGGCTTTATAATTTGTTTGTAACTGTGCCATTTAATTGAAATTCTAATGAGATGGAATTTGTTACATAAGCTAAAATCGGTGATACGATTTTCATTGTTGGAATGCTTTCGATTTTATAAAAATAGATTCATTCCAAGACTTAGTCGCTGATTTAAAACAAAAATGAAGAACAAAGCTTTAAAACGCAGCTCATAATTTGAAAGCAGTTTATAACACCACTGAGAGCAGCCTTTAAAAATAAAACTGTGGTAAAAATATTGTGCTTATTATTGTGAAAAGATAGTTTGTTATGAAATGGATGAATATTTTATAAAGACAGTTTTTGCAATGTTGTCGATTGCTCTATTTTTCTATGCATCAAGTTACCAAAGAATAATTTGTCGTTTTTTACATACACTGTAGTTGGACATTGATGAGAACTATAATTATTTTGCAGATTTTATTTATCAATGTATTGAACTTCCAAGCGAACTGTGCAATATGAATTTGCTTCTGATCGGCCATTTGTCTTTTAAAGTGCCTTCATTAATATGTTCCATTGTTGAAAAAAAAAACTGTTTTATGCGCTCGGACAGCTATCTTGCTGAAACAGTTCTGCTTGTCTGCGAACAACATCTTAGCAGATTTTGTGACGAGCAGTGAGCTCAGAAAATTATTTGTTTATAAAATCAACGCACAAAAGACTCGATGACTGTACATATCGTTTCTTTATTTTATTAAAAGAACATTCTTTTCTCTGGAGGCAGGGGCCATTCTTTTGTAAGTGTTTCATGTAGTGTATATTTTTGTAAATAAAAATGTTCTGTTATGTTCTTCCTACTGTTTCTTTTATTAGAAATTTCGTAACAGAAAATATTTTGAAATAATATGTGTTAGTACACAAACATACTACAATTTAGGCTTAAGACTAACAGTTTAAACCTAAATTGCAGGTGAAAAATCAACAGATCCTGCGTTTAATGATGTAGTGTGCAACTGGATTGTAACTGGTGTGATTGGACACGGGTTTGAGAACTCACAACTTTATTTATACATGAACAAGCACCATACAATTAACAAGAGACAATATGTAACACATTTAAAGAAACATAATTATACATTCGCGGGAGGATTCCACTTCTAAGCCGAAAATAGAGATACTCAGATACGCGCAAGGAGGCAAGAGAAATTTCCTCTCCTGGTGAGAGTCTGTAGCCCAACTTAAACGCAGGGTTGCGTAAAATGCATTTCATCTCGGGATGAGAGACTGTAAGCTAAACGTTTCTCAACAGAAACCTGTGGTTGCGCTATACTTCCTCTCGGATGAGAGTCTCGAGGCCTACTGACCATTTCTTTTGAACACCACAGGGGGCCCTCGTACAAGCGCTACTTGCCGTAGGAGGGAGCATGGTTACAGTGATAGTTAACAAGCCAATCACAAGATGAGTTTGGGAACATCACTGATGCTAAATTCCGTCAACCGAATTCCATCATTGACAAATGAATCACAAATTATATTTCAAATGATATTCCAAAAAGTTCTCAAATAAATTAATAGTTTGAAAAAACTAAAAAAAACACGTTTTTAGAGTTAATCAATCCAAAAAGTAAAACATAATTGTTAACATAAGAATAAAATGACTGACGAGAAAATGAATGTCACTGTTGATATCAATCGTTATAATTTTTCACTCGTTTCATTCCGAAATGCAGCGTTAGTGTAAAAATGTCATACAAAGCACCCCACGTTTTTAGAACAGGGACATTCATTTTCTCGTCAGTCCTTTTATTCTTATGTTAACAATTATGTTTTACTTTTTAGATTGATTAACTCTAAAAGCGTGTTTTTTTTAAACTATTAATTTATTTTTTACTTTTTAGTTTGATTCACTCTAAAAGCGTGTTTTTTAGTGTTTTTAAACTATAATATTTAAATGAGGTGCCGGTACGGAGGACTGGTTCTTACAATAATTTAATTGTGAGTAAAACAAAGGCTAAATGTGAATATGTCGAGCCAGCCAGGATTCGAACAGGGAATCTCCTAATCAGACGCGTTATCCGTTGTGCCGCTGTCCCACGTGGGTTTGAATATCTGAAAGATGTCAGTAAATGTTTCTTTGCAGCTTACTTATATAGTGTGTATGAGGAGAAGCAGATCTCCAGGGGAAAAATGATGCGCCGATCAAGATGACTTTTCAAAGGCTGTATGTTTTAATCACTAATCCTGGCGATCCTAATCATGATGAGATACTAAACTTATCAAAATATTTTGTTGTCGTCGGTCCTTGATAAGTCTACAACGTTTAAATTAAATCGGATCGCTTAAAGTAGGGCAAAATCGAGCCCAAAGAGTCAGTTACATACATACATACATACATACATAAAAACAAACAAACATACAGGTGAAGCTAATAAAAGCGTATTAAAAAAGGGAATATTAAAAGTAAATTTGACTCATCACAGTCTGATCGGTTTGATCAGTTGTTTCCAAACTTATTAGTCCTGCCGCCCCATAGAGAAGTAACAAAATAGAGCGAGTTTCCCAAACATTTTGTTTCTTTTCGTACTAGAGTTGCCTTTTTTTTTTCCTTGCACTTATTTATTTAGAAAACACAAACATGTTACAAAGCGATTCTGAAAATTCCGAGAAATGCAGAAATTCTTCTCAAGTCGTTCAATAATTTAACTATTAGCTTATTGTAGATAAATAGGTACAAGAAATGCTATTTTGATTATAATTCTAATTATTTTGGATGAATTATAATAAAAATATAAAAAGTTCATATAAATTAATATTTTATTTTTTAATCATTTTTGGAGGTAAATATAGCACAAAATTTAATAATAGAATATAAAATCCAATATTTAGTAAAATTAAATTTACACTTCTTTACAGCAAAAGAATTAATCAATTCTTTTAAAAATCGTTGTAATGATAGTAGACCTTTTACTCGTTTCGCGCCAACAGCATGCAATAGTAACAGCCAACAGTAAAGAGTGTAGCCAAAAATCGCCAAGCTATCATGGCATATGTTAAATTACAAAGTAAAAGTCACATGAGTTGTATAGATAGATACAAGAAATGTTATTTTGCTTATAACTTTGGTTATTTTGTATGAAATATAATAAAGATTACTAAACGTTATAAACAAAGAATATTTTATTTTTTAATCATTTTTCAGGGAAATTTATAAATAAAATATAAATGTTGAAATATTTAGTAAAATTAAATTTACACTTCTTTACAGCAAAAGAATTAATTAATCATTTCTTTTAGAAATCGTTGTAATGATAGTAGACCTTTTACTCGTTTCACGCCAACAGCATGCAGTAGTAACAGCCAACAGTAAAGAGTGTAGCCAAAAATCGCCAAGCTATCATGACATATGTTAAATTACAAAGTGAAAGTCACATGAGTTGTATAGATAGATACAAGAAATGTTATTTTGC
Organism: Caerostris darwini; assembly: GCA_021605075.1. Classification (NCBI taxonomy): domain Eukaryota; kingdom Metazoa; phylum Arthropoda; class Arachnida; order Araneae; family Araneidae; genus Caerostris; species Caerostris darwini. The sequence continues at coordinate 262,953 of BPLQ01007105.1, forward strand.
TTATAACTTTGGTTATTTTGTATGAAATATAATAAAGATTACTAAACGTTATAAACAAAGAAAATTTTATTTTTTAATCATTTTTCAGGGAAATTTATAAATAGAATATAAATGTTAAAATATTTAGCAAAATTAAATTTACATTTCTTTACAGCAAAAGAATTAATCATTTCTTTTAAAAATCGTTGTAATGATAGTAGACCTTTTACTCGTTTCGCGCCAACAACATAGAGCAGTAATAGCCAAAAATCGCCGAGCTACCGTATGTTAAACTACAAAACGAAAGTCACGTGAGTATTATCTTTGCCCCAAGCTGGCAACATCGATGCATGCTCTATTATATTACTACTATATGTGGCGCCATCTTTTGAGAAAAAAAAATACTTTTCAGAAAAAAACTCTGCTGTAAATATATCTTCTTTAAGCGAACAAACAAAAAGATATAGTAAAAAATGTGTATTCTTGTATATATCTATTGATACCTACGTCTTAAAACATAGTTAATAAAAATGTTGTAAATAGACATGTTGAAGCTTAAAATTACATATATAACATCTATGCTGAAAAGATCATACGCTGACAAATAGATGGCGCTACTAGTATTAAATCCATATGATTTTTAGTTAGCCCTAACCTTCAAAAGACACGTGTATAAATTTGACAGCTGTTGCTCTATTAGTATGTGAGTTATAGCATTTTTAGTGAAGTTATAGCATTTTTACTGTTCATCACGTGCAGTCCACTCGGCTGACTGTCGATTGGACTCCGTTGTGAAATGATGGAGCCATGTTTCATCCATTGTCACATATGTCAAACACGTTCCTTTAATATCTTCAGGCTCTCAGCTATCTCAATCAACTTCACTTTACGGTTATCAGAAATTATTTTATGGACTTTTTTCGATGTTTTCGTCGGTTTAAATTCGCCTCGTTTAAATTTAGCAAACCCCTTCTCTACGGTTGGTTTTCCTGGTTCAAAGTCCGAATAATGATTATCAAGCCAAGCCTTGGCTTCAATAGTATTTTTTTTTCGCCAAATTTGTAACCACATTAAACCTACATTTATCTAAATACAATGAAAGAAATGCAATTAAAAACTTTAGCGTTATAGCTCCTAATCCTGAATAAACTGTAGGGTATCTCTTTTTGTAGGAAGAATTAATGGCACCCATCTTTTAATTTAAAGTTAAATTCTTTATTTGTTGTTACATTTATCTGTTCATGCAATTTTGAAAATTCTTCTATGTTTTTACTTGAAAAAAAAAAAAAAAAAAGGATCCATAACCCAATCGAGTATGTTCATCTTTAAAATATTTTTTTTTTTGTTCCAATGTAGCGGGCAAACACTTAGACGCCTTAAAGCAATCGCTGCACAGACGTTACTCACTTTGCATTACCCAGTGGGCGCGTGTAACTTGAAGATAAGCCACGGAGTAACAATACCCCCGCAACGTTCTACGATCCAATTAGGACCGGGACCTACGGTTTAACGTGGATTCCGTACTAATACAAACATCCATGGTACCGCCGGGATTCGAACCCGAAACCTGTGGCACCGAGCGCCAGAGCGCTAGCCATTCAGGCCCATCTTTAAAATATCTTTAAATCGTTTATTAAATTCAAAATGAAGAACATTCAAATGTTGACAACAGACGAATTTAGAATAGACAATTTTCGAATAGTCATATTTTTTTACTGTTGATTAGTTTGAAAACTGGCTGCATTCTGCATGTTTTAAATTCCCTGCCATCGCCAGTGTTCGAACGTGAAGCCTATGGTACCAAAGACCAGAGCGCTAGCCATTTCGCCATCAGGACGTCTTTCTCTATGGGATTTTTTGGAATCAATCGAATTATCTCGTAAAAAAAAATCATCTTTTGTTTTCTAGAAACTTTAATATGGATTTAAAGAGAATATAAAATTTATTCTAAAAGGTACCTTTTAACAACCAACGATTTTCTGTACGCAGCAGCAAACGATGGAATTTTTCATCGTTTTCACTAGAACGTTGTTTAAACAATCTGTCATTCAACGAATTGATTCTGATTTTGTTGATTGTTTTTAAGACTTAAAGACCTAATAACCTATTTAGGCGTTCACTCAGATGTTTGGTAACTAAATCTTAACCTAGTTTAAATATGGAAGGAAAAAACACCTATAGAGCTCGATCATCGCTTAAGCCCCATTAGTAACAACAGACAAGACATGAAAGCAGGTTGCGTTTCTTTTTCTTTAAAAACTCTTTCAGTATAGGGAACATCGATTTTCCTTTAGTATCAGTTTCCAAATAATAAATACTGGCAAATTTCTTCATTTATGTGTCACAGATATACTAAAAGCAAGGATTCATTTTCTGGCAAATTTGACGAGTCTAACTATAAAGAGAACTGGCTAGAGAGTCTGGCATATACTCGCATAATGAGTTTTCAACATGTTGAACTTTTTACAAATTCTTCTGTAACTTCTATGGTTGACTAGTAGGAGCGTTAAAGTCTATGTGGTTTTCATTGGTAAAAAAATTTTCATTACAACCAACCATCTGCAAGTTTTGAGTTGATCATTTAATATTAATTGAAGAAGAAACAATAGTTATATCCACGGATCGTGTATTGAGGATTAAACATAAGGAATTGTCTCTTGAAACCTTTTTTAAAAGAATTGGTGTCGGTATCTAAAAAGTTCACTTGGTTTAAATCACGAACCAGAATTACTCATTCCACCCCAAAATCCAGTGCATTTGAAATCTTTCTGCATTAATCTTGATTTGGGCCAAAAGATTACAAAAAGTAATACAGACACTTCTATTTTGAGAGCCTTTGCTCTAGAAATGTTAAACATTCTTTACCCTGATCCAGAGTGACTCAGAATCTTTACCGATGGATCCCTCCTGTCTGATAGCCCTAACGCCGGTGCCGGAGTTTTTTCAGAATTTTTTTCTTTCTACGTCCCTGTTGGTTGAGGTACTACGTTTGATGGTGAAAGGGCTGCGATTCGCACAGCTCTGTCCCAGCTGCAGTACCATCTGGAAAAATTCACAAGAGCTGTTATCCTCTGTGATTCTAGAGTTTCTCTGTTAGCTATTGTTTCTAACAATAATCCTAAAACCCAAGACATATTGGATTGCCGTTGTCATCTTGAAAACTTGGCATCACTTGAAAAAACTATAGTCCTCCAGTGGATTCCTGCCCACTGTAGGGTTCCAGGCAATGAGAAAGCCGACTTCCTGGATAAAAGGGGGGCTTTAATCACACAAAAAATATCTGGTCCTATACCCTTCCACTCTATCAAAAATCTCATCAAAAGATCAATTAAAGTCCGCGCTCAAGAAGACCTCTATAACCGTGTTTCCCTAAAATCCTGGAAGAATGCCATCCCAAATCTATGTAATGTTCCAAGGCGTAGAACAGTCGCTCATTTCCGATTAGACACTGGACATGACTGCCTGCGTAAACATCGTTACAGACTCAAAATTGTTCCTTCCCCGATATGCACTCTGTGCAGCTCTGGAGAGGCTATGGACTCCACACATCTACTGCACTGTCCTGCTATGAACAAGACTTTTCTCGCCGAGCGATATTGGGTGGCTAGAGATATGTTAGATTAATGAACTCTGTTGCAGCATGTTTTGTTGTTTTCTCTGTTCTTTTTTTTATTTTTCGTGGTTCTGTAACTGTTCATAATCTGCCATTGGAAATAAATTAAAAAAATATCTAAAAAAGTCTTGAAAATTTTACTACAATTTTCAACGTTATATTTATATGAATCAGAGTTTTTTTTACCCATCACAATTAAGTGTCAAAAGACAGGAAATCTTCAATGTATTGACCAGAAAATGAATGCTTACCCTTCTAATTTATGCCTAAACATTGAAGAAATCGCTAAGACACTTTCAGCTATTTCTCATAAACACAAAAATAAACTTAATGCGCTTTTCATTTTATTTTTTAAGGCATTATTAATCTCCTGTATTATTTGACTTAACTATTATAAAAATTTTCTCAGAAATTTGTATATAGTAAACCTACAATTATTTGTAAGATTTTAAATACTTCCAGGCTTCAAAAAACTTAAGAGCCATTGGTCTAAATCATGGGTGGCCAACTCGAGGCCCGCCTTGAACATTTTTCTCGCCCGTGAGATATATCACACTTTTACAAAATAGTATATCTATTTTATAATGGCCAAAGTAGTGAAAACCAATCTATTAAAAAAATACATTATTTGTGCATTCATATATTCAAAAATTAATTTTCGAAATTATAAGAAAAAAATTAACTTCGATTTTAAAATGATATTCTTGCGAATCTAAGACAGATATTGCCTGCTTTATGTATGAGTTCCCAAAATAATTGAATTATATTCTGCGAACTCATGATGCACGCGCATCTTGGAACATCTAATATAACAGGTTGTAATATGAATATAAAAATGTCTATAGTGAGTCCACATCTAATATGGGTATATATAATTTTATATGCGGTACGCGGAGTTATGATGCATTTCCAAAGTGGCCCGCGAGATCATTTGGGTTGGCCACCCCTGGTCTAAACAAACAAATTGAGCAGGGGTCTCCAAACTACGGCCCACGGGCCAAATCCGGCCTGCCAGTGTCATCCATCCGGCCCGCGACAGCGAACAGCTTATTATTGTTGTAATATGAAGCATGATGCAGAATGATAATAACTCGGTTTTATTGACTTGCTGGGTAAAGCTTAAGGACAAGCATAATACGCAGAAAATTTAACTTAAGCATAACAACACACAAATAATTGAAATGAATCCCACTAACATTACACTGAAGTGACAAAAGTCATGGGATACCTCTTAATATCGTGTCGGCCCTCCTTTCGCCCGGCGAAGTGCAGCAACTCGACGTGGCATGGACTCAACAAGTCGTTGGAAGTCTTCTGCAGGAATATTGAGCCATGCTGTCTCGATAGACGTCCATAATTGTGAAAGCGTTGATGGTGCTGGATTTTGGGCACGAACAGACCTCTCGATGATGTCCCATAAATGCTCGATGGGATTCATGTCGGACGATCTAGGTGGCCAGATCATTCGTTGGAATTGTCCAGAATGTTCTTCAAACCAATCGCGAACAGTTGTGGCCCGGTGACATGGCGCATTGTCATCCATAAAAATCCCATCGTTGTTTGGGTACATGAAGTCCATGAATGGCTGCAAGTGATCTCCAAGTAGCTGAACATAAGCATTTCCAGTCAATGTTCGGTCCAGTCGCACCAGAGGACCAAGTCCATGCCATGAAAAAACAGCCCACACCATTATACCTATTTCCACTTTTAACCACTAGATGTCGTCTAGTGTCACGGTCGTATGGATACACACAATAGTAATTGTAGTAATTGAACCAGCGAATTTAGCAAGCGCATACTCGCTCAAAGCGCGTAGTCGGCGACTAGTCTAGAAATTATAGATAATGGCAGAAAAATTAAAACGCTTTTGGCCTTTTTTACTTATTGGAGTAAACAGTATAGCCCTAAGGCTGGAAAGTTTGGAGACCCCTGCATTAGAGTATCAATTAAATTTTAAAAAACATAAAAACGATTATATGAGTTTGTTCAAGTTAACAACTACTAATTTTCTTCATTATATTAAAAAACTGTGGCCATATTTCAACTAAAATGATGCTTTAATAACCCTTAAAGTTACTAACGGTTTCTATAACTCTAAAAGTTAGAGAGCGCCAATTATTCTGGAATACCTGGCGCTCTCTAACTTTTAGAGTTATAGAAACCGTTAGTAACTTTAAGGGTTAAAGGCTCCTTCCCACTGAGGCGACAGGCGACGACGTGACATGCGGCAGGCAAGAAAATTTTTTCGACCCCTTCACAGCGAAACGTCAGAAATAGCATTACTCCTAGTGAAGTTCCGCTTCGAGTTTAAAGTGGGTCAACTCGAAGCGGTGCATTTTTCACACCGGTTTCAGGCGAACGCAGTGAGACTAGTGATTGGTCAACTCTTGTCGCTTAAACGCTTCTCGCCTCGGTGAGAACGAGCCTTTATAGAACATTAGGGTGAAAAAGAAACCCCAAGTCCATGCTCCATCTGAGAAAAGGATTGGCCATCATTTATATACGTAATTGATCATTGGCGAAGCGATTTTTCACCTATCGACCTCATTAAATAACGCTCTGGCGCTCGGTACCACAGGTTTCGGGTTCGAGTCCCGGCGGTGCCATGGATGTTTGTAGTGGTTCGGAAGCCACTTTAAACCGTAGGTCCCGGTCTAATAGGATCGTAGAGCGTTGCAGGGGCATTGTTACTCCGCGTCCGTGGCTTATCTTCAAGTTACACGCGCCCCCTGGGTAATGCTAAGTGAGTAACGTTTGTGCAGCGGTTGCCTTAAGGCATCCATGACCAAGCTGTCTAAGTGTTTGCCAGCTGCATTAGAAAGAAAAGAAGAAAAAAAAATCTCATTAAATAACTCAAATTTTTCCAATCTCGGTTGTACATTTTCGTAATCCAATCCCACTTTTCTTTTTTAATTTTATTTATAAATATATATGATTAACTGGATAATAACTTCGTGCATTCAAGTTCACCTTCGCTGCTAATTGAGTAATTCCGAATGATATTCGAACAGGTGAAGTTCGTTTTTGCTACGGGGTATTCGTACCTATTAAGTGGTTGCCACTCAAACAAGAATAAAACAATCAAGTGAGAGAAAAACATATTTATTTAAACAATATTTTGTGATAATCCATGAACAAGCTTGAAGAAAAAAATATAAATCTAGATAAACTTTTATACACATATAAATATTTGTGCAAATTCTGCTTCTGAATAAGGCAACAACAATTAACAAAAAGATCCAGAATATTTTTAAATGCAAAAGCACAATATTTTTCAGAATTATATTTTTGTGCCCAGTTTGAACTCTATATCATGTGTACATATTAAATCATCATAATAATAAACAGTAAGATATTCACAGTATATTTTGAAATGAATGCATCTACAACAAATATAAAATAATTTTAGGTACATTTGTAATTTAAAAATATAAAATAATTTTAATTAAATGGTTTCTAATATTGCAGATTCATTACAAATTTTGCAAAGGTATATTATATACTCAATAACATAAAAATATGCTTAAAAATGAAATTTTGAAATAAATTTCTATATTTTTGATACAAAATAAGCATCCACACATTTTGTTCTTTTAAAACATATAAAAAAATTGTAAAATTGTTACGTATATTTGAAGTATGTATTAAAATAGCCCACTGAATTTAACTGTTATGTTTTGCTTTTGTATAATAAGACATGTAAATATATGACGATAGTTTTGAAAAATTACTTTCTAACACATTATTTTAAATGAAGTAATAAAATAATTTTAGAAACATTAATTTAAGCAATATTAATATATTTTTTAGAAATTATATTAAAAGTATTTCAAATCAAATCCAACATTTTAAAATTTGAAGAAACTTTTAAAAACAATAAAAAACAAAAATTAAAATGTAAATTTTTGTTTTGTTAAACAAATAAAATAATAAAATGAATATGAAATAATAAGAATATATAAGAATAACACAAGAATCTATTAAGTATATTTTAAGTAGTATTTAAATTCTACAAAAATGTGATTAAATATATATTTGAAGAAAAAAAAAATTTTTTTATCATTATGCTTTATAAAAGCCATTTTGAACTTCACTGTTTTAAGGTAAATATTTAAAACAGATAAATCCTACTTAAAAATGGATTTTTATTATCTTATTTTTTAAAATTTTTTTTATGAATCAGTTACATTTGATTTCAATTTACTTTTCTTATCTCTATAAAAAAAAAAATTAAAGTAATAAAGAATAACTCTTCTCAATTTACATGAATAATATTGAGAATATAAAATAAATTACTATAAAATAATGAAAAATAATCTATTGATAAAATTTTTAGAGGAAAAGAAGATTATTATTAAAAATTGAGGGAATTGTCTTTTCCAGACAAACTATTATGGATTTGTGAAAGCCCATGTTTAGTTTACAATACAACAAAATATGGAAAGCCAATATGGAATGCTTCAGTATTCAAATGAAAACGTATACATGACATTTTTATAATATTCAAGTTGATTTTTTTAATATAAATATACAATTATGGATTACATTCAATATAACACACAATATTTTTCAAAAGCTGTACGATGATTAATTAAAATGAATAAACAGATCAAATAATAATTAACAAAAACTACTACAGCTCGAGGATTATACAAACTGAAATTATGGTAACATAGTTCTACACATATAGGCCCCAAAAATCTGATATACAACCAATTACAGAAAGACTCTACAAGGCACTAAATTAAGATTTTTCACTAAGTACATGACACAGCATTTTATGAAGAAAATTTTAAGACAAACTGAATTACTCATATTATACTGTTCTAAATGCTTACTCATACAATTAACCATGTTTCCAAACCCAAGACTCACAAAATATTTGAAATTGTAGAATTTTCTTGTTTCAGTATATTTGTCTATATTATCAATAATAGTTACATCAAAATTCAATTGTTTAGAACTAAATGATACCAATATTGTTTTTCTGGTTATTGGTTTAAAAAATTTTTTACGTCCTTAAAAACACAAATTACAAGCAATTTAATACATAGAAGACGGCTCTAAAATCAAGCAACCGTTTGAACTGTTATATTAGAACATCTTTTTTGTTAAAAAAAGATGTCTTGTTACTAATTGACAGAAATCAATTATGCTTGAATATATTGAAATATTGTTTTAATTTTTTTCAAAAAGAGAATTAGATTTACACAAAGAGATAAGAGAATTTTAATTTGCACAAAAAGAAAATGCATAAAAGAATGACAGAGTTGTCTATTCCATGACATCCTATTTCAATGTGAGCGATTACAAGAAAATCACATTCTGCAAAAAAAATCTAACATTCAAATTTAGAAATAAATGTCAGATTTTTTTAATATGTTAATACAGGCACTTAACCCCATCTTACTCACAAGGCACCAAATGTCTATGTGCCTATTGGCTTCATAATATATCGAATAACAGGCAGTTATGTAAAGTTTCAAAGCAAAACATAAGGTTAACTTACAGTCAGGTCATGAAATAATAAACACATTTAATGTGAAAGATATTTAAAGCAGCAATACTAGAACAGTCAATGTTATTCTAAAACATCATTTTGAATATGTAATAAACAACCAGTCATTAAAAAAAAAGATATCCCTTTGGTCTCACTTGAGAAACACTAAACAGATTTATCAATCTTGAAATTGACGAACAGGAAATATATTCTCACCTTCTTTTTTCATATTACAATATTAGTCATTTAAATTTCAGTATTTCTTATGCATCCTCACTAATACCTTATCTACAGCAAACCAGATCAATTTTAAAGAAAGCATTCAATCTCCTTTTGTTTTGTATTACTGCTTATGATCATGAGAAACAGCAGTAAACCTTCTTGTAGATAAAAAAAAAATATTAGATAAATAATTACTGCATTTTTATACTCTGTGCATCAAATGCATATGATATAGATATATAAACAGGCATAAATATCAAGAACATATAATAATCGAATTTTACCTTTTACTTACAAAATTTTGCTTCAAATACGTAAATTGAACTAAGTTTTTTTAAATTTATAAAAATTATAAAATTGTCCTTAAATATTAGATTATTATAATACAGTAAAATATATGAAATTCTTAATATATACAGATAAGCACATTAAGAGACAAAAAAATAATTAAAAATTCATTTTTAGTACATTTGACCTGAAATATATAAAAAAAAATATCTATTATATTGGAAATGGTAAGATTGAACAAATTAAAAACTGTAAAGTTATGTCATTTCATGACAATCTCCGAAACATGAGTAATCATAATAAGATCATATTCTTTACAATAACCGACAACTGGAATCATTAAGGTTATAATGCAGGCACTTTCAATCAACAGTAACTGTTTCATTTGAGCTATTGATAAAATTTAAAACAGAAGTATTTCTTGGGAGCAATTTAATTTAAATTGTCCATGAATTTTCAATTCCTCTGATGATTAATTTTTTAATTTTTTTTTTCTTTTTGATAAGAATTTATAGATTATTTATTATTATTATTATTTTAAGACAAAATCAACAACATAACATTAATAAGGGTGCACAGAAGATCTACCTCCCCATGGTACACCTGGTAACACTTTTTAGTGGCTAAAAGATCTGCAACTTGGCTTTATTGTTAGAATAATGAACTCTGTCTCAGCATGTTTTGTTGTATTATTTTGTTGTTGTTGTATACTTTTTTTTGTTGTTCTTCTTTTTTTGCTGTAACTGTTCATAATCTGCCATTGGAAATAAATAAAAAATAATAATAATAATAATAATAAAAAACATTGAATAATTACACTCCAGGAAGCTTTACATAAAAACAGCTTGAATTTAATAAATAATATATTAAATTAATAAAAATAAGTTCTATAAGTAATAAAGCCTTTTCCTACTTCCACATACCATTAAAAATGGCAGATTTTGTTTACTACTACTTATAATTACAATAGCTACATAAATGACAATTCATAATCAAGAGATAATGTGCATTAAATACATTTCAATTCAACTATCACTTATAAATATTTGCATAAAGTATACAGTATTTAAGTATCTTTTCTAATAAGAGCATGTATTTATAGAGTCTAATTGATTTTTAATCTATAAAAACTCATTTTAAGTATCAAAATTTTCGTTTAAAAATTATACATAAATTGTTTTGAAAATGAACATAGACAATTTACGTAATTGCATTTTGAAGGTAGAAAATTAAAATATAATTACAATATTAATTTCAAAATAAAATAGATCCAATATAACAAACATTAAAGTAGTGAAAAGTAGATTTTATGAAGAACTCAAATTAATTATATTTTAAATTTGACTTTTTTTCTATATTTTTATTTGAAAAAGCATTTGTCTTGTATTTCAGAATCATAATATTAAAACTACTTTATACATAATAGGATATAATTCCTTTTCCTATTGTAAAAGTAATTCTAAATTCACCAAATCACTAAGAAATATGATCATTTAATACTATCTAAAAATAAGATTTATTAATAAAAACTTTTTTAACACAACCTTAATATTATTGCTGCAATACTGGAGAGATCGAGCTCTAATGGCCAAGTGGCCAAATTACTAGCATTTGTCAACAATAACAATATTAAAGTATGAATGACTTTTCAAAGTATGCAATTCTTCACTTACAATTATGAAGTAGGGAAAGGGTATATTAGTTGTTCAGAATAAATAAATTATTTGACTAAATTTGGTGATAGATTGATATAAATATTTTATAATCTTTCTGCAAATTTAGTTTTTTTATTGATAAAAAATTTCAGAAATAAGACTTTGTAGATGAAATAGTAGTAATAGTATTTGTAGATATTACTAATCCCTTACTTATCAATCAGAAATTCAAAGTAACAGTCATTATTTTTTTTATATAATGAGTTTTGTTTTTAAATTTTAAAAAACATTTGCTTTTTTCAGATATAATTTAAAAAATTCTGTCCTCTGAATTTGTTAAAATAATTGATAAATGAATTATAAGAGAATATATGTATAATAAATATTGTTTCAATTTTTTACATGCTTTCACCAATAAAAACAAAATAAAATTTAACAGCTTCATAGAAATTTAAAAATACAACAATAATTAAATCAAATATTTTTTAATAATGTATTGCTCTCCTTCTTAATCATTCACTCACATGTGCTTAAACATTTATTTCTTATAACAACATTAACAAAATAAAGCCTTTTCTTCAAAAAGTGCTTTTGCTATTTACACAGCCAACAATACATTGAATAATAAAACATACACAACACAGAACTAAGTTCTAGAAAAATATACTTACATACAGCTTATAATGTGTAAGAACTTGAAATCATTTCTAGTTTAAGATTAATTCTGAAATTTGAGTTAATCAGTTTAATGTGAAAGAGCAAAGGCAATGTTTACCATAAAGCAAATCTATAATTAAGCAGGTACAGGCTTATATGAAAATTTTTTGAATTGTAATTCTGCATAAATGCATGTAGTATAGCTTAGTTTTTATAATACTGAAATCTTTTATCTAACCTTTGGACGTACAAAATACTAATTTCAGCAAAGAATGAAAAATAATAATAATAATATAAAAAAATAAAAGCATATAACTAAATAAAATATATCACAAAATTAAAACAAAAGTAAAAGGAATGTGATTTTTATAATTTTAAAAAAATAAGAGATTAAAAAAGAATCAGGTTAAACAACTAAAGTCAAGATTAAAATAATATTTTGTAAATTGAATACAAAATATTATTTCAGATATTTTATTAAGACAAATTGTCATTAGCTATATATTTTTAATTTAAAAAATACAACATTACGAAAAAAAATTTGAAAAACTTTCAATCTTCAATAAAAAAAATGTATAAAAATATAATATGTATATATCAATAAATAAAATATAAGAATAAAATAAACTTAACAATAAGAGATACCTGATAAGAAAACAAATATATAAATGCAAAATACAAGAGAGCTTATAAAGTATAAAGGATAACGAATATTTTGCCAGAAATTAATCAATTGTTTTCCTTTATTTAACCACTAGTAACTTTGATCAGCAATTTTAGGTGGACGAGGACCCCTTGGTTTCCTTGGCTTGTCAAATCTATGATCAACAACAGGAACTAGTGGTTTTAAAGCAGGGAGAGTATTAGTGCTTCTTTGACGATATTGAATTTCATATCTAGCAAAAGAAGCATAATACAAATTTTAAAAATGCTATTATATGCATTTGAATAAGATAAACTTGAACTAAGAGAAAAATATAGCTTAAAACTTATAAAATGCACAAATTATTAATTTAAAGCAGATGGCCTGATGAAATAATTCTTTATGAGAATGATCTCCAAACTTTTTTGATCACATACCTCTAAGATAAAAATAACTAAAAGTTGTACCCCATGTGTGTGTATGTGTATGTAAAGCAGATATTAGTTGAGTAGGTGATTGTTGTTGTACTTCTTTTGCAATATTATCTATCTAATTCAATTAGTCTAGGCCACTTCTTGACCAGGAGAATAAGTAATAACATTTGAAGCTGTATTACACATAAAAATTTGGCATAATTTTATATAAAATCTTTTTGAATAGAACTAGCAACTTATTTGTTAAGTTTATTATTTAAATGTAAATTAATTAAAATCACTTAATGATTTACAAAATTTTTTAAATTACAAATATGATTAAGGATTATATAAGGTTTACCACCAAAAAAAATTCTTGGCTTTAAAATAACAAACTTCAGTTAAAATATAAAAATGATTTTTCTGTTATTTTATACAATTAAGCTGAAATAATTATAAATGATTACAAAAGGTTTTATAATCTAAAAGTTTAGCTAGTACAGTTCTCTCTATTTAAAAAAAAAAGAATTGCTTTCAACATTTCACCTTTCAAAGTATGTTTATATTTGATGTAGCTAAAAAAGCAAAATTAACGAATGATGAGCAAACTACACAATAAAACTAAGCTCTTCTAGACACAATTTTTGAAAATAAAATGATTACAATTACATTATTATTATGTATTTGTGATAAAGCAGAAAGATAACTTACTGTGGTTGGGAATAATTTTGTTGATTACGCAGAGGTAGTCTTGGAAGCCTAGGTTGTTCCTGATGTTGAGCAGATTTCTGCTGTTGGTTCCGATGGTGATGGTGGTGGCGATGATGTTGATATCCATTATTATTTCTTGTATAATTATCAGACCAATCATTTCTTCCTTCATCATTACGATAACGTCGATCATCACGCTAGAAAAATTCAATATAAGTTAACTTGAATCTTTTCACTGTTTCACTTTATTTGTAAAATGAAGCTAAAAGTATTTTTAATATAATTCATAACAGAAAATTTTTTACCAAACAATTTATAAAAATATTTTTATTTTAGTAAATATATTTATAAAATTTCGTAATATAAATGAAATGTCTTCAAACAGAGACAACTGAAGTAAAGTTAAATTTCCAGTTAGCAAAACACATGGAAGATAATGCTGGATCATGAGTCAAAAGACAAATAATTATAAATTTCATATAACAAAGTAAACTATTTTACTAAATACTTCCCCATATAAAAGAAATAACTTTTTTTGTTTCAAATTACCCATTTATTTGTTCCTATTTTATTAATTGAAAAAATTCAATACAAAGCTTCTTCTTTCAAGTACATAACTTTTTTTTTTATTTTACAAATTTTTTTTTTTTTTAAGTTGCTTTTAGAAAACCTTAAAAAATATATACCCTTCCACTTCTTTGAGTTGTTGCTCTTTGAATCTGCCGCAATGTATCAGAATATTCTTCCATCTGAGGAGAAGGTCCACAAGGCGAATGTCCTGGTTGTTCATCATCAATAGCAGAATCAGATGGAGTTTCAGCATCCACTTTTCTATGTGAGGAATGTCTGCTATACTGTTCCCTACAGAAACAAAATTATATTCATAAAAATCTCTGCAACAAATAAAATACTTCAAGCTAAGGTAAATATACATAGATATAAGCTATGATAGCTAAAGGCTATGATAGTTAATAAGTCAATTTGATACATACATATTAATTGCATGTCAGCGAGTGATCACTGGTAATCAGTGGCTGATCATAGGCTGAACAATTTTACATTTTGAACAAAAAATAATTTCTGCCTGAAACAAAACTTGGTTAGCATTAGCCAATGACAATGACATTCAAACATTTTTGCTTTCCTACCATTTTCTGCGAAACATTTTTCACCCAAAACAAAACTTGGTTGACATTTGCTAAGAGCATGCAGCAGCATTAATGATCAATTGCTGACATGCAATTAATACAAATAATTTGAAATGATATATACATGAAAATAGACTTCTCATGCTTAAAAAATAATTTACATTTATCCAAAGAATTAATAATTATAACTTTTCTTAATAGGATTCTAGAAAAGGAAGTTTCAGAAAGCAGATTATAATCTAGCACATGAAACAACTATATTTTAAACATCAATTTAATAGTGATGAATATTTAACTTGAATATTTTATACACTTTTAAATGAAACAGGAGAATTACAACTTTAAATAAGATGGTTGCTTTTATAGAATCAGAATATACAAAATAGATGGATATTTCAAAGAAAATATAAATTACTCAAAATCCTTTATTTGTAATATTGATATATATCAAAGAGTTATGCCTTACAATATGAAGACTTTCAGGATGGACTTATTTTTTTGGAAAATAACTTTTATCAAATAATCGAAATTGATATAATATATATATGCTTGTTTCCAATATACCATCATAATTCTCTGCTCATAATCCACAGCATTATATAAACTACATTGGTAAATTTATGCAGCAAAAATAAAAGAACTGGTATCTATGGATTAATAAGATATTTTTTTGTATATTTTGACATATTGTGTACCAATTACGTTTTGTTATTATACCAATAGCAAAACTAGCAAAATATTTTTCAATTTTTAGAGATCATTTTTGATAACATAAAAATAATAAAAATTACATTACAATTTTAAAATAATGAAAACTAATAAAAAGAGACGTATAAATAAAAACTGTGGTAAAAATAAAAGACCATATTCTATTGCCAACTTGAATTCAAAATTATTAAAAAGATAAAATTCATGATCAATATTATAATTAATCATTGATTTGAAATTTTTATAGTATTTTATTCTATGCTCTTTTTGTAATTACATTTAATGCACTAGGGGAAAAGTACAGCTCCTTTCACTTGTCTGCAACTTTTATGAATTTCTTAATGTTTAAAAGACAATTTTTTCTCACATTAAAGTTCTGTCTATTAATTTTGGCAAAAAGCATTATTACCTGATTGAGGAATTGAGTTTTATAAAACTTGGGTGAAAAAATTCCCATAGACTATATGTAGCAACATAATTCATATCAAAAAATTATAAGGTATTTAAGTCAAGGAATTTTGCAGTTTTTTAAATAGCAACTGTAAACCATATCAATAGAAGTTGAACTCAGGTTAATATTTTTGTTACATATAATACAATGGGGGGACTGATGACTTAGTGCCTAGCACTCTGGCAACACAGATTTCATGTTTGATGTTTAAATGGTTTCAGGTTTCGTGTTTGATGTTTTGGCAATGCCATGAAAGTTTGTAGTGGTTCAGAATCCACTTTAAACCGTAGATCCCAGTCTTATTTGACTATAGAGCAATGAACATAGGGCTGAAAACCCCATAAAAAAAACATCTACTGTCTAGAAATCTGCCAGTGAGCAGACGGCCTTGGCCCACCATGGGGCTGTTGCACCAATAATGATGATGATATAATATTATTGAGACATAAATTGAGCTTATTAATTTGCATTCATAAAAAAACTGAAGAAGTGCTGTCTTTTTTTTAATATTCAGCTATTGTCAAACATTTAACATTCTGAACTTCTGGAAAATCTCACAGAGAAGTCGAAAGATAAATTGTTTAGGTATGTTCATAATGACAATAAATAACTAATGAAGGTAGTAATGTGCTCAATAACTTGTCAGTTATCATAATATCAAGCATAATTTGATACAGAATAATAAAGTGTTTATTGAAATTTAATGCCAACATTAACTGTTATTATGCAACTAAAAATAAGCATACATTTTCAATACAATAAGTCAAATGCAAGAAAAATTTAATACCTCTTTAATTCTTGTAATTGATTACTTAAAGAAGAATTTGCTTTCATTGCATCTTTAAGAGCGTTCCGTAATTTTCTAACTTCTTTTTCTAATTTTTCTATCTTATCTTGCTTTTCCTCTGAAGAATCTGTATAAGAATATTTAACAAATGTATAATTTCTAATAAATTTATATAATAATTGAAATACTAACAATATAATTACTATGTATTGATAGTAAAATAATTTTCGAAAAAAAAATCATTCACTTTTTAACAGTCTTACTACTAATATTGAACGGAATGTTAAAAAAAATGTACTTGTATTTTTAAAAATTTTGTAATTATTTTAACCCATTCTTTCTAGACATTATCTTTTCAGCAGTTTTTTACATTAGGTCAGTATTCAGACAATACTATAAGTGCTACCATTCAGAGTCTTTAGCAATTGAATATATCATACACGATAAAGATTTGTCATCTAGGACTCAGTCAATAATCAGGTGACCATTCTAAAATTCATTGTCATTTTGATCTGGTCCACCAGTTTTTTTTAACAACAAAAGTCAAAGCAGATTTTCAATATGATAAATATGCAATATTTTCTAAATATACAGTTGTGTGGCTTATAGACTCTTTTTGATAAAGCTTTGAAGCTATGCAAGACATATTCCATGCATATTTTCAGACCATAAATTGGGAAATAATTCTTGTTAATGTGTAAAATTTAGATAAAACCTTAAAATATTATCTTAAATTGAACTATAACTAAATACTCAATTTAATTTAATTAAACCTTAAATTGAACTATAAAACCTAAAAATTCAGAGCTACATATAAAAAACAAATTAAAAATGTTTAATCCTTAATTATACTATCGAGAGGAGGGGGATTAGTAATATACAAGAAAAGCATCAGCAAAGATGGAGATTATTCTGTATATATAAACATTACCAAATATCATTTTAGAAGTAACAATTTAAAAAATAAAAATAAATTTTAAAAACACCATTTTCAACTTTTAATAATATTAAATGAATATAGCATTAAAATAAATTTAAACACTCTTAATTTTCTTACATTTTATAAAATACAGTGTCATTTGATGATTTGTTAAAGATATACTTTAAAAAATTTTCTTTAACTTAAATGTCCTACACCAGAAGCATGTAGTACTACAACAATATTATGTAAACATAATTTTATTATACAAACTACTATATAACTTCTTGAA
The DNA here is from genome assembly GCA_021605075.1 of Caerostris darwini. Taxonomy (NCBI): domain Eukaryota; kingdom Metazoa; phylum Arthropoda; class Arachnida; order Araneae; family Araneidae; genus Caerostris; species Caerostris darwini. Next base: position 280,939 of record BPLQ01007105.1, read on the forward strand.
AAATATATATTATATGCTCTCTTAATTTTCGAAAAAAGAATTTAAAATAATCAATTTTTTTAATCGCAACCTACCTCTATTTTCATGTTCCTCGGATATGTCCTTTGGCAATAATGGCACACCAGTGACTATCTCGAACAAAAGCTCTGAAAAAATGTTAAAAATTAAATTTAAAAATGTTTAGGTGTTTGAAAAAAAAATTTTAATTTGTTTTTCTAAAAATTCAAATTAATTTTTGTTTCTAGTGTTATAAATTTAAACATATAAATTTTCAAAAAGGAAGCTTAAATATAGCTAAAAAATTATGGTGAAAAAAGCAATGAGAGTACAACAATTATAATATTACATAGTTTTAACAGTTAACTCAAACATTGTTTGAAAATAAAATAATTATATTAACTTATTCTTATGTATAAGAAAAAAAAAAAAAGAAAAATATAATATATTATGCATCAAAACCATAATTTATCTTTAGTAAAAATTTTTAAATTTTATCTTTTTAATTATTATTTTAATATCAAAATTAAAAGTAATGAATTAATGTAAGAAGAAATTACAGTAATGAACCTTTATTTTTTTGTTTCAATTCTGCAATTTCATCATGCAATCCTTTAAGCATAGAAGCATGATTTTCACGAACAAATGCTAAATTCTTTTCCAATTGTTGAATCTTTTGGAAAGGGTCAATATCTCCATTATGTTGTTCAGTCACAGAAGTGGATGACGAGAGATTTCCAGCCCCAGTGGTAGAAGTGACTTTGCTTGTGGCCATTACAGCAGGTGGCAATGGTAAAGGAGCCAATCTATCCTGACGAAAAGGTTTTAGAGGAAGACGTTCTGGTATTGAAAATCGGCACCACTGGTTGATGTGAGGATGAGGGGGTGCAGCAAGGGAGGCAAAGGGAAATGCTTGACCAGGATGAGAAACCTGGATTTCAGCCTTTCCTTCAGAATGACTCATGATAAATCATGACGATCCATATAAGAAATATCCTAGACTAAAGAAAATGACATGTTTCAATATAATCATATAAAACAATAATAACATTCCATTATCATATATAACAGTAATAATCATTTAATTTAAACCATTTTATAACTATCATCAACATCAATAGCATTACATCCCAGAGTGAGCAAAGGCTTTTCCCTTGAAGAGATTTCCACACATTTCTCTGGATGACAATGGTCCTACAATTTTTAACCTTTAATACAGCAAAATCTTTTTCAACTGCATCTATCCATCCCAACTAGGGTCATCCTCTTCCTCTTTGACCCAGGGGCTTTGCCAAAACAAGCCTTTTTAAAGGGTTTAAATCATTCATTCTAACTATATATGAGCAGCCCAGTTTAATCTATTGATCTAAATAAATTTTATAATATCTGGGTCTTTATAGCATTTATAAATTTCTGCATTGTATAGTCTTTTCCAACAATTACTTTCCTTATCACCTCTAAGAATAGCCCTTAGACTCTTTTGCTTAAATATACCCAAATGGGCCTCATCAGATCTTGACAAAGTCCAAGTTTCTGAGCCATAGACCAAAATAGGTCTAATAAGGGTTTTATATAACAAGAATTTAGTTTTTCTGCTTATGAACTGTGATTTAAAGAGATTTCTTAACCACAAAAAGACCTTATTGACAGATTTTATAACTATTATATACACATTAATTTTTACAAATCACATATGAGGTACAATATTTATTTTAAATACAAAATAAATGCAAGTTTGAAGCTTTACTCTTCTTGGAGTACATAGCCAGTAGTATGAAAATCATATAATGCCTTTATTATAGCTTGTAGTGTTAAAAGGTTGAAAAATCTATAAGAGCTATTATGAATTTAAAATTATTGAACCTTAAAATTCTTTTTACAAAATTTTAATGGCCTTATCATGCATCTAACATCAATTTTTATTTAATTTTAGTGATCTTGTTCTGAAAGCATGGTGGGACTGACAATAGACTCTTTTACCATCATTACTGCATGTATTTCCTTATATATTCTTTGCTATGTATTTCTATCATGATGTACACTTAAAGAGCTCGTGTGTTCTGAAAAACAATAAGTAATTGGCATAGAGAAAAGTACCTTTATTTGATTTTATCAAACCATGTATGTTCAATAATACTATAGTATTAAAATTCCAAACATCACATATTTAAGAAAAACTCAAATTTGACAAGGATTTCCATAAATGTAAATTATTGTTTTAGCCATATGCTGAACAAAAAATGACTAATATTTCTTTTCTTTTTATAATTTCATTTTAAAAGTTCTAATTAAAAGTTAATATTTTTCAAATATATATATATATATATATATATATTTATTTATTGAAAATAAGCTATACGTTTAAAATTTATTTTGTTTTATTATAAATTTAAGCATGCATAACTCAGAATATTAAATCAATATCTATATATTTAAAAAAAAACTAAAAGACTAAACTCATTTAAGCTAACTGCTTATTCTTAAATGAAATTTTTTTAAAGAATTCATAAAAAAAATATGTTTATAAGAAATTGGTATAAACAATTAATATACATTAATTTTAATACAAACATTTCATATATTTTTAAAAATTCATAATTATCACTTTTAAAAATATAAAATGAAATATATGATAAATTATAAATACAAGTAGGATATTCACTGAATCTCATCCTCATTTAAAAGAATTTTTAGCCTACATTCTGATAATGACAAATAAACCAATCACTAGAAGTCTTAAATAAATTTTCTAAAATTCAATATCTAATTATTACTTTTTTTAACTGTATTTATTCCTTCTATTTTCAATAAAAAAAAATAAGAAAAGTTGGTCATATATGATAAATCTGAGTGAACAAGGTAATATATTTTTATTTTTTTTTTTTTTATTTTTTTTTTATTTTTTTTTTTTTTTTTTTTTAAATTGGAAAATAAAAAATTATATCTACAGCTTTAAAGTTGTTCTTTCCACAAAAAATGAAAGAGAAAATAGGCTACAAATATTTAAAATTAAATTTTTTCAATATTATATAAGCTCACATATATTTAAAAAGTCGTTAACTCTTTTATCAGAAACAAAATATCAGTTATTTAAGTTTTGGGAGGTAAATGCAATTTTTCTTTAATTAATAATAGTGTAAGTACTCATATGTAAAAACTTTTTAAAAAAATAATAATAATTGCAAAAAAAAATTTAATTGATAATCTAGAATTTTATAAATAAATATAGATATACATAAAAGATATTGTAAGCAAATCTCCCCAAAATCATCATTTAAATCCTATAAAATTTGTTAAAACAAGTTATAATGCATTCTATTTCAAATTAAGTATCCTAACCACTTTTACAGTTTCTCCACATTAGAATTAAAATTTTATTGTAAAAAAAAAATATATTGATTTACAAAAAAAAAAATTATAATTAAATTTAATCATCACAGAATTACAACTTACACACAAAAAAATTTTCACGAGGTTATTAAAAACTGAAATAATGAGTTAACTTCCGCCTTTGGAAGTATTGATTTTCTTTTAGAATCCTATCCTACATTTAGTTTAAATCGAATTTATGAAAGAAAGTGAAAAAATACTGTAGAATAGAAAATTTCACCAAAAAATATCATAAGAAATGTGCACGTATTTAATGTTTTTTTAATCAATTTCTATTCGTTTAATTTGAAAATTATTGCAAAACTAAAAAAAGGGGAAAACTTTCAAACATTTACCTAAAACTAATCATATCTCCAATGAATAAAATGAAACTTTTATTTCATATTAAAAGAAAAAAATGTCAAAATCAGTGATGACATATGAATTACTATATCAATATTTTTTGATAAAAACATATATATCATACTCATACCGAAACTACATGCAGCGAAAAAGAGGTGTAGTTGAGTTGAGGTCAACCAGCAGTAATGGATGTATCAGAAATAATACTTTAAGGCTCTTTTCATAACTCAGTAATTTTTTTCTGATATCACCAAAGTCGTTTAATTCCACTCGGATTAAATTTTATGCACATTTCATTTATAATATTCTTCCATAAAAATAGTTATTTTAAAAATATGTGCTGTATTTTACATTAATGATATAGAAGCACGACACTTTGGAGGTCACCTGATTAAAATTGACCAATCGCACAGTATAACTGCATATTGTTCGCGGGAGTCGTTTGTGTATTTTATATTTACCAGCACCGGTGAAAAGTGTTCTCCAGTTTGCGTCTGTATTTAAATAAAATGTTATCAATAAATAACAAATTATTAAAGGAAATCAAGTTATAATGTGAGTTTATATATTATATGTGATCCATGTGAATGTATATATTTCGTCGAAATGATTTCATTTAAGTAATTTTTAGATGCGCAAATTCTTAATATGCGTTCTATAAAAAGTAGTTTTGTTTTATTTTCATAATGTATTTAATGAATAAATTAATGTAATTTAGATTTTTATATGAAAAAATTTTTTTAATTAATTTAGTTTAATTTTATTTCATAGAATTATTTGTCAAAATCAATAATATCGGAAAATTTTCTGAATTTAAATATTGTTTTTATTTTCGAATTATATTTAAGTAAATTTCATTACGTGCTTTCTAAAACATATTGTTTTAAGAAAATTATAAATTGTTTGATTTTTCAACTTATAAAAATCCTAGTAAATAGTCGTTTATATATTTTTAAAGAAAATTTGATATTTTATGTTAACATAAAATATCACATTTTTATTAAAACTATATAAAAGACACAGATGTCTATTTATTAGGAATTTTTTCTTTTAGTAATGAGCTAACGCTATTTAATAGTTTTATTATACTGTTCAATTATTACATTTTATAAATCAACATAAAACTAATAAAATATTACTGAGGTTCAAATTTTGTATAAGTTTGAATTTATGTTTGATAAATTTTTTAAGGATTTTTTTGAAGTTAAATAAATATTATCTGTTTGTTTTTAATGTTCTGCAATTATTTGTTTATGTAGTTTAGGAAATTATAACTTTTTAATTTACAAATATTAATTAAAAAGCTTGTATAATTGAAAAAATTTAATCCTACATTTTAAAAAAAAAAATTATATTTTTTTTATTAAAAAGAATTTATAAATTTAAAAATAATGTTTTTTTATCTGTATTTTTTTATTCATTTATAATAGTAAATATTAAAAATTTTTTTATTTTTATTTATTATTAAAGTTTATGAAATTTTATAATTCCTTATTAAATATGGTAATTTTCTGTTTGTGGTGTATCAGTCAAAATATGTGTCAGCACCATAAGGATTTACTGAGAATCATACCAAACTATTGTGATTTATTGATTTATTTTATGCAGTGATTGGAGAAGATTTGCCAGCTTTTTTTTAATTTGGCTTAAAATGGCATCCCTTTATGAGAAAAATATTTAAAATTCTTTATAGTTGCTAAGATTACATTTAAAAATTATTGTTTTTTCTATTGAACTAAAAGAATCTCTTGAGTGTTAAGTTATCCTATTTGTATCTAAAACTTTATCCAATACTACAAATATTCTCTAACTTTATTTTTCTACTGTTAAATGAAGCCTTTAATAAGAAATAATGTAATCCACTTATAAAAGTTATTATTAATTAGGTGTATATTTGTAAATTTTTTTCATGGTATTGAATTTTATGTGAGCAATATCTGCTTTATTAATAAGTTTGGATTTTTTTTTTTTAAATTCTTTTAGTATGAGTTATCAATCAACCATGAAAGATTCTCATCACTGGTTTGAAGATACAGTAACATGGTTTTCAAGTTCTACCTCAGCCATGGATGTTCAAACAGCTGTGATTTGTGGCGGAGTATTTGTGTTCTCTGCATTAGTTGTGTACCTAATTTCAGTATTTGGTATGCGAGAACGTACATATGAAGAAGCTCTAGAAGAACAAAGGCGAAGAAATCAAGAAGCTGTACATCATACTAAAACTGATAAAAATAAAAAAGAGAAAAAGTTTAAGAAATGGGGGAAGAAAACTAAAGAAAAAATTGAAGAAGATAAAACCCGCAGTTGTGATGATGAAAATAAAGTTGTTACTGAAGATGTGGATTCAAAAGGTGAAGCAGATGTAAATTCTTCTTCTAGTCAGACTGTGGAAACTAAAGCAACATCTGTGAAAAAGAGAGTTCGACAACGCAAAATGATGGTTCTGGAGAAAGAAGGTAATTTATGACAATTATCATTTTCTAATATACTTAATTTTAAATAAAAATATAAATTTTATAAAAAATATTTTATATAATGTTAATATTTGGATGAAATAGCAATTAAGCAAATTGCATGTATAGCAAATAAGTCTTTTTTAGCTTATTGGCCAAATCGCAAAATAGAAGCCATTTGGATTTGGCAACTTTTTTTGTGGATCCAGCTGAACGATAAATTGCCGAATGTTGTAATCCAGGTTTCTTGCACTGTTTGCAATTCACTTAACTTTTAATCACAACCCTTTACTTGGCGCACTTTAAGATTTTATTATGCCAAATCCTAACAGCCTCTATTCTGCAATTTTACCTGTTTGGGGTTTAATGTTTAAATATAATATATGATCTGTAGTATCATTTGAAAATTTTGTGCAGTAATGAAGTAAAAATTCATGAAACCTATATCTTATTTTAAATAAAAGACATATCTAGTTTATGAAACGAAAAATTTTGTTAATTTTATTGCGTTTTTTGTTATATTTTATAGAAGATTGCTCCCAGCCAATCTCTTCTTCAGATGACACAGATGATCTACCTTCCCTTAGTAGTTCACCTATTACTAAGCAACCTATTGAAGAGCCAGTTAAAATCACATCAGATAAAAGTACTGGTGTAAAAGAGGATTTCAAAAATGAAAGTGTGGAATCGGGCTCTGAACTTCAAAGTAGTTTTAAAGAGAAGGTTGAATTAACAGAAAATATAAAAGCGGTTCGAAAATCTCCCACCAAGAAGACTAAAAAAGTCAAGTCTGATAATTTAGAATCAAGTAATTTCTAAAGTTGCTTTTAAATATTCATTTCTACTTATAATTGATTATTTTTAGTTTATCATTGATTATGTTTACATTACTTTGCACTGATTTACTTTTGATAAATATATTCTTTAATTTTGTTCCTTCTGTTCAAGCCCATTAATGCTCAAGTTAAATAATAAAGTAACTGATAAAACACTGATAGTTGTAATTTTAAGACAACTTTTTCTATTGAACTATATTTTGTATTTTGCTATTAATCTTTAAATTTAAATAACATTTATCATGCTAGTTCTTTTATGCATTAATTAAAAAAATTAATTATAATTTGATTTCTTTTCTAATTGGTATTACAAAGAGTATTTTATATAAATGTTCTTTACATATCTTTTTATGGTTATAAATATAGGCTCTGAATGTCGTGAAAGAAATGAAAATCAAATAATAAATCTCATAAAATCAACTTCACTTGCTGAAGAGGAAATTCAATCTATATTAGATGTCCTTGGTGCTAAGCAAAAGTTTAATGAGAAAAAGGTAAAATCTAACAATATTTGCTTATGAATTTTTATATTTATATTTGTTTACAAATTTTTATAATTATAATTTTTCTTGATTACATCGTTAATGTCTTTTTATTAAAATAATGAGGTTTTTCTATTCTTAGACATATTGCTCATGAAAGTAAGGAATTTTAACCATTTTTCATCTATTCAATATTTAATCTCCGAATCATGAAAAAGAACATAAATATTACAATTAATTATTTGTGCAGGCTTTAATTAAATTAGTTATTATACCATTCCTTATGGTTTTTCCAGTAAGTTTTGGAAATTAACTTTTAAGTATTATATAAAAATTGAATTAAATATATATACTACTAGAGGACCCGGCCACGCGTTGCTGTGGCTTTCTTGTATTTCGTTCAATTATTAGATACTATAATTGGTAAAGAATGATGAAAAGATCAAATTAAGCTTCAACGAATAGAAAATGTTTAATTTTTATTAATTTAATGAATGAGGTAGATAATGTTGATTTTTAAGACTGTTTTATAATTATTTTACCTAATTTAATTTTTAATAATCATTACTTTCATTTAACTAAGAACTAAGCGATGAACACTATTTCTTGTTAGTCTGTCTTTCGTCAAAATAAATAAATTCGATGGTTTTCGAACACGTGAGCATGCAACATACAGCTGCCCATGGGAGAAACACGGATTCTGAGGTTCGATTCTTTTAGTGGTCTTTTACTGAAATTGATAATTGAAAAAATACAATACAATTAAAATAAAATCGGGATATAATAAGAAAAGACTTAAAAAAAAAATTCACAATAAAATTCAAATGCAAACGATCGTTTAAGATACACGAACACCTTCGAAGAAATTTTTTTGTAATTTTTTATCTTTGTACATATTTTTGGATTGAATGTATCTAAAAACTAATGATTTCCCATAAAAAAATTTCATTATTATTTTTTTAAATTTTTATAAGCTAAAATAAGGGTAGAAATGGCGAAAAATTGATACTGTTACAAAACCTGAAATCAAATCAATATTTTTTAAATTTCTGAGTTTGTATTTGTTTGTACTAACATTTTACAGTGAATAGACCTCTGGTAAATTTATATCTTTATTATTTATTATTTTGTGCTAGTTTAAATGCTGTCGACACAAAATTCTTCCAAAATTTGCATGTAATTCCAAGTTTATAAATTAAAATAAAAAATATTTATGTAGCTATAATCATTTCCCTGTAAATATTTATGAAAAACATAAATACAAAGTTTTGTAGCATTTGGATCAAAATTACTTGTGTTATGGTGTTTCACATGAAAACAAAAAGCATAAAAATTCATTCTGAGAAAAAGCTAAAAACAACTTTTAATTAGATATATTACTTTTAAAAATGTTGTAAATAGATTAAAATGCCATTGAATTATCAAGTTCATAGTCTTATTTATTAAAAAATATAGTTTTATTTTTCCTTGAAGCTGTAAATATTTTCTGAGCTTTGTTTTGAAAAAGTTAAAATTTGCTTGACAAAATGTTTTTTTACAACTTCCTGCTATTTGCAAAGGCTTTTTAAAATGAAATGACCTGAATTTAAAATATTTAGCCTTTTTGCAAGTGTTTTGATTAAATATATTCAAAACCTTTGAATTTCACATAAAAATATCAACTTTAACTATTTTTTATACAATTTATTCTTTAAAATATGGATAAACATTGCAAAAATGTGATATTGTTGCAAAACTTTATAGTTCAAAAATAAATAAAACATGAATAGATTTTTCCTTTGCAAGTATTTTTATGCTGGGAATATCCTTATGTAGGTAATATACTGTTTTCAAATTTATATCTCAATTATTTATACATTTTTGTATGCTTAAAGTTTGTCGACACAAACTTTTTTTTACAAATTTACAGAAATTCTTAGTTTAAAAACTAAAATAAAAATAATTTATGAATTTAAGTTAATTTCCATGTTCTATTCCTTTCATACATTTAAAGAAAACTTTTACATGAAGTTTCAAAGCATTTAGAAAAGAAATATTTTTATTATGATGTTTTGAATGAATACAAAATGCATAAAAATTCAAATAAGAAATAATTAAAACCACCTTTTAAATGTAAATAAAAACAAATGTACATACATAAAAATGTTATTGAGCTTTAAATTCTCCTTTATTAATATAAACACTTATTTATTTTTGTTTTCTTTAAATAACTTCCAACTTAAAAGTACCATTTATCAATTTTTCTTCGCCAATAATCAAATCACTCAAATTTATAACTCAAATTCTTTGTTTTTCAAATAACAAAAGTTTTTAAAATAAAATGTCCTTGATTTTCAACTTGCAACTATTATAATACCTTTTATAAAATTTTAATGTTATCATTATATCAAATAATTGCAGAGTTTACTTCATTTTCACACTTTTCAAAAAATCCTTAAAATTCATCTTCTTTAAAATTATATTGTCTATATTATATTATCTTGTTAGATCACATTTCATTTTAGAATTCTTAATCAAATAAAACACATGTTGACAAACTTTAAGCATAGAAAAGTTCAATGTTTTGATTCACAACTTTTCATTCCATATATTTTATTCCAATTCAAATTCAAACTTAGAAAATAAAAAAATATTGATAATCAAATCAGGTAATACTTACATACATTTGATTTATTTCTCATAGAAATAATATAAATTTCATACAATATAATTTTCACAAAATTTAAAGATAAAACAATAATATTCAGAACATGGGAATTTTACGTTTATGTAGTACAGGCATCGAGACACGGCGCCATCTAATGTACCTTTTATTGTGGTATATCTTTCATCTGTTGTGGAAACAAACTTTTTACTCCAACGATGAAATTAGTGCAAATAAGAATTCTGCAATTAATTATCGAAATAACATTAAAATAGTCATTATATTATTCGAAAAATGAAGCTACGAATTCCTCTAATTGCAGTATTGCAACCCTAAAGAAATTGGCGAAAATTCAGGGTTGCAAGATTGGCGACTCCCTCAACGGTAGATTTTAACCGATTTTGCAATTAAATACGAAAAAAATCTGTATAAAAACTATCCTATTTCTCAAGTTGGAACAAAACACACATTTAAAAAAAAAAAAAGTTAAAATCGGATGGTTAGTTTCGGAGTTCATCGCGGATAAACATCGTGACACGGGAATTATATATAATAGATTGTACTCCAAAAAAAAAGAGAAGGGAGGAGGAATCCTTTATAATTCTCATTATACTTTTATAACATGAAAATTATTTGCTTCAATTGATATATTTACTAGTAGATACAGATTTGTTTAACAATGTATGATGTTATGTTTAATTATATATTTTATGATCTGATTATTTGATCCTTATAATGCAATATAAAAAGAAAACATTTCACATTTGAAAATATTTAGATATCATTTTTGAAACGAAAAAATATTAAATCAATGTATAACATGATTAATATCATATTTTTTGTTAATTTAATAATTTTTATCTATAAATTTTGTTTATTAAGAGATCCTAATCAAATATTACATTTTTTATTTAATAGAAAAGACTTTAAAATATTTTAAATATGTGTATGTATATATTAATTGTGCTGCTTGCAAAACTTTTCATCACAGATTTTGTCAATCAAGTTCATTATTATAACTTTATTTATTTTTCATTATTATAACTGTATTATATTTAATGAGCTCAGGACATTTTAATTCTCCAATAAATTTTAAATTATTACTTTGAATTTTTTTAATTAGTATTAGCCATTGCATGTTTCTTGCTTTCTTTTAAGCCACTATATATGATACTATTCCAATTTATTGATGTTATTAAAGGTGTAAAGAATCTTGTATAGTGGTAGAAAAAGTTCTAGATTGAAAAAATAATTCTATTTTAACTTTTTTTAATTCCTTTTAGGGGAAGTAAAAAACTCTTTCATCCAATACTTATTTTTTTGCGTGATTAAATTATTACTATCATTTATATGAAAAAAATCTAGATAAATAAAAAATTTAAGCCTGAGTATAAGTATATATGTTGGATGTATATAAATGTGTCTATATAAATATTTTTTAGAATTTAATATTAAAATTGATGTATTCCTAATTTTTATGAAAACTGTTTTGTAAAATATTTTAATTTGTTTTGTCTTAATGGTGTTAATCAGAGAGGTGAAATATCAGCTTTGAAAAAAGTTATTCAAGAAAAAGAGGAGTTATTAAAGGCTGAACAAAAATCATTACAATCTGCTAATGAACGAATTAATGAGCTGGTTCAAGAACTAGGTGAAGAAAAAGTACAAGCAGCAGCCACTGAAAAGTCATTGAGAGATGCCTTGCATCAAGAACAACAAGAAATAAAAGCTCTGCATGGTATGATGCAACGTAAACGAGAACAGTACGGAGCTGAAATTTCAGCCGTCCAATCTAAAATGCAACAAATGAAAAATAAAATGAAAGAAGAACACTCTTTGGCTATGCAAAGATTACAAGATGAAAACAATCAGCTTCAGAATTTGAACAGAATCGAATCGGAGAAACAACAGCGTAGTTCTATGGAAATTTCTCGCCTTCAACATGAAGCGGATCAGCTCCGTTCATCTCGAGATAAATTTGAATCTCACCAAGCTGCTATTCAGGAAGATCTTCATAGGCAGATCCAACAATTAGAAAAGCATATTGAGAAACTTATTAGCTCTCATCAAGAGGAGGAGTATGGTTATAAACAGAGAATTAATGAATTGAGCAATAAAATTCAACAAACAGAAAATGCAAGGAACTCCTTGGTTCAAGAATTGCAGAATGCACAATCAGTATGTAGTAATCTGGAAACTGATAATTCATCCTTGAGACAGCGATTTGATGATGCTAAACACCAATTAAAGACTTCTGAACAAGAGCTTTTGCAGCTACAGAACAGATTGGAGGTATGTTCAACTTCAAATCAAGCATTTTAACTGCTTATTCTGTAATTTTTAAAATTTTTCTTTCAATTTCTTTTAGTTCTTGAAAGATCGTATGATTTTTAATTAAAAATTTTTGCATGAAAAATGCAAAAAAATTTTTATTTACACTGTCATAAATTTATATTAAATTAAAATCAATTGATTTAATGACACACTCAAAGCTTTGAAATTATGCTTTTATTTTTCATAAAATAATTTTTCAATAATTTAGATGCAATTTACTTCTTTATTTTGTATATAATTCCATTCTAATGAAACGTATTTGAATAAAATGGTGCTTACTCTTATGTCTCATGTTGTGCAGAGATTTCCCAACTTACTGAAAGTTTTAGAAATCCTTAGTTACCCTTTCAGCAATCATGGCCTCTATACCAATGAGAAAGGTTGTGGGTGTTTCTTAGATCACTGTTTTAAAATGTACAGGGTATTAAAATTTAAATTGCAAAGGGTGTATTTATTGAAATTATGCTTTAAATAATCAATATAATTTATTTAAAGAAATGCTATTCATATGTCTATATTATTTACTTAATATATAATATATAGCACATCTAGTCTACAAATATATAACTAACTCAAACCCTTAAGAACAACCTAGATAAAGAGCTTTTGAAAAGAAATTCTCAAAAATCGTGGAGGAACAGTATTTCAAACTTTTCTGACTGGCCTAGAATGGAGGCAGTGCGGAACATTGAAAGATTGAAGATCCACAGAAATGTATTTGCAGGTTTTATAACCTATGGGAACTTATGAGCTGTGCTCACCTTCAAAACTGTCTTGCTCTCTCTGACTCATCTTTATGAGAGTGATATTGGGAGGCTAGGAGCTGAACAAGTCCATAGACTTTTCTTCTGTTGCCATTTGCTATTTTATATTGTTTTGTTCTGCATGGCTCCAGTTGTCTTTTGCACCTGCTATTAGAAATAAAAAAATATATATAGTACATCTAGTCTAAAAATATATAACTAAAATCAACTCTAGTATGAAATAGTAATAGAATATTTTGTATAATTAGTACATAAAAATAATATTGGGGATAGAAAAATATTTTTAACTTTGGAACGTTACAGGAATTTTTTTTCATTTCGGCTGCTATACAAGTTTTGAACTTAGGGTAAATTTTTTGTAAAAAAGAAAACAAAATGCACTTTTGGTGTATACATGGATTGACTTACATTCAGAACTATACGATATATATATAATGTAAGGATCATTTTATGATTTATTTTTTTAATTATGTTCTATTAATAAAACTCTGTGATTTTACAATTAAATATTTTGTATTTTGAATAGGAATCTAGTAGGCAGCAAAGAGATTTGGCTAACTGTTTAGAGAAAATGAGAGATGAGGTTATGGATTTATCTAACTTCAAATGTGAACAATTGCAAGTTATTCAGTCTCTTAAACAAGAAAATGATGCTCTTGTCAATAAGGTAAACCAGCGATTGAATGAGCATGCAGATCAAAAACATCAAAATGGTGATTTTACTGATAAGGTTTGTGAATTTTGATGTAAATCATTTAAAATAATTCATAAAGCATTTTGCTATTACTGTAATTTTATTTTTTATTTCAATATCGAACATTTACCTTAATTTACCATAAGGGTTCATTCTAGACATTTCTGTGGCAATTTTCTTTCAGATGAAAAATTTTTAAATTGTCTTTAATTTTTTAAATTAAAAAAAGATATCTCTGCAAAATAATTACTGTTTGTAGTGTGCTTATAAAATTAATAATTATTAACTTTAAGATAAAATATTTTATTCATTATATATATGTATATTTTTTTATTTTCGTCATTTTATTTAATACATACGATAAAGTTCCACATCCTTGACAATTATTTTTTATTCAGAGTAATTTATTATTTACTTGAATTAAGCATTTAAATTTCATTATATGTTTTCAAATTAAAAAAAGAAAAGACTATTACATATATTAAATTGATATTGAACTTAATGGTACTTAAATCATATGTTTGTCTTCATATTTCTGAATAGCAATATCATATTAATTTGATACCTGAGCTTATCTATATCTTACAGCTAAGTTATCATTAGATGTCTGGATAGCAATGCATTTTAATTGTTTGCCCAGCAAATCTTATTTTTTATTAGCTCACGGCCTTCCTTCTGCAAATGCTCTAACTTTTTAAAATAAATTAAAATAACTCTTAAGCCTTCTCATTCAATCAACTGGTATAGATTTTGCAGCCATTGAACCAAACATTTGACACACTATGGCAAAGTTGTAGAAACTTAAGAAAAGCCTTGTTGGTAAGAAATTAGCTGAGCATGTTTCTTAAATTGCCACTTATTGAAAAATAAGTTTTTTGAAAATATTGCATGTATTATTAATTTCCCTGCATGGATTTTTTTTAAATCAACTACTGTGTGATTCATATAAAAACTATTGATTTCTTTATTTCCAATAATTTTACTATTAGGGGGATCAGAAAGTAATGCCATTTCTGAGAATGTCAATCTTCATTAGTCATTTAGTGACTTTCCTCGTAAATAATAAAATCTTAAATTTATTTTTGCAATTTGTGGTGAAATGGTCAGCCTAATACCAGAAGAGGTAGATATCCACCATTGTAAACTTTTTGAGTTTCACAAGGTTGCAACACAATGGTTGCTACCAAAAACATTTGCAATGTTTATCCAAATGCATTAGATATTCGTAAAGGCCAAAGGTGGTTTTCTAAGTTCAAATCGGGTAATTTTGGACCTTTCCAACTCGTACTGATCAAGAAGACTAACAACTTTAGATAATGATGTGTTAAGGGCAGATGTGGAAGCAAATCCATGGCAGACAATGGAGGAACTGTCAAACATTCTTAACCAACCTTGTTGACCCTCCAAGAACATTTGCAGCAGATTGATTGATAAAGTAAACAGAACAGGTGTTTGGGTCCCACATAATGGTGTTTGGGTCCGATGAAAACGAAGCTAATCCACCACATGCAACTTATTGTTTCAACGGCACAATACATATGTGTTTCTTGATTACTTAATCACTGGAGATGAAAAATGGATCCTCTGTTATAATCCAAAAGGCAAAAGGTAGTGGCTTTCTCCAAATAAGCCAGGTTTACATCCAAAAGGGCACTTTTGTGTGTTTGGTGGAGTATTCGTGGGGAGTCATTCATTTTGAAGTACTAAAACCTGGACAAATTGTGAATGCAGACCTTCACTGTGAACAATTAAATTGAGTAAATTAATCTTTAATTGAAAAGTGCCCAGTGATTGTCAACAGAAAAGGTATTATTCTGAAACACAACGATGCAAGACCACATTGAGTAAGAAGAATCCTGGAAAAAATAATGAATTGGGATGGGAGGTATTACCTCGCCCACCATATTCACCTGATGAGAATTGCACATTAGTTGGCAAAAGATTGTTGATAACGAGGTGATTGTTGATTCCATTATTGATTTAAAAAAAAAACTTAGTAAAATTTTATTTGTTTGAATTTAATATAGAAAAACGACATTACTTTCTAGTTCCCTCTAATATTTATTATTTAAGTACATGTAAATAATAAATAAGTGAAGTACTTGTATCTGATAAAGTGTCTTAATTCAAAATACTCATATGAAAAATGATCTAAATTTGATAAAATTACATTGGGTTATAAATTTATAAATCAATAAGTATTGAAGTGGAAGGTAGATTGTTTATATTAATAAGAATATTTTTTTTTAAATATCTTAGTAAAATATCTTCTTTTGCTTGTTATAGGAATATTATATTAAATCTAATGTTCCTTGATCAATATTTCAGTGATTAGTGTATCATTGTTTAATTTTAAATTTATAATTTTGAAAACCTAGTATATGATAGAATAGTGTTACAATACTTTTGTCCTTTGTTTTTTAATAAAATAAACAAAGTTTTTGAACATTATTTATTTTAAGATGTGTTATTGTGTACTGATAGTACTGTTGTTTAATATTTTTTGCACCTTCATCTTTTTGATATGTAAAGATGAGATTTTAAATATACTCACATTTATATACTTTTAATCACTTTTAAATCTTCGAAATTATTCATTTTTAATATTCCAATAACTGAAATAATTCAACTTATTTGATTTTGTTTTCATTTAATTTTTCTAATATTTATTTATTTATTTATTACAAATATTAAAGTTTATGTAAAATAAAACATCTTAATTAATTAAAACTGACAGCTTTTGGCATAATACTCCTTCTTTGGGTCTAGAGGGAACCCTCAAGTGAATATTTATATATATATATATTACAATAACAATAGTTGATGTGCTTCCTGATGAGGCATTTTTGAATTTAAAAAAATATATTTTCTGAAAATGTTTCTTCTTTTTTTTTAATGGTGAAGATCTAGCTTTTAAAATAAATTTATTTTCTCTGTTTTAATATAAATTGCTATTTATGGTTTTCTTCTAAAAATTTCTTACATGCTCTCATTGTTTGGGCTTTGTGTTGGGTCTCTATCCTGTAAGCTAACTTTCTTCTCTTTTTTAATGCAGTCCAAGCTTATAGAAATTGAAGAACATGAGGCTCTGTAAGTCCTTTTCTTTATACTGTATTATTTTTTGTTGAAATTAATCAGTTAACTGGTACATTATATTTTATTTGGTTGTCAATTAATAAAAGAAGACTAATATGTTTATTTCAAAAATTTTAGAAGTATCTCTTTTTAATTGGATTATTTTTTTATAAATCTTACATTGAATGATTTCTCATGTTTAAAAAATAACTTTTGTGTGAAATTTTAGAATACAAGAAAAGGAAAATATGCTTCATCGTCTTTTGCAAGAATTAGAGCATTGTAAATGTGAAATTGTTTCGTTATCAAATGAGCTAGAGAGACAAAAAAAGATAAATAAAGTATGTATAGTATATTCTACGAATTCTTGCACATATTGTATTCATAATAAAGATCTGTGAAAATGTCTTTTAATATATTACTTTTTTAAGTATACAGAACCTTTTACATAAAATAAAGGATTTTAATGTTTTTAAAACTGCTGTTTGGTAGAAATAATCAATTGAAAGCTGTATGCAAAACTAAAAGTTATAGAATACAGAATAATCTGCTATTGATAATTATTTTATTCAGATTAATTGTTGTCTTAGTTTTTTTATTGCTAATTTTAAACTTTTTACTGTGTTCTGCAAAGAATTCAGTTAAAAACAAAGGTAGAAAAAATGTAAATTGACGCCTCAATAAACGTTAGATTGTTTAATTTCCTTCAAAAACAACATTTCTTTTAAAATTGGCCCGAAGGAAATATTTCATAGCAAATAAAAATATTTTTTAAAGGTTTTCATTCTTAAAACTTTCTTGTACTTGGTAGTGTTTGATAGACTTTTTTTTTTATTAGTTGGACAAATCATGTGTAACCAAATATTTTCTTATAAGTATATTGGAAACTATTCAAATTTATTATATAATTATATTTATTTTTCTATATTTGATGTACCGTTAGAGCATTTATTCTTAAATAACATTTTATTCTATCTACCTTTTTTAAATATATCTTTTTGGATATGTATCTATATAATGTAATCTGAGACAAGAAATTAAAAAATACTTCCTTATAATCTATATAAAAAAAAATTTCGCTTTATCAAGAATTTTTATTTATCAAGTAGTAATTTAAAATAATAAATTTGTATTTTAATAATTTTCAAACTTTGATCAACTATCAACATCTGTATTACATAATTTTAAATTTAAAACAGAAACTTAGTTCTTAATTGATGTCTTGCATTTCTAGTGAGACAAAATTTTTATTGTTTTTCAATCTTGACTTTTTTTTTATTACTTTTTAAGGAATTAGGTGATAAAAATAATGAATTCGTTGAACGCCTGCAATCATCTGAAAGTAAATTAAAAGAAGCTGTCAAAGCTTACGAGGCCAAAATTCAAGAAATTGAAATACGGATGACTAATAATTCCAAAGATATGCAAAATATGCTAAGTGAAAGAAATATGCAAGTTATGCAGATTAAAGAAATTGAAGTTGCCTTACGTAAAGAGCTGCTAAAAGTTCAACAAGAAGCTGAAAATAGAGAGAAAGATGCAGAAGAAAGAATACTGAAATGTGAATCTGAAGCAAACTTCAAATTAGAAGAATTTCAAGAAAGTTTGTATGGTAGGCTAAGACAAATTAATGCTGAATCAGATAAAAAAATTAATGATGCCATAAAGGAGAAAGAGGTAATATTTGAGAATAAAATTAACTTAATTGTTAATTTTAAAATATACATTATTGATAAAAGCAATAACAATATGCTATTGAATGTAATTCATGTTTCTTAAGAATTTTTTATCAATGTTAATTAATATTTAGTTATTTGTATTTTGGTTACTAATGCAAAATGTTATGCAATAAACTTGATGAAATGTTTTTATCTAAATTCAGTCAGATGCATAATGTGGTATTGAATAATTTCCATAAAATACTAAACTTTTTAAAACCATCATCAGCTAGTTCAATAAAATTATTTTTCATCTATATATCTATTATTTTCAAATCACAATCTTTTAGTTAGTTATGAAAAATAAGTATAATGCTGTATTATTTTAGAAAATATTAATACTGTGAAAATAAATTTCATTAGGATCACATGCAAATTGTTTCAACTTATAGTTGAATAATTTCTCTTTTTTTCCTGGAAGGTAAAATGAGTGATCAATTTCAGATTTATGTATTAATATCAAAGTTTAATATAATTTTTTTTTAAATTTTTTATGTGCTATTTGCTATGAAAGCTCATAGTTTTTGTTTATTTTTAATTTGAAAATTTTTACTGAAGTATTTTTCAGTTTTAATTTCTCCTTGTGCGAGAGGAATATATAACATCTTTAAATTGAAATTTGAAAAGTTCTTCTTTCTTCTTTAAAGAATTCTTTATTTTCTAGTTGTTGCAAGTTTGATAATTTTGGTATGAAGAATTTAAGGGAACATAAATTTATATTAAATATCCAAATGTCATATTTTCTATTTTAGTTATAAACACAAGAAAGAAAAAAATTAATTTAAATTTATTTCAAAGAATACTCATTTTCATAAATATATTTATTACTATTATAATTTTAACTTGATAATGACTTACAAATAAAAAATAAGTAAATTGAGAGACTTAAGTCATATTTTTTTTATAAATAGTTTAATTTTTATATTTTGTTTGTTTTGAAGTGCTTTTAATAAATAACGCTTCTTAGTGTATTTTTATAACATTTGTTGAAACTTTTATAATACATTAGTTAATACATACAAACAAATGTATAAATTTGAAACTTTGCATTGTTATTTCAACACCATGTTTGATTAAAATTTTAATTTTATTTTGAATTATAGACAAGCACAATTTTAAAAAATGCTTAAATGTTAATGTTACGGTTTTTAATGTTAAAATAATAATTTCAATGCATGTTTTATGTAATTATTCTTTTTAATTCAGTATATATTTTTCATTATTAACATATTTTTTTAGCAAGTAAGAAATGAATTAGAGAACTTAACTGTGTCTATAAAGGATTTTCTAAAAACGGTTTTTCCAAATTTGAATATTCCTGAAAGCATGGTAAGATTATCTTTTTAAATCAAAATTCCTTTTATTTTGTAATTTACCTTTTGTATTTTTTTCGGTCCCTCTAAACATTTTGCTGGGCCTATAAAGCTTTGTATGTCCTTCAATTTGTAGGAAAAAAATGTTATAATTTTGTAAAAAAATTTTTAATTTAATTTTTTTTAAATCTAATTTCTAATATTTAAAGAAAGCTGAAATTTTTTTATATATAATAATATCTGAACTATGTAACATTCACCTTAATTTTGGTAGTATTCAACCTTAAACTTTGAAACATTAGTTAATGGTTAGCAATTTGATTTTTAATTACGACTAGACATGTCTCTATGCTTATTATTCAAATAAGTAACTTATTTACTAAATTATTATTATTTTAAATAAATTATTATTTGTTATTAGGAAAATAAGGAATCATTAACAAAATATGAATTGGAAGTCAAATCTTATTTAGAGGAATTAAAAAGTGAAAATTCTCATGACTCTAAAGATACTGAAAATTTACTCAAGAAATTGGAAATAGCCTCGCAAGAGAAAGTCAACCTAGAATCTCAAATTAAAACTTATGAAAGTGTCTTAGCAGAGACGGTGAGGAATTTTTTTTAATTTTAAGTTTTTGTTTCAATACTGTTATAGTTACATGAATAAATGTCAAGAAAGGAACATTAATATTTTATGTATTTTGTACCTAATAGAATCATAAAAATTGTCAATGTTTTTAACATTAAATCTTAACTGTTTATGCTTTCAATTTTTTCAGTGAATTGTTAAAAATTACTTAATAATTCTCTAATATTAAGTAATATATATGTTGTCATAATTCACTTATAAATAACATACTGTTTTTAACAAAAAATGCACTTTCTTTCTGTTTTAACTATTGTATTTCAAAATATTTTTACAGATGTTTTTTAAACTAATAATTAACAGTATTCTGAATAATTGTTTAAGATTGATTGCATTGTTTTTTATGTTACTAATGCCTATTGTATTGCTTATTCAAAACTGTAAAAATGTATATGAATACAAATAACTTACAATTACTAAATATTCTAAAAAAAGTTTTATTCTTACTTTACTTGCATGTGATTAATAACTTTGGAATGGATTTTTTGCATGGTTTGCATTCTTATGTATGTTTTTTTAAGGAAAATATATTAAAAAATCTTCAAAATAACATTGAAACAGAGGAAAAGAGGTGGAGAACTGAACTGCTTAATAAAGATGAAACTTTGAAAGAAGTATGAAGTGATTTTGTTGTTATCAGTTTTAAAATTTTATTTCTTATCAAATTTTTACATCTGATATTGTTTAATATATATATTTTTATATGCTTTTTCATAGTTGTATTTTATTTTATTTAATTTGTTGGTTTCATCTACTATGGCATATTTTTTTTTATTAATTATCCATTTTAGTTAAATAATATTGCTAAGAAACAAAATTTTAAAATAATATGAATAATTTCTTTATACTTTTTTTAATTAAGAAAAGTTCATATTTATTTTAGATTCATGAAGAAAATGAGGATTTGAAATCTGAAAACCAAAATTTAAAGAAAAATCTAGAACAATTACAAGGCTTAAGAGAAGTAAGTGTAAAAGACAGTTTGACTATCATAGATTTCTAATCTAGTACTAAATGGTGGTTCCTTTTATCATGCAAAATTGGAAGATTTTTTGAAAAATAAATATATATTTATAAGTTTTATTAAATAAAATATTAGTTTTAGTAAATAAATCATCTAATAGAATATCAATTAAATTGTCATTTAAAAATAGCTTAATTCATTATCTGTGGAAACTATTATCCTTTCTTTTATTTCAAGTCGTCTTTTAAAATTCATTAGTTTTTAACACAGTCTTCTAATGGCAATAAATATTAATGCTGTTTTTCACCTTCCAAAAATTTATTAAATTATAAAAAATTTGCATAAATTTTTGGGAATTTTTTTTACAGTTGTTAATATTCTAATTAAATCCCAATTACTATTATTAAAACTTTGTAGGTAAATATATTATAACCAATACCAAAAGTACATTTAATTAAAAATATTTTTTAAATTTTTTTTAATTTTTTTTTTTTTTTAATGTATATATTGCATCAATAAAATTCATATTTACATGCAGAAATAAAGTTGAAATCTGATATAAAATTTGTATTCCTTTTTATGCTTTGTAGATGAATGTCTGTAATGCTGATATTTTTGTTATCTTTTCCTAGGCCCTGTTTGAAATAGAGGAATTGAGAGTGAAACTACAAAAAGAAGAATCTGAAAAGAAAATTCTCCTTGAAAAAATAGGCTCTATAGTAAATATATACTTTTTGTCTGCAGTAAAATCTTAATTTCCCTTTTTTAGATTGCTATTAATAATCAATATGAAATTTAATTTTATTGAAATTTTATCATAAAGCAAATTATCAACTTTAAAGCTACTTAACAATGACATATCAAAGTATCAACAATTAATAAAAATATATTTCCGATATTTTGGAAAGATTTATATCTGTACATACAATATTTACTTAATAAAAACTTAACATAGAATTTTTTTTTTATATATAAGTCAACTTTAAAAGTAAATTTCAGCTGTTTCTACTGTCCTTCGTTCTAATTAAAGGTAGTATAGGCTTTAAATCCAAGAAAAATTATTAATGATAGTTATATGTGGCATCTTTTGGCTAGTCGTGGAGGCAATTGGCAACAGCCTTATTTTATTCTGTCCTACTAGCAAATCTGTGGTGTGATAAAAATTAGATTGTAAATGTATCTCTGAAATAACCTTGTTGAAGTTGTGGTGGGTAAGATCTGGAGTTCATTATTGCACTTCTTCCTCTCCATGGAACTTTCTTACTCTTCTTTCTTCATGGACCGATTTTTACTACAAATTTTAGACTTTTTGCTAGACATGACTTTTTACAAGAACACCTTTGCCATATTGGTATGGTCAATATTTCTGACTGTGTCCTGTATTCTTCAGGTACTTTTATAGATTTTACGCTACTGTAAAGCTGCCCTGTGTTCTCTTTTATGAACTGTTATCCAGATAACTTTTATAAGGCTGGTTTTTATTGAACTACCAGAGGGATCATGGCCGATATGACCAACATAGGAAAAAAAAAACATTTGGTTAGTACATTCTATCCATGCCAAAGGTTGCTCTGACTATACAAATGTAAAGGAAGTTATTCGGAGCAAATGTTATCAATGATAGGGATGAAGACTGCTCCAAGTTAGAATAAAATTCTTAAGTAAATTTTTTTTTTTTGTAATTGTTTTAAAGTAATTGCCCTAGTTATTGATTTACGGAGAAAAGATATTGCAATAATAATAGGTATTTATTTTATTTATAAGTTGTCCTTTTCTTAACTAATCGAATATGTACCGAATTAACTACTTAGTGTTTTGAACAAAAATATAAGACATTATGATTTTTACTTATTATAGCTTCATTATTATATCAGATTTCTACTATAAATAAGGACTTAACTCCTTGTAAATAAATTATTGGGTTATATTTGACATATTATTATTATGCTAAAATTAATATTAGTGGTTATTTGTTTTATTTAATCTTGTATAAATCATCATAAATTTCATTTGTGTTTTTCTTAAAAATGGATTTTTTACATTCTGTTAACATGAACATGCTTTCCTTACAAGAAAAAAATTTTTATGGCAGGATTCAACAAAAAATTCTCCTATTCCACTTATTGGAAATAATACAGCACAAGCTCCTACTGAAAACAATGCTTCACAAAGTCCACTTCCTGAAAATGATATATTGCAAATTCCTCAGGTAAGTTTAATAAGAGCTTTATGCCAATGTAATAAAAATGTTTAGATATTTTTAGCCTAACAACCCACTAATGCTAATTAGCCCATTACATGCTAATACAGAAACTAAAATACCATCTCACTGTTTGATTTAAGCCTAACAAATCAAATTGTATAAGGGCAAATACTGCTACTACTAATTAAATCTTTAATTTGTAACCATAATTCCTTCAGCTGTTAATTTTTATTTGTTGGCCTCTTTATTAAAATTTAATTTTAATTTTGATGGATAAATTTTAATAAAACAAGGAGAGCTGTCTTTCATCATAGACGAAATATATTGCACATCATACATTGATGTGTGTTGGTGGAAGAAAAAAAGCATAATATAAAACCACAGATACGAACTGAAAATACACAAATTTATGCAAATTAACAATCAACTGTGCTACTGATAAAGATTTTCATCTCTCTTGTAATTGCAGTTGCAATCTATTGGAAGAATATTGTCATTGTTGTTTTTATTATAATTTTATATGCATATATCTTTTTTTTTCAGGTTTTTGCTATCTTAAATTTATAGTATATTTTTTCATATTGTTACGGCATCATAACACACTTTTGTACTGAAAATTCCTTTGATAGTTTTATGGCATTAAATATATAAACTTAAATTAATTGATACATGGTGTTCAAAGAACACATGTTACAAATCATTTATGTGCTGTGCAACGCTAATAATTATACCAGATGTTTTGTTCTTTCAAATTGAAAAAGGTATTTGTGGATTATATGCTGTTATAATTATGGGCAGAAAAATTATGATATATGTAAAATCTATATAAAATATTACAATCAAACTATAGTTAAATAAATAGTAACTATAGTGTAATAAATATGTCTTATTTTGAACTTAGCATTTTAACTGATTTTAAAGCGTATATCTGAGAAACAGTAATATTCATGATCTTATTATCAATGTTTATCTAATGGATGCAATTTGAAATTAAAATAGATAAATGCTTGATTAATATTCTTAACAATATGAACTAAGCATATTAATATTATCTGAATTATTTAATAAAAGCATGCACTATTTAAAAAATTTTGTATTATATCACTTTCCATTAACAATTTACTTCATTGTAACCTTTTTTACATAATTTATTTTTTTAAACATGTATATAACTTTCAATCGTTGCATTAAATAACATACTAACATAAGCCTTTACTTGTTGAATACATTTTCAGTCTAGTATCTTGCCTAATAAGTCAGAGAAAAGGAAAAAGTCTAGAAAAAGGGTAAGCATCTTGTATTGAATTTAGTAGATGAGGTCAAAATTGAATACAGCCTGGTCTCTTTTATACATATCATTTTATTTTATTATGAAGTGTACGATTTGATACAAAAAATCTTATAATAACTTTTTTTAAATTTTGGATATAATTGTTAATTCTGATCAATATTTGAGAAATATAAAAAATTATAACTATCACAATGCTTTAATGAAAAATTATAACTATCACAATGCTTTTAATCTACATATAAAATATGATAATTTTGTGCATGAAAAACCATTTTCTTCATCACATGGATCTGTTAGTCTGCCTTTTAATGAAGAATTATTTTTTCCAGTTATAAATTATTCAACTACGATAGCATTGATTCTGATACTTAAAAAAAGAAAATGCATTTTTATTTTCCTATTTTACAGTCGTAGATTTAATTTCTTTTCTTTTAGGACAATTCATATGCTTTCAATACAAATTTGGTTTACTTATTTATTTTTTTGTTCAATTTTTGGCTGAATTTGGGCAAATGCATCTCTCACTAAAAATTGGAATGAATTTTGTTGCTTTTAAAATTTTGTCATTGAATCTTTTTAAATTTACTAAATAATTAGCATTTTATTACGTTTTATGTTTGTTTATGTACTTATTTATTTTTTATGTCCAGATATTTTATTTTCTGCAATAATTATTTGAATGTGATAAATGCTTCTTTTTTTTTCCCCATCTTACATATATGTAAGTCTTCTATATTTTCTCTTTGCAGAAAAAAAACATAAATTTGAAATTTTGATAGTTTAAATTCGTTACATATTTTGAGATCTATTTATTTGAGAGATATTATTGAAAATGGATTTTCAATTTCTGAAATAATATTTGTTGGAAAAAATGCTGGGGAATAAATACAATGCATGTTCCTCATTCATCTTTAATATATAGATAATTTTACCAGAATTTTAAAAAATGCTGTCGTTATTTTTTTACCCCTGTGCTATAAAACCCTCACCAACCAACCAACCAATTAATATGTAGCACAAATCTACTTCTATAATTAAATTCTGAAAATTCATATCAGAATCACAATATCCTCAACTTAAAAAACAGCTGGTTGCCTTCCTTTTTAATTTTTATTTATTTATTTATATACTGCACATCAGTATGTAGTTTTGTTCTATACAGTCAACTTTTCGATATCGAAATATTACCAGTGGACCCATTGCTGATTAGCTAAGGACATTGCGTAAAAAATACAAATTAATAAAGATTCGTTAAGGTCTTTGTTAAATGTCACACTTTGGAAGATTGCATCTTTGCAATATTTTAGTACTATTTTTAAAATTTTAAATTAATTATACTCTTCTCATAGATACATGCATTCTCTACTTAGTACTTAAAACTTGTATAAATTTCTATCACACTTAAATTTGATATGAATTTGCACAAATTTCTTTCATCTTTAATAATTCTAATTCCCGAAAACCTTTTCATTGAATATTATTAAAGAAATTGGAAATCTGTGTTCAATAATATATTAACTTAGTGTGTTTCTTTAAAATTTATGATGGAGGATTATTATTATTATTTATTTATTATTATTTTTTTTTTTTTTTACAATATGAGATACATTATATACCAAATGCCTTTTTGCATCATATATTGCATTGAAAGAGACTCGTTTGTATTTTAACAAGATCAATTATGATCAAATGAATTTAAAAATCTACAGGTCTTAGTCTTTTTTTTTTATAATTATAGAAATTTTGGAGCTTTTTATTGCATTATTATATATAATATGTATTTTTAATTGCAATCTTAAATAGAAAAAAGTCAGTTTCTGAAGTCATTTGCCTTGCTTTCTTCAATATCTGAAATAATATAAAATTGTCTTTGTAAAATACTTATTAAAATGTATCTTTCTGAAATTATTTTTCTTTTTTTCCCTTTCTCAAATAATTATGAACTATTTCTATTCTGTTTTTTAAATATTTTTATTTGCATTTAATATTAAATAAAGTTGTATTTATTCCCATCTTTCTTTATTTAAGGAACAATAGGTGTTAAATTCTTAATTTTAATTTATTTCTTTAAAATTTCATAGTAATATAGCATTAGATCAGGGATGGCCAAACTAGGGCCCGCCAGAAGGTTCTAACCGGCCCGCGGATAGAATTTTGATTTGCCGGTTGGAAGCAAATTAAAAGAAATATATATTTATATATTATACATCCATCTCCTTTTCTACTTGACCTGATTAAATATTATTTTTTTATTAAAAAAATAAATATTTTTAATATTATTTTTATCTCATTTCCCGCGGTTAAATACTCTCAGTTAATGAAGAGAAGCTTAAGAATTATGAAGAAAGCTTGAAAAAACTGCATTTTGAGTTTGAATGCAGATTTCAAGATTTCAGTGCCATTCAAACAGTTTTGAGGTGCCATTCAAACCGTGCCATGCCTTTCAACATAAATTGTGAAGCAGTGAGGTCCGATTTACAGGTTGAATGAATTGAGTTGCAATATCTAACAATCATCTCAAGCAGTTGTTTCTAAATATGCCAAAGTTAGAGGTTTACAAATCTGTATCGAAAGTAAGTTTCCCAAATTTAATATCTCCGGCCAGAAAATCACTGCTATGTTTGCTTCATCTTATATATGTGAACAAATGTTTTCCACTATGAACCTTAGAAAGAATTATTTCAGAAGTAGACTGACAGATGAGCATTTAGCCTCGTTCCTTAGAACCAGTACATCTCCCTTCGAACCTCAATATAATGAACTTTTAAAAATGAAATCGCAATTTCATTCCTCTCATTAACATATTTAAATTGTAATACTTGTATATTGCTTTTAAAATTTTAGAAAAATTTATCTTGGCCCGCCAAATTTTTATTTATTTATTTATTTTTTTATTTTTTTTTTTTTTTGCCCGTGACCGAAAAAGTTTGCCCATCCCTGAATTAGATCTTTGTTTTTAATTCTATCTTAAATGTCTTCTAATTAAGCGTTTAAAAATGTATCTTGGTTTTCTTGTATTTTGTGAAAGCTAGTTATTAGTTTTAAATAGCTTCTTTAGATTTGATCAAATATATTTATTAAGTTCAAATTAACCCATTATATTGTACTTTAAAAAAATATTAATTTTCTGTACATTTTAGGGGGCGTCTGGCAAGAAATAAGTTGTCACCTTCTGATTCCCTCCACAATGATCCTAGATAACAAAGAAGAAAAAAGTGTGTAGATTAGATTATGTATTTAAATCTTGCAAATTTGCATTTATGAAAAAGAAAAAAAGATATTAGCTATTCTAGAATTTAAAAGAAATATTGCAAGTACATATTATTAAATATATATATATTGCAATTCATGGTATAACTCATCATTTGATAGAGAATGCATTTTTATTTTCACTACAAAGCAGACCTTTATGCTTATTCATTCATACCATGTACCTTTGAAATGTATTGTTAAAAAAGAAAGAAAAAAAAGATTATTTAGTTGATATTTCATATATCTACACTTGTAATAAAAGTATGTTATGTAATATTTGCTCTAAATTCCACTATATAGATTCTCTAAAATAGTTTTTATTCATCCATTGTAAATTACGGTGAGTTGAAATGCATTTATGAAATTTATTGAAGTTAACCTTAACCCAAGATATTATTTTATTTCATTATTATTTAGCATCTGAATGTTTTTTTATTTGTAAAGCTTGAATTGAGTTAAACTAATCTTAAAATTAAATTTTAATATATAATTTGTTTGTAGAATTGGTACTTTATTCTGAAGTAAATCTTTTTTTATGATGAAACAAAAATTCATTTGATGCAGATGTTAAAACTTTCTTTTTCGCATGAT
This sequence comes from Caerostris darwini, assembly GCA_021605075.1. Taxonomy (NCBI): domain Eukaryota; kingdom Metazoa; phylum Arthropoda; class Arachnida; order Araneae; family Araneidae; genus Caerostris; species Caerostris darwini. The sequence goes on from BPLQ01007105.1 coordinate 309,928, forward strand.
ACTTGAATCATTAAGTTTCTATTTGTTTATATTAGCTAACAAAATTTTTAACCTTATTATTATAAGAATAAACTCAGTAATAACTTTTTTTTCCCATTTCATTCTATATTATAAAAAAACTGTTTTATGCATTTATGAAATTTTAAAATGTGAAAATATAAGTGTAATTATTTAATGCTTGTTTTTAGTTCTCTTTGTTTATTTTGTTGTTGTTATTATTATTTATTATTTGATTCCTTTATTAAAAATACTTAAATTGTATAATTCTTAACGACATTGTCATTGTTTCTAAAATTAATTTTTGTTAAATTTTTATTTTTCTTATAATATGTTCTTTTCTTTTAATGGATATTTCTTAATTTTTCTGCTGGTGCTATTGTTTAAAAAAAATTTATTGTCTCGAAATTTATAATATATTTAAAATATTTTTAAGGCTATTTCGAAACTATGTTAAAAATAATTTTACATGTGTAATGCATTTGTAAAAGATAATTCAAAGTATAATATACTGATTTCTTAAACTAGAATATATATATATATATATATATGTGTGTGTGTTTGTTTTATTTCTGTGATATTTTGTTTAATTTATCTATTATTTGTTTTCAGTTTTGCAGTGAGTAAAATATATTTTACATTTTTTCATATTGAACAAATTTATTGTACACTTTATTTGTTATTTATTTTGCATTTTTTTTTTTTTCTGTGAATTAAAATATGTTTTGGTGAACATATTTTTTCTGCATTTACTGTATAACAACTTAATGAATTTAATGCTTAAATTAGTCCAAAAGCAATTTGTAAAGAATTCTGCTTATAAGTACTTTTTTAATGACTACTAAATTATTCTATTGGAATTAGAAGTCAGCTTTATTTAACTTACAATTGTAAACATTGCAACCAACCTATTGTATTTCCAATAATGTACTTTTTAATTATTAAATTATTTTTAAGCTTATGATTGTTCATTATTTCTAACATAAATGTGTACTAAATTTATTTACTGAATAATTACTAAAGTTAGGTATATCTAAATCGGTTAGTGCATTAGTTATTTAACAATGAGAAAATACTTTGACTAACACACCCAAAAATATTTTCCACAAATTTTAACATAAATGCTGCTTCCAACTTTTGCCAAAACAAAAAATATTCAAAAGTAGTTTGATTATAAAGATTAATTCATCTAAATGTAAAATTATTGCAATTATGATGTATATGGATTTAGATGAATGAATATTATAATTCTTTTGTAACAATAACTATAGAATTTGGATTACCCACATCGAATGAAACATAATCAAATATTGATACTCCCACAACAGTGCTGTACAATTAGAAGTACACTTTTGTGATTTATTTTTCTCCAATCTCTATAAGATCTGGATTTGTAAATTGAACTTAACAATGCTACCACCAAACATATAATAAGTATATATATTGTTATTTTGTATATTACTTAACGATTACTAACATATTTTGATCTTTCGATTAGAGAATGCTATCATAACTACTATCGATAACTACTACTACCCTTATTGTTAACCGTAGCAAAGTATTATGCACATTAATATGTTTCACATTGCGTATTGATTCATGTTTTTCTGAAAATCTCTTTTCCCACGGTGTTTTTTCCAAAATGAAAAGGAACTTTGAAACAGAACCCACTGAATTTAAAAATAGTTTGCGATTCAATTTTGAAATCGAGAAAAACCATAATGACATAAAAGCCATTTCTTTCTGCCGTGATGACTGAAAATTATGCTTCATAAATTTGTAATTTTATAGATTAATTTTGACATTGTAAATAATAGTTCATTTTTTTCATCGTTTAGAAATTATATTAAAAGGAGGGTTATTTCACCCTTTTAAATACAAATTAGAAAAGTTGAATTGAAATTTAAAATTAAAAAAAATCAACGATTGAAAAATCGTTGCTTTACATATCGAGTTCAATATTAAATAGTTTAATTTATATATAAATGAGGATTGGATAACATGTTGCGATTAAGAATTGGTCAGTCGCCGTTCGTACTCAAAAAATAGGTTTCAGTCGAAAGCTTTCGAGTCTATACCTGCGATAAGGATGATAAATCCATAGGCTGGCAGGTTCTTTAATTTGGCATAAACAGGAAGATATGAACCCATCTTGAAGATATCATTCATGGGGTGTCTGTTCATTCTCTTGTGTTGTTAACAGGTGGGCTGAAAAGTTCATAGCCTGACACATAGATGGCGCTACTAGTATTACATCCATATGATTTTTAGTTAGCCCTAACCTTCAAAAGACACGTCCATATGATAAATTTGACAGCTGTTACACTATTAGTATGTGAGTTATAGCAGATTTAGTGAAGCAATTTTTGTTAGTTTGAAAAAACGGATAAAAAGGAATTTCGTGTGTTAATAAAGCATTGCTTTTTTGGCGAAAAAAAATACTATTGAAGCCAAGGCTTGGCTTGATAAACATTATTCGGACTTTGCACCAGGAAAATCAACCGTAGAGAAGTGGTTTGCTAAATTTAAACGAGGCGAAATGAGAACCGAGGACGATGCACGCAGTGGACGCCCCAAAGAGGCTGTTGCCGACGAAAACCTCAAAAAAGTCCACAAAGTAATTTCTGATAACCGTAAAGTGAAGTGGATTGAGATAGCTGAGACCCTAAAGATATCAAAGGAGCGTGTTGGACATATCGTGAATGAATATTTGGATATGCGAAAGCTCACAATCGACCCAAAACAACAACGAATGGATGATTCTAAGCAGTGTTTGGAGCTGTTCAATCGTAATAAACCCGAATTTTTGCGTCGATATGTGACAATGGATGAAACATGGCTCCATCATTTCACACCGGAGTCCAATCGACAGTCAGCCGAGTGGACTGCACGTGATGAACACTAAAAATGCTATAACTCGCATACTAATAGTGCAACAGCTGTCAAATTTATACACGTATCTTTTGAAGGTTAGTGCTAACTAAAAGTCATATGGATTTAATACTAGTAGCGTCATCTATGTGTCAGCCTATGAACTTTTCAGCCCACCTGTTATATTTGAGCTGTTTGCAAGACGACTATGTAATTTCTTAAGAATTTGCTGTTATGATAAATTTATGAATTAAGTAACCAAATGATGAAACACTGCTTTTATTTTTATGGCAATTTGAATGTTAATGCTAAAACACTCATATAACCAATTTTAATAGCACTCTGTAATAGTTGCTGCTAGCCATTCATAATCTATTTCCCAATTTTTGTTATCTGAACATAATTGTTTGGTCTTTTTTCTTGTCAGTTTCATAATTTATTCAGCACTTAATATGTGATGAACACAAAAAGTATATCTATAATGATTTAACAAAAAAAAATAAATAAATAAATAAATAAAAGTGTTGTTTGTTTTGTTGTTTCTTATCCTACTTGGCTGGCCAAGCCCACGAGCCCATACGTGCTCATGATTGAAGGGGAAGGAAGCAGCTTCTGTTGTGATGGAGCACCCGTAGGTAGAAGCCTGACTTTTGCTCCGTGACGCTCTTACAGTCATGGGAGACCGGGACCTACGGCTTAAAGTGGATTCCGAACCACTACAAACATTCATGGCACCGCCGGGATTCGAACCCGAAACCTGTGGCACCGAGCGCTAGACACTCGGCCATTCAGGTCCCAAATTTGCCAACGGCACGCGGTGTTCACCCACCCAAGTACTGACCGCGCCCAATGATGCTTGACTTCGGTGATCTAACGAGAACCGGTATATTCAGCATGGTACGGCCGTTGGCTCAATAAAAGTGTAAATATTATATATAGCCAGATGCGTTAAATACTAAAATTCCAATGCGGATTATTATCATTTAGCAGCAAGAGATCTTCAGTTTCAAAATAAAAGACATTTTCAATTTCTTCTATACTTCTACCAGAAATAGAACTTTACATTTAATTAAAAAACTATAACTGGAAAATTTTCATGATTTTTGGTTGTGCATTGGACCAAAAGTAAATGAAGAGTTATATATATTTCTCATCAGTATATTTTATGTATTTCCATAATTTGTTATAGTTACAACACTTAATTTATTTAACATTTTTGAAATACTGAGCAAGTATTAGTGAAAGCAGGCGATTCTTGGACTGATATTGTTCTTAAATAATGTTATTAAACTCTTGGAGCATTGCTGCATGCGATAGTAGTAGATCTTTTAGTCGCTTAGGATGCACCAATTGGTGGCAAGTCTATTGTCGCACCCTTAACATATACCAAGAATATATTCTTCCATTTTCTTCTATGTTCCTGTCGGAAAACACCTTTACAACAAGTTAGTTTTGCTGTCGATCTCCAAAACTGTATACAAGCTATCGGGTCATATGAAACTCCCTCCTCTAAGATTTTCGGGCCCGAATGGCCGAGTGGCTAGCGCTCGGTACCACAGGTTTCGGATTCGAGTCCCGGCGGTGCCATGGATGTTTGTAGTGGTTCGGAATCCACTTTAAACTGTAGGTCCCAGTCTGTTTAGCCCAGGGATGGACAAACTACGGCCGCAGATAGAATTTTAATTTGCCGGTCTGAGGCAAATTAAAAGAAATATATAGTAGTTGTCTCTAAATATGCCAAAATTAGAGTATTGCAAATATTATCGAAAGTAAGTTTCCCAAATTTAATATCTCACGCCCATAAAATCAGTTCTATGTTTGCTTCATTTTATATATGTGAGCAAGTGTTTTCAACTACGAACCTTAGAAAGAATTGTTTCAGAAGTAGACTGACAGATGGGCATTTAGGCTCGTTCCCTAGAATCGGTACATCTCACTTCGAATCTCACTATAAGGAACTTTTAAAAATGAAATCGCAATTCCATTCATCTCATTAACATATTTAAATTGTAATACTTGTATATTGTTTTTAAAATTTTAGAAAAATTTATCTTGGCCAGCCAAACTTTTTTTTTTACGATTTTTGGCCCGCGACCGAAAAAGTTTGCCCATCCATGGTTTAGCCTAAAGTGTGCACAAGATGACCGTAGAGCGGCAAACCAAACCTCTAAGATTATCTTCGAATGTAACGAGTTCTTGAAATATTGACAGTAAGGGGGTCCTGCAGTGGATACCTGGATACTGTGATATTTTAGGTAATGATCAGGCAGATTTGCTGGCAAAGAAAGGCACATGGATAGTCCAACAGCCAAATACTTGCAACTCTTTTCATTCCATGAAACTTTATATCAAAAATCAAATGAGACTTAGATGAAAGGCATTGCTCACCAGTTCATGTAATATTTCAGTCAACTTTTTACAATTTATTTTGAATTGGTGGGAACAATTTTCCCAATACTTCAAAAACGGAAGCCCCTTTCCAATCAAAAACTTAAAAATATACGTACTCTTCTACTTTGACCAATTGGGTATTAGCTCCATTTACTTTAACCTGTGTTGCTTTAATGGTAGGTAATATTCGAAAACCCCAGTTGTAACTTTTCTTTCTCCTACGCACTACAAGAGCGACCAGGAGAAATGGTCAGTAGGCCTCGAGACTCTCACGCGAGAGGAAATACAGCGCAACTGGCGCTGCAGCTGATAAACGTTTAGTTTACAGCCTTTTACCAAAAATGTGATATATTTAGCGCAACCTTGCGTATTAGTTGGCCTACAGACTCCCACTCGGAGAGGAAGTGTATTTCGCACATCCCGCGGAAACCTAAGTATAGTGTCTTCGGTTTAGAAGTGGAATCCTTCCATAATTAACTGTCTTTAAATGTGTTAAATATTGTATGTCTCTAATTGTTTGTGTGAGGGTAAATAATGCGGTGTGTTCTTAAACCTGTGTCTCAACCCATCCAAACCCAGTTACAATCTAGAGTTGGTCCAATCCAATTTACTTTTAAATTCAAACCAATTATGAAATTACCCTTACATGCAATAAAAACAAACCTTTAGGTAAAAAAGAGAATCCAAAAGATTATTTAATCAGACAACATAAAGCACTAACAGACAAAAATGAAACCGAATTCAAAAGAGACATAACTAAATAATAAAAGATTTAACAATTCACCTTTTAATCCAGCAGCAAAGCAATCATCTTAGTCGAAATTCACGTCAACCGAATGTTGTCGAATATTATGAGAAAGAGATGATTTCTGACTGATATATATATGTAATCGAATTTAATTTTAAAAATTTTAAATTTGTCACATATTAACGGGATTTTTTTTTAAAAATGATATACTTATTTTACGTTAATGTTTGTTTGGCATGCTTTTTAACCTTTTATTATTATTATTATTATTATTAGATTAGAATTTAAGGGGCCGAGTGGCTAGAGCCCTGGCGCTCGGTACCACAGATTTCGGGTTCGAGTCCCGAAGGTGCCATGGATGTTTGTAGTGGTTCGTAATCCACTTTAAACCGTAGGTCCCGGTCCTAATAGGATCGTAGAGCGTTGCGGGGGCATTGTTACTCCGCGTCTGTATTTTCAAGTTACACGCGCCCCCTGGGTAATGCAAAGTGAGTAACGTCTGTGCAGCGCTTGTCTTAAGGCATCCAAGACCAAGCTGTCTAGGTGTTTACCAGCTGCATTGGAACAAAAAAAAAAGATTAGAGTTTAAATTGTGTTTATAGACATAAGCGTATGATATTGACATAGTTTGATTAAAAATAGCCAATGTACCATTAAATTTCCCCTGCCAATCGACACGTGTCCATGCCACGCAACATCTCCTATTTCGATAGCGTGATGTGAGGCGTACACACTATACTGGACATCTGGCATACTACCTTCCTCCTTGAAACTTTCTAAGCATAGTTTATCTGGATACTAGACATCCGATAGTGCAGCTATTGTGCATCTACTTGCAAATAGCTATCATTTGATACGTTTGCAGCTCTATGCCTTTCTTAGTTTTACTGTTCTTTGAAATGCTTTCCACTTTTCTTTCTGTTTTTAGGAATGCATTCCACAATTATTGAATTACAGAACAGTTCACATTCAGCCCAGCCATCTTACTACATATAATTAACTTTGACCCACTTCTATGCACCCAATGTCTTGTCATCGTAATTCTTTAGATTAGGGGTCTCCATACTTTCCAGCCTTAGGGCCATACTGTTTACTCCAGTAAGTACCAAGGGCCAAAATCGTTTTAACTTTTATGCCATTATCTGTAATTTCTAGACTAGCCACCGCGTACGATTGCTAAATTCGCTGGTTCAATTACTACAATTACTATTGTGTGTATCGATATGACACTGACACTTGACGACATCTAGTGAGCTCCGGTCTGGTAATAGTCCTTTGAAGAATGAAGAACACGTTGCTGAGTAGAAAATGGTAAGACTAAATGGAGAGCTTGCCCAATAAAAAAAAT